>SJYV01024370.1:1023920-1049342 GCA_006410875.1 Neotragus pygmaeus | reverse complement strand
CTCCCCCACCCCAGCCACACCTCCTACTTCTAGAAGGTATAACTTTATTGGGAAGGTCCTTTGATGGAGCCAAAGAGCTCAAACCAAACAGGGCCAAGGATCCAAGTGGGGGATGACTCAGACACACGTGACCAGTATTGGCTCAAATGATGTGTCCAGTGGAGCTTTTTACTAAAAGGAGCTCACCATGGCGCCACAGGCAGACCCTCAGCCATGGCCAGGCTCACGGGCACCATGATATGACAGATATAAAAGTAAATTATATCACTTGTCATCATTAAGAAAAATTTTCATCTCCGTTCTTCATTCGAAAAGCACTATATTTAATGAATGAGTACTGAGTCATGACATGTAAATGACTGAAATATTGGAATTATACTAAGGTCAACTAACGTATTTTTAAACCATGAAATTAAGGGATCTATTCATGCCTGTCGACAGTGCCACTCTCAGTGATTATGATCTCTGCAAGGCTGCCCCTGAACACTGGAGAATGGTGGACAGTCCTACAAGACGTGGACCAGCTTCTGTGGAAACTCTCCTGTGATCAAATTAAAGAAATCTCGCTGACCTATTTGCCCAGGTTCTGCAAGCCTTGGAACACTAGACATATCTAATGAAGACATGGCTGGTCTGTGCAAGGCAAGCTACATTCCAAAGAGCATCTTGTAAATTTTTATCANTAGCTGCAGTCACCATCTGCAGTGATTTTGGAGCCCCCAAAAATACTGTCACTGTTTCCCCGTCTATTTGTGATAAAGTGATGGGACCAGATGCCATGCTCTTAGTTTTCTGAATGTTGAGCTTTAAGTCAACCTTTTCACTCTCCTCTTTCACTTTCATCAAGAGGCTCTTTAGTTCTTCTTAGCTTTCTGCCATAAGGGTGGTGTCATCTGCATATCTGAAGTTATTGATATTTCTCCCGGCAATCTTGATTCCAGCTTGCGCATTTCTCATGATGTACTCTGTGTAATACATGCATAATCATGGTAATAACACATGCATGATCATGACAATAAACAGCAGTAATGTTACGGTCAATTTTAAGCTATATGACGACTTAGGTGACATGCTTGGCACAGACCAGGGCGTGAAGGATACTTGGTCACCACTAGGCATTTTTCATCTTCAGGTGATGCACTGCTGAGCTTTCCATCACCACGACACAAACTATGTTGTAGTTGAGGGTGATATGGGTGCTTAATAATGGAGAAGTAGAGACTATAGCTCTCCATCTGTTATTCTAAAGAAGACGCTGCTAGGAAAGACAGTTAAGACAATTAAAAAGATAAGGTTTAAGTGCTGTTGATGTAAATGGGCTGATGAGTTAATGCCTAGAGCAGAAGCGTATCTGTCTGCAGTACTTCTGGCTTCGCTAATAATCCTAGGTCAACCTGTCAAGTAAGATCTACTCATCAGCAAAATGCCTTAGTCACTCGATCTCGTAGGAGGCTGTGGATTGGATTTCACTAATAGTCTACATAATCGAAGCAGCATGTAACCCAAACACAGACATTATTACGCCTCTCATAGTCCTTAAGAGAACATCAGAGTGTTAGAGAAAATCACATTTCTTTATCCGTTGCCCACAGACTTTAAAGATATGGTCATAATATTTGTTCTATAACTTCGGGCTTACTTCTTTCATTACTTTCTTTGTCTAGTAATTTGAGAACTTTACTTTGGAAAGTTCCCATTTACCCTACTGCTTCGTGAACATCACACACACACACACACACACACACACACACACACAGTAAAAGTCACTCAGTTGTGTCCGACTCTTTGCGACCCCATGGACTGTACAGTCCATGGAATTCTCCAAGCCAGAATACTGGAGTGGGTAGCCTTTCCCTTCNGTGAACATCACACACACACACACACACACACACACACACACACAGTAAAAGTCACTCAGTTGTGTCCGACTCTTTGCGACCCCATGGACTGTACAGTCCATGGAATTCTCCAAGCCAGAATACTGGAGTGGGTAGCCTTTCCCTTCTCCAGGGGATCTTCCCAATCCAGGGACAGAACCCAGGGCTCCCACATTGCAGACAGATTCTTTACTAACTGAGCCACAAGGGAAGTCCAAGAATACCGGGGTGGGTAGCCTTTCCCTTCTCCAGTGGATCTTCCCAACCCAGGAATCGAACCAGGGTCTCCTGTATTGTAGGCAGATTCTTTACCAACTGAGCTACAAAGGAAACATACACAGGGACACCACGATTTTTCCATTGCTTCAAACCTCATTCAATGATCACCAAACTAAAACGCACCCTGTAAAACTATAGCCATGTGGTACATTATTTTCAAATTCCATGACGTTTTGAATTCTCCTGTTATTGAATATTGCATTTTTTAAAATGACATTCTCCAAATCCAGGTATGTTTAGTGAAATTATACGTTACCAGTTCAGTTCATTCACAGTGAGAACAAACACATTCTTCCTAGGATTATCAAACCACCAGCAGCTGCCTTTTCTGTAGGCAGAATGTAATAGAGGATCAGATCTAAAGGCACTTTCAGAGACATGCTGGTGTGATTTGAACCATGTTTCTCGGCCAACCCTGTGCAGGTATTTCAGCGTGCAGGCTGACACACGGCAGACTCTGACTGCATCCTCTGGGACACCACTGACAAAATCCCCTTCGCCCGATGCAGAGGCCACAAGGGCCACTGGCCAAAGGCTCCGTGTCTGACTCTGAGCTGTCTCACCCAGTCCCTCCCCTCCATCTTCACCACTCCACTCCACTCGGCGCTCAGCGCTACTCTATCTGTAACACCCCTTGCAAATCTTCGCTTGTGCAAAGAGTTAAAGGTGTTAAAGAAAAATCACCGGCAGGGGAGGGCATCAACAGGAAACACTCTGTGTTATCCCATGGCACTGGTTCCTCAGGTTAAACTTCCATTTATGAAAACTGATACCCGTTTTCCACTAAGCCTGGCAACCGAGCCCCTTCTTTCTAGCACATTCTAACGCTCCCTGGCTTTCTCTTCTGCTTTTCCTTTATGCTGCCACGTTCGTTCTAGCCAAAAAGAACTCTGCACTGGGCCATCACCCACTTTCTTATTTCTGCTTTTTCTAGATAGTTCCATCCACCTGGCACCCTCTGTACTCCCTGCCGAAGAAGTCTTTGCTATTTCTCTTTTCTGTGAAGGACTCCGAGAGCAATCTGCACATCTCATGAGCATGATTATACCTTACTTTATTTTATAGCCATGTATCAGAGCCACCTGGGAGATTTTTCAAATTACTGATGCCTTGCGTATGTGCGTGCATGCTCAGTTGGGTCCGACTCTTTCTGTGACCCCATGGACTACAGCCTGCTAGGCTCCTTTGTCCATGGGATTTTCCAGGCAAGAACACTGGAGTGGGTGGCATTTCCTACCCCAGAGGATATCCCAGACCCAGGGTTCGAACTTGTGTCTCTTGAGTTTTCTGCATTGGCACGGGGACTCTTTACCACTCCGCCACCTGGGAAGACCAATGCCTTAGCCCCAGCCTTAGAACTCCCGGTTTTCTGTGCACAGGGGACAACCCAGGCCTCAGAGAATCTCTGAAGCTGTGCAGCAGACTCCAGTCTGCAGCAAAGTCTGAGAACCACTGCTGTAGAGACTTGGGATCTCCTCCAGGTCCTTGTTACCGAAAGATCAGTCTCTATGTCTGCTCACCTTGGCATTGATGGAATGGCCTAAAAAGCCTCAAGCATCCACTTCAGTGTCTGAATCCATCTAGACCTAGGCTAGCTAAGACACCCAAATCTCTGATGGCTTTTCAGTCATGACTTTATTCCATAATTGCACAAGTTATTAGAAATAGACCACCAGTAACAGGAAGGCATGACAACGATTCAGCCAGGCCCTGGACTGTTTCCACATTTAAGAAAAGCATCATGCAGGCCATTTTAAGATGCTAATTAAACATGGAAAGAAATATCTATCTGGTGCCACTGAGTAAGGACACGAAAAACTTTTCCTCCACTATCCACGTGATATAATTCAACTCTGTAAACTAAATCCTATCAATTAGAGGAGCCATTGTTTCCGATCTGGTGTCTTTCAGACACCTCCCTAGAGGAGGAAATGGCAACCTACTCCAGTACTCTTGCCTGGAGAGCCCCATGGACAGAGGAGCCTGGCCGGCTACCGTCCACGGGGTCGCAGACACAGCTAAGCAGCTGAGCACGCGTGTTATCATTAGGAAAGAAAACAGGGAAAGCGTTAGTCGCTTACTCACGGCCCCATGGACTGCAGCCCGCCAGGCTCCTCTGTCCATGGGATTCTCCAGGCAAGAATACTGGAGTGGTTGCCATTCCCTTCTCCAGAGGATCTTTCTGACTCAGGGATCGAACCCAGGTCTCCCACATTGCAGGGAGAAAGCAAAATTTAACATGTGGCCGTGAGCTGTAATTGGAGGTATGATTTAAGAGCCTAGAACACTCAGCACAAACAAGAGCTCTCAGAACCTCTGCGAGGGTTTCAGGGTATCTTGCTGTTCAGTCACTAAGTCATGTCTGACTCTTTTCGACCCCTTGGGCTGTAGCCCACCAGGCTCCTCTATCTCCAGGTTATCTTACCGTTGTTTAAAAGACACTGGGAGCTTTCTACTCTCTGAGTTTTTCTGACATGTTTTGTGTTATTCACCATCCCTCTCAGCCTCCCAGGTTCTGAAATCAGTGAGAAGTGACATGTCAGCTTCTCCTAAAACATTATTAATGGCAGAGCAGTGTCTGCCACATCTGAACTCACATGTGTATCCAAGCCCATCTCTGAGGATATTTCCCATCAGTCCTTTTGCCATCTTGTTACTCTGCCTGTAGAAAAATGACAGGCATTCCAGATTGCCTGGAGAAGCTGTCCAGACAGGGGCTGGCAGCTGAGCTACATGTCAGGGAGACGCACATCATTTTCCTTTCATTAATCCCCACTAATGTTTTCTCTACCCCTCATTATTCTCTGCCCCTACTACAGTCTATGCTTTTTATCTAGTGTTTTAGGCATTTTTTGTTCTCTCTTCCTCGGGATCTTCTCCACTATCTCCTCCACTCTTTTATCTCACAAGCTCAGCCTTTGGTTTTGGGGTGACTCCTCCCTAAATGTGAACCTACTGGGGATGCAGGCACCCCCTCACCCCCTCCTTAGCCCTGGCAATGCCTTGCCCGCACTGGTGGTAGTGGAAACAACTCTGTCTGGAAGCACATTAAAGATACAGGTGCACACCACAATAAAAATGGGCACGCGTAAGGACCCGGACTGGAAAGGGGAGAACACGGAAAAAACTGAAAATATTCTGTAGGGCCATGAAATTTAGGGAGATGCTTTGTTTTACTTTTGCTAGTGTTGTTACTCCTTTGTTGATCGAATTTTAAACTTTTGAATAAAAAAGCATGATTTTTTTTAAGTGGTGCTGTTTAGTCACTAACTCATGTCTGACTCTTTGTGACCCCATGGACTGCAGCACGCCCGGCTCCTCTGTCCTCCACTATCTCCCGGAGTTTGCTCAGATTCATGTCCATTGAGTCAGTGATGCTATCTAACCATCTTGTCCCCTTCTCCTCTTGCCTTCAATCTTCACAGCATCAGGGGGTTTTCCAATGAGTCAGCTCTTTGCATCAGGTAGCCAAAGTATTGGAGCTTCAGCTTCAGCAACTGTCCTTCCAATGAATATTCAGAACTGATTTCCTTTAGGGTGGACTGGTTGGATCTCCTTGCAGTCCAAGGGACTCTCAAGAGTCTTCTCCAACACCACAGTTGGAAAGCATCTGTTCTTTGACACTCAGCCTTCCGTATTGTCCAACTCTCACATCCGTACAAGACTACTGGAAAAACCCATAGCTTTGACTATATGGATGGACCTTTGTTGGCAAAGTGATGTCTCTGCTTTTAATATGCTGTCTAGGTTTGTCATAGCTTTCCATCCAAGGAGAAGCATCTTTTCATTTCACCTTCTGCAGTGATTTTGGAACCCACGATTAAAGTGACTTATCTCTAAAATACCTGCGGGTTGTCTTTTAAAAAGTGGGTTCATAGAGTGAGTAATTCAAAGAGTGAGGCAGACAGTAATGAGTGCCTTGGCGGAGGAGGGCTTAGTGCGCGCGGGTATTTGAAACGGCTGGTCCTTCCGGAGGCTTCCCGCGCATCCTTCCCCGAGGCGGTGCTCATTTTCTTGCAGACCTGGAGCTGGCCCGGCTCAGCCTCTCTGCAGCCTTGTGTTAGTATCCCGGGCTCCACCATGCTCTTCCTTTAGCGTCCCTCTTCCGCGCCACAGGCCAGCTTTGCGGCGACACCTAACACGTGGTGGCGACAATGCTGGGCGAGCGGACGGGACCAAGAGGGACGCTGGGGCCACCAAGGGCCCGTCCCGCCCTGCAGGCCAGCAGCTCTTCCCGCCCAGGCCCAGGGACCCAGCCGGTCCAGGGGATCACACTGGTGGCGTCCTGTTCTCATCTATAAGATGGCTTTCTGAGAACCCATTGAGGAGAGGAGACAAAGGCAAGGGCCTAACTACAGTAAATTCTCAGTATGTGGTCATTTTTGTTACACCAGCACCTTCTGAGTTAGATGCACAGCTTCCATGGATGGGGAGGGCAAACTGGAGTAATTTGCCATCTATTTCAGGACAACCACGTTCTTAACATTGTAAAGCAACTATAAAAATTAATTTTAAAGTTTGTTTGAAGTATTTATAGAAAGGGCTTCCCCGATAGCTCAGTTGGTAAAGAATTCACCTGCAACACAGGAGATCCCAGTTCGATTCCTGGGTCAGGAAGAACTGTTGGAGAAGGGATAGGCTGCCCACTCCAGTATTCTTGAGCTTCCCTGGTGGTTCAGCTGGTAAAGAATCTTCCTGCAGTGCCGGAGACCTGAGTTCCCCTGGGTGGGGAAGATCCCCTGGAGAAGGGAAAGGCTACCCACTCCAGTATTCTGGCCTGGAGAATTCCATGGACTAGTATAGTCCATGGAGTCACAGAGAGTCCGACAGGACTGAGCAACTGTCACTTTCACTTATAGAAAAAAAAAAGAAAACAATACCCTTTAAGATGGGCAAAAAGTACTTTTGTAACTCATTTGAAGGCCTGTTCTTTCTCCCTACTTCAGAGAGGCTCCAGAGAGAAGAAAATGAATAAAAGGTCTGTGTGGGATTCGTTCTGACAATTCTCTCATGCATTCATTTATTCATCCAACTCAGCAAATACTTAACTGAGCATCAACCATAGGCTGGACTATCTGATAGGTGCCTGGGATACAGTTTGGATAAAACAAATTTATTGATCCCATGGAACTCAAGACTAGAAGAAATGACAAATACTGACTAGTAAGGAAACACACACACACATGCTCACGTATGATGTATCAGCAGGTGAGGAGTGTATGGAGAAAACTCATGGGGTAAGGATGCTAGAGCAGGGTGTGAGAGGGTACGGAGTGGTGACGTCTCACAGGAGATGGACAGAATAAGACTTTCTGACATCTGTCTGGAATCTTCTCTGGACACCTCCTTGAAAACCGTTCTTCAGTAAGACAGACCCAACTGATGCACAGAAATTCTTAGTCTGCGTGACTCGCAGAGTAATCCATTTTCAGCGTACCCCTCCTCTACCTGAAACAGTGATTTTCAGCGATAATCATGAAATGTGCCCTCACCAGATGAAATCACGCACACGAAGGAGCCAAATGCCAAACACAAACAAAAGCCACAGATGGTCTCAGGGAATAACAGAACTCACGCAGCTCGAAGTCCACTCCTTCTTACAGTCGCTGTGTTCTTGTGGTTTATTCCAAAGCTGCAGCTTCAGTGCGAGAACAGGGACATCCCTGGTGGTCCAGGGACTGACTCCATGCTTCCACTACAGGGGGCGTGGGTTCAGTCCCTGGGCAGAGAACTCAGACCCATGCATGCCGTGAGGTGGCCCAAAAATGTAATAAATAAATGCAAGAATATCAGAGGTGCTGGAGACCCGAGCTGTGCGTGAAGCAGGAGAAGGGTCCCAGAACAACTGTGTCCTTGTTGACTGGAGGCTGAGATCATGCGCGCAGTCTGCACAACGGGGACGTCTCCCTTGGAATCAACTTTCATGTAGAATACAGCCTTTATTACATAATAAGAAGAATGTGCGGGGACTTCCCTGGTGATCCAGTGGTAAAGAATCCGCCTGCCAATGCCAGGGACACAGGGACACTTGATCCCAATCCTGGGAAGATTTCACAAGCAGGGGAGCACCTAAGCCTGTACTTTGCAACCACAGGGCCTGTACCTTAGCGCCCAGGAGCTGCAATTGCTGAAGCCCACGTGCTCCCGAGCCCGCGCTCCTGAGCCCGCGCTCCACAGCGAGAGAAGCCACCACAGTGAGAAGACCACACCCCGCAACTAGAGAGTAGCCCTCAGGCAGCAACGAAGACCGAGCAGAGCCCAAGATAAACAAAATAATAGTCTGCTAATCTGGAGCTCACATGTATTATTAAAGTTGAATGGTAGCCACAGCAATGCATATTTTGGGGAGGAAAGAGTAGTTTATCACTGACATTATTTAGAAGTGCCAGTGTTGGTCATGATGAGAAACAGAACCATTCTAAGCCCATCCACAACAGTTTTAAACTAACTCTCTGCCCGCTACTCCCACTGCCTGCACCCCCCCACCCCACAGACACGCCACTGATGGGCGTTAGAAAAGAGGAAGAGGAGAGAAAATGCGGAGTGGGTCAGAGTCAGGCAGTGTGGACGATGGTCCAGCATGAACNTCTAAGCTGTGTCTGACTCTTTGCGACTCCATGCACTGCAGCAAGCCATGCCCCCTTGCCCTTCAATATCTCCTGGAATTTGCTCAAATTCACATCCACTGAGTCAGTGATGCTCTCTTACCATCTCATCCTCTGTCGCCCCCTTCTCATTTTGCCTTCAATCATTCCAAGCATCAGGATCTTTTACAGTGAGTCAGCTCTTCCCATCAAGTGGCCAAAGTATTGGAGCTTCAGCTTCAGCAACTGTCCTTCCAATGAATATTCAGAACTGATTTCCTTTAGGGTGGACTGGTTGGATCTCCTTGCAGTCCAAGGGACTCTCAAGAGTCTTCTCCAACACCACAGTTGGAAAGCATCTGTTCTTTGACACTCAGCCTTCCGTATTGTCCAACTCTCACATCCGTACAAGACTACTGGAAAAACCCATAGCTTTGACTATATGGATGGACCTTTGTTGGCAAAGTGATGTCTCTGCTTTTAATATGCTGTCTAGGTTTGTCATAGCTTTCCATCCAAGGAGAAGCATCTTTTCATTTCACCTTCTGCAGTGATTTTGGAACCCACGATTAAAGTGACTTATCTCTAAAATACCTGCGGGTTGTCTTTTAAAAAGTGGGTTCATAGAGTGAGTAATTCAAAGAGTGAGGCAGACAGTAATGAGTGCCTTGGCGGAGGAGGGCTTAGTGCGCGCGGGTATTTGAAACGGCTGGTCCTTCCGGAGGCTTCCCGCGCATCCTTCCCCGAGGCGGTGCTCATTTTCTTGCAGACCTGGAGCTGGCCCGGCTCAGCCTCTCTGCAGCCTTGTGTTAGTATCCCGGGCTCCACCATGCTCTTCCTTTAGCGTCCCTCTTCCGCGCCACAGGCCAGCTTTGCGGCGACACCTAACACGTGGTGGCGACAATGCTGGGCGAGCGGACGGGACCAAGAGGGACGCTGGGGCCACCAAGGGCCCGTCCCGCCCTGCAGGCCAGCAGCTCTTCCCGCCCAGGCCCAGGGACCCAGCCGGTCCAGGGGATCACACTGGTGGCGTCCTGTTCTCATCTATAAGATGGCTTTCTGAGAACCCATTGAGGAGAGGAGACAAAGGCAAGGGCCTAACTACAGTAAATTCTCAGTATGTGGTCATTTTTGTTACACCAGCACCTTCTGAGTTAGATGCACAGCTTCCATGGATGGGGAGGGCAAACTGGAGTAATTTGCCATCTATTTCAGGACAACCACGTTCTTAACATTGTAAAGCAACTATAAAAATTAATTTTAAAGTTTGTTTGAAGTATTTATAGAAAGGGCTTCCCCGATAGCTCAGTTGGTAAAGAATTCACCTGCAACACAGGAGATCCCAGTTCGATTCCTGGGTCAGGAAGAACTGTTGGAGAAGGGATAGGCTGCCCACTCCAGTATTCTTGAGCTTCCCTGGTGGTTCAGCTGGTAAAGAATCTTCCTGCAGTGCCGGAGACCTGAGTTCCCCTGGGTGGGGAAGATCCCCTGGAGAAGGGAAAGGCTACCCACTCCAGTATTCTGGCCTGGAGAATTCCATGGACTAGTATAGTCCATGGAGTCACAGAGAGTCCGACAGGACTGAGCAACTGTCACTTTCACTTATAGAAAAAAAAAAGAAAACAATACCCTTTAAGATGGGCAAAAAGTACTTTTGTAACTCATTTGAAGGCCTGTTCTTTCTCCCTACTTCAGAGAGGCTCCAGAGAGAAGAAAATGAATAAAAGGTCTGTGTGGGATTCGTTCTGACAATTCTCTCATGCATTCATTTATTCATCCAACTCAGCAAATACTTAACTGAGCATCAACCATAGGCTGGACTATCTGATAGGTGCCTGGGATACAGTTTGGATAAAACAAATTTATTGATCCCATGGAACTCAAGACTAGAAGAAATGACAAATACTGACTAGTAAGGAAACACACACACACATGCTCACGTATGATGTATCAGCAGGTGAGGAGTGTATGGAGAAAACTCATGGGGTAAGGATGCTAGAGCAGGGTGTGAGAGGGTACGGAGTGGTGACGTCTCACAGGAGATGGACAGAATAAGACTTTCTGACATCTGTCTGGAATCTTCTCTGGACACCTCCTTGAAAACCGTTCTTCAGTAAGACAGACCCAACTGATGCACAGAAATTCTTAGTCTGCGTGACTCGCAGAGTAATCCATTTTCAGCGTACCCCTCCTCTACCTGAAACAGTGATTTTCAGCGATAATCATGAAATGTGCCCTCACCAGATGAAATCACGCACACGAAGGAGCCAAATGCCAAACACAAACAAAAGCCACAGATGGTCTCAGGGAATAACAGAACTCACGCAGCTCGAAGTCCACTCCTTCTTACAGTCGCTGTGTTCTTGTGGTTTATTCCAAAGCTGCAGCTTCAGTGCGAGAACAGGGACATCCCTGGTGGTCCAGGGACTGACTCCATGCTTCCACTACAGGGGGCGTGGGTTCAGTCCCTGGGCAGAGAACTCAGACCCATGCATGCCGTGAGGTGGCCCAAAAATGTAATAAATAAATGCAAGAATATCAGAGGTGCTGGAGACCCGAGCTGTGCGTGAAGCAGGAGAAGGGTCCCAGAACAACTGTGTCCTTGTTGACTGGAGGCTGAGATCATGCGCGCAGTCTGCACAACGGGGACGTCTCCCTTGGAATCAACTTTCATGTAGAATACAGCCTTTATTACATAATAAGAAGAATGTGCGGGGACTTCCCTGGTGATCCAGTGGTAAAGAATCCGCCTGCCAATGCCAGGGACACAGGGACACTTGATCCCAATCCTGGGAAGATTTCACAAGCAGGGGAGCACCTAAGCCTGTACTTTGCAACCACAGGGCCTGTACCTTAGCGCCCAGGAGCTGCAATTGCTGAAGCCCACGTGCTCCCGAGCCCGCGCTCCTGAGCCCGCGCTCCACAGCGAGAGAAGCCACCACAGTGAGAAGACCACACCCCGCAACTAGAGAGTAGCCCTCAGGCAGCAACGAAGACCGAGCAGAGCCCAAGATAAACAAAATAATAGTCTGCTAATCTGGAGCTCACATGTATTATTAAAGTTGAATGGTAGCCACAGCAATGCATATTTTGGGGAGGAAAGAGTAGTTTATCACTGACATTATTTAGAAGTGCCAGTGTTGGTCATGATGAGAAACAGAACCATTCTAAGCCCATCCACAACAGTTTTAAACTAACTCTCTGCCCGCTACTCCCACTGCCTGCACCCCCCCACCCCACAGACACGCCACTGATGGGCGTTAGAAAAGAGGAAGAGGAGAGAAAATGCGGAGTGGGTCAGAGTCAGGCAGTGTGGACGATGGTCCAGCATGAACGCCGAGATGCACCCCAAAATACATCCAGGAGAGCGGTGTGGGGCCACGGGGGTCCTCGCACACCAGGTCCAGGAATCTGACTTTATAGGCAACTGTGCCCTGCTAAGTCGCTCAGTCGTGTCTGACTCTTTGCAACCCTGTGGACTATAGCCTGCCAGTCTCCTCTGTCCATGGAATTCTCCAGGCAAGAATACTGCAGTAGGTTGCCGTTCCCTTCTCTGAGGGATCTTCCCAACCTAGGGATTGAACCCAGGTCTCCCACATTGCAGCTGGATTCTTTACCAGCTGAGCCACCAGGGAAGCCCAAGAATACTGGAGTGGGCAGCCCATCCCTCCTCCAGGGGATCCTCCCGACCCCTGAGTTAGCCAACCAAAGGCTGTCAACCGTTTTAAGCAAACAAGGAACCAACTCAAAGTGGTGTTTTTGAGACATGAATGTGGTGGAATTATAAAGTAAGAACTGAGCTGGAGGAAGAGGCTGAAGCAGGTGCAAATTTGGATGCATAAGGTGAAAAGCGATCAAGGCCTGAACTGAGGTGATTCTCCTCCAAAGTGAATGGAAACGTATGACTTTAGGGGCGTCCCAGGTGGCGCTAGTGGTGCAGGAACCTGCCTGCCAGTGCAGGAGATGCTCGAGACAAGGGCTCCATCCTGGATCCAGAAGATTCCCTGGAGGGGGACATGGCTACCCACGCCAGTATTCTTGCCTCAAGAATCCCACGGACAGAGGAGCCTGGCGGGCTACAACCATAGGGTCACAAAGAGTCAGACACGACTGTAGTGACTTAGCAAGCATGCACACATGTGTGACATTAGACCAGGGATCAAACACCACAAAATTAAAACCCATAGGGTTTGCATTTATTTTTAATTTGGAGACTATGAAGACAAGGGTGTGGGGGAAACCGTCTCACAAGTGTCATCTAGGAGATTTCTCTTCCGTTCATGAATGTCAGATTCTGAACTGAAGATGAAATGTTCTGACGTGAATGTTCCGGAAGAAGCAGCACAGAGAGGCCAGAGGAACCAAGGATTCCCTTTGAAAGTTAGAGCTCAAGTGTTCAGTTTTTCCACAAAAGCCACTAAAAGCTTTCCATCCTCCAAAAGAAAACCCCCAGAAGAATCACTCGCATGGTGTTCAAGAACATTCTGTCTGGTGGTTGGCCCCACCCGAGACAACCGACCTTGGCTCAGATGATGTCATAGGAAACCCTGGGCTCCTTAGGAATTTAGCATCTACCTTCTATTTCTTTCTTTGAAAAACGTGTGTGTACTCAGTCCCTCAGTCCCATCTGACTCTTTGTGACCCCATGGACTGTAGCCTGCCAGGCTCTTCTGTCCATGGAATTTTCCAAGCAGGAATACTGGAGAGGGTGGCCATTTCCTCTTCCAGGGGATCTTCCCCACCCAGGGATCGAAACCTCGTCTCTTGCATCTCCTGCTCTGGCAGGCAGATTCTTTACCACTGCACCGCCTGGGAATCTTCCCTGAAAACATAAGTAACTTCAATCAAAAAAAAGAGGTATGCTTTAATCCTTGGTCTGAATGAGTGGTATTTCAGAGCTGTGATTAATTTGTGATTTCTCCCATGCTAATTAATTCACCTCTCTCTTTTTTTATTTTTTTTCTTTTCTTTTGGTGGAAATGCTGGGGAATGAATCACCTCTCCTCTTTAAAGCTCCCTTCAAGAACCCTTAAAATTCTCCAGAAGAGAAAAGTGCCCTGTTCTTCTTTATGAGTTGACTTACGGGAGGAATGAAAGTTTAAGAGAATTTTGTTGTTTAGTAGCTAAGTCGTGTCTGACTCTTTTGTGACTCCACAGACTATATAGCCCAACAGGATTTCCCAGGCAATACTGGAGTAGGTAGCCTATCCCTTCTCCAGGGGATCTTCCTGATCCAAGGATTGAGCCCTGGTCTCCTCCTTTGCAGGCAGACTCTTTTACCACTGAGCCACCAGCAAAGCCCTTAAGAGAGTCTGTAGAGTCTATATATTTATTACAGATAATTTGCTGATTTAAGTCAGAGTCCATGTTAGAAATTTGGTGTTTCCACGGCCATGACCTGCAATACCCCTGGATTCTCTTGGCTTTTTATGAACACCAATGGTCTGTCTAATGTTATAATGTTCATAAGAGAAAATCTGTAAGCTGTTAATATCTAAGTCTCCACTTAGTAGGATACTGATAATAAATGTAGTCACTTCTCCTGTGGTCAGTTATTTAGTAGGATAGCTCAGAATCAGGATGCTGTAGTTGAGGCAAAGTTCAATCATAAGAACTTTATAAGAACAGATAGGGTGCGTTCTTCAGGTTTACTCATTGTATGGGGAAAATCGGTGAATGTATTCAAAGGGTACGCACGTCCAGTTGTAAGAGGAAAATATTTGAGGGAGGCAATGTCCAGCTGGTGACGATAGTTAATACTGTATTGTCTATTTAAGAGTCATTAAGAGAGAAGATCTTAAAAGTTCTCAAAAAAATTTTTTAACTGTGTGGTAAATGGGTTAACTAATCTTACTGAGATAATCATTTCACAATATGCACATACACTGGATCATTATACTGTACACCTTAAACTTACAGTGCCATATGTCAGATAGCTTTATATCTCTAAATAAGCTTGGGAAATTTTTCCTTGAAAAAGCTGGGCGTTGCAACTACTCATTCTTCAAATCATTCAAATTAAAAATTTTAAAGAAGATAATGTAAAATAGTTCTGCATCAGGCTTCCAAATCATTATGCTATATACTTCTTTTATTGGTAGGCAGGTGCCTTTATATAAAGGTTTCTCTTTCGAGTTTGACAAAGAAACCATACCTTTCCTGAAGAGGGCAGGACCTGGTTTTCTGGAGAGGGGAGAGAAACAGATGCAATGTGCAATTTCCTTTTCTGACTCAGTTTACCAAAATCTTCACATTTCAATACAGAGGGAGACCATCCATTTTGAGAAACATAGGTAAAGTATTTTTTTTCCCCAAATTCAAGATTTATTTTCATTTTCCTAAACCAGATATTTCAATTTCCCTGGAAACCTGAGCCTTTGTTCATTTCCTGTGAAAACTGAGCTTGGGGAGGGTAAAGGGCGCAGGATCCTTGCATGCTGTGTCTACAGCGAGGGGGCCGCCACGCACGGCTCTGGCTGTCTGAAATCTGGCCAGTCAGCCTCTCTGGGGACGATCGCCACACTTCCAAAAATAAAAACACATCTTTCTAGCCAGGAATTATGGATTGAGATTCCTGAAAACCCCTCTTCTCCCTCCACAGTTTAAATCGAGCTCTTTCAAAGTCAGCCTGAAAAGGAGGGAGGCCTGAAAAGGTTATCAATAGTAAAGGTTGAAAGTTTTCCACAAAGGTAGGTAGATGGGGAAAAAAGAAAAAATGTTTACACTGAACCGAGGGGGAGGTGCCCAGAGGTTCCTGATCAGCACCTCCCTTGAGGACCAGGGCACTGCCATCCTGAAGAAACGCAGGGAACGAGGGCTGTGCTCGCCTCCGAGCTGACCCCTCTGTGCTTGTCTCCACGTCCCAGACCAGGGACAGGACGCCCGTTTCTCGAAGCGAACCATGGCACAGGAAGCTGTGCCGGCCACGATCGAAACGGCGCAGGCTCTGCGTGGTCCCCTGCACTACGGCCACACCTGGGAATGGCCTGCTGACGACCGGTTTCCAAGCCGGAGGATCCTTTCCCTCTTGCTTCAAATTCCTCCGAGTTTCATTGGAAACTGGTGCTAATGAGATGTATCAGGGGTTAGGGCTGAGGTCAGAACTGCCGGGATCTTTACAGAAAGTGCTGAGAGAATGCGAAAAGGGTGCCTGGGTCTGAGTGCTCCCCACCGGGGAAGGGGTGCTCCCACGGGAGGGGAGACTGACCGCCGCATTAGTTGCAGAGTTTTACAACTTCTAAAGTCCTCTCAGAAATCTCTCACCCAGGCTTCCCAGGTGGCTCAGTGGTTAAGAATCTGCCTGCCAATGCAGGAGACACGGGTTTGATCCCTGCTCTGGGAAGATCCCACGTGCCACGGAGCGGCTAAGCCCACGTGCGCCACAACCACTGAGGCTGTGCTCTGGAGCCCGGGAACCCCAACTACTGAAGCCCGTGCGCTAGAGCCCATTCTCTGCAACAAGAGAAGCCACGGGGTGGAGAAGCCTGAGTACTACATCTAGAGAGTAGCCCCCGGTTTCTGCAACTGGGCAAAAATCCGCAGAGAATCAAAGACACGGTACAGCCAAAAAGAAATCAATAAATAAAAATTTCAAGACAGGAAACCTCATACCATCTGACCTGCAGACCAGCTCCGCAAGGCTCTTCCATCTCTAGCAGAGTCCCCCATAACTCCTGTGCAATTAATATTTAGCGAGCCACTTGAGATTGAAGGCGGGAGGAGAAGGGGATGACAGAGGATGAGGTGTTTGGATGGCATGACCGATTCAATGGACATGAGTTTGAGTGAACTCCAGGAATTGGTGATGGACAGGGAGGCCTGGCGTGCTGCAGTCCATGGACACGTAAAGAGTTGGACACGCCTGAGCGACTGAACTGAACTGTACATAACCATGCCCTGGGCAATCATGGTAGTGAAGGCGGCTGTTCCCACCAAGTTCCGGGAGCACAGGACAGAGCATCAAAACCGGCAAAGAAAGCATCAAGGTGACTTAGGAGAGGGAGAGGAGACCTGAAGAAAACCCATCAGGGTACCGTGTTACAGCGACCAAGGTTGGGAGCTACTCTGAGTGGTGATGCTTGAGCTCAGAGCCAAGCGTGAGAAGGAGCCACCAGGAGCCCAGGGAGGGACATGGGGCCGCAGCAAGTGTAGGCCCGGCAGCTTCCAGGCAGGAACACGCGGCGGCGTCTTCTGCAAACAGACTGGCCGGGCCGAGCAGGAGGACGGTGAGAGGTGGGCTGGAGTGTGAGCCGCCAGGCGTAAGGAAGCGAGACGGGGGTGGGGGGTGCGGGGGAAGACCGGCTAGTGTCTGCTGGGTGTTTACTCTGAGCCAGGCCTCGAGCCAAGTTCAGGGTTGTGAGTAGGGAGGCTGTGCCTCGGCCCAGGGCTCCAGACCAAGCCATCCTGCCCAGCCCACACTCGGCCATCTGGGGTGCCAGCTTCAGTTCACCCAGGTGGAAGAAGGGCACATAAAGGAACGTGGAGATTTTGAATCCTTTCTACCTGCCGGCCTATCCCCGGAGTGATTTCACATGAAGGACATCATCTGGGCCTGGATTTAAAAAAATCGGAATTTCTCTAATGCTGAGGAGTATCGTCTTCACTTCCTCTCTTTGGTGGCCTCTGGGCTGGAGGATCAGCTGACTGGTTCTACACTCTGGGATAAATTCAAGCACTGCAGATAGAATATAATTATCAGATGAAACTGAAAAGATGACTGAAAAAGAAAAGAAAAATAGAAAACAGATTTAATGCCTCCAGGAAATGAAACTGAATGGATCCTGCTCGGTGCTACAAGGAGAAGATGATATCAATTCTTTCCCCCACCCTCCTTTACGCAAGTTTGAATAATCTCCCTGTCACTGCTTTTGCATGAACTCAAATTGCTTTAGAAACCTGTCACAGTGAATTAGCAAAAGCAGATAGTAATTCAGAGGGGTGCCAGTGTGGCGTTACTGAACATTGCTGGTTGGAAGGCTTCCTGCAGCATTATTCGGGGACTATAACTCACTTTGATCACCGAGTGTCAGGGTGAGCAAATGATGGGCTTTCTGTGGTTTTTAGATTTAACTTTCTTAAAAGTCCATCACAGAGATGAAAAGTGCACAGAGAACACCTGCCTGCATCCACAAGAACGAGGACACGGGCACACCCCGGGCTGGTCCCACCCTGCAGTCACTGGGTGTGGATGAACCAGGAGACAGACGCCACGCAGCCCAGCAGACACGCAGGTTTCAGAAGATCCTTGACCTTGACATCAGGGGCAGACTCGAAGGCTGGGGGAATGAGGAATCGAGGAATCCATCACGGAGACGTGTAAAATGGAATATTCTTCCCAGTGATCTATGCAATGGGTCACCTTCTTAGAGAAGCCTTCAGGTCGCCACCATCTTCTCACATGCCTCATCACTCTCTGTCATGTTCCCTTGTGATTTTCCTTTTCTTCCCAAGACTTAGCGATTTTTAAAAATTACTCAGTTCATCTCATTCCTTACCTAAATACATCTGTTTCCCCACTGAGAGCACAATCTCCATGGGGAACAGGATTCCCCAGTCTTCCACGAGCCCCTAGGAATGAGGCCCAGAGCCTGTAGGCCCTCAGTGAATGTTTACTGAAGGACTTTTGAATTCACAAAATTCTTATTATACCAGAGGCTATTCTGTATTACAGCATTGTTTGATCAGCTGTCGTAGCAAAGCCTGTGCAAACGAGAACCTGGGCTGTCACCATGAACCATCCTTGGCTCTGCTGACCAGAGGCTGACTATGACTAACAGTTACTTGGAGGAAGGAATCTTAGCTGGGGAGCAGCTGCAAAACATTTCTGCACAATGTGAGTCTACTCCTTACTGAAACTGTGTATAAGCCCTGGTGTCCCTGTCTTTTCAAGTAAAAAGCTGACTCAAGAGTTAATGATTGGGAAATGCAAACAGGTAGAAACCAAGAATAGCTGTTGGGCTAGGGAACTGGCTACAATTTGGTCTATAAATCTGCCACACGGCAGAGGGGGAATTCACCACTCCCAGTTCCCTGAAAGATACAGAAAAAAGTCTGACACAGGTCCCTAAGTTGTTTGTACAGGAAGCAGACTCCCTCCAGATGAACACTGCTGCCACAAGAACAGAAACTCTAGACTCGGTTGAAACCAGAAGGTTGATGATGCTCGAAACCACCGTAAAGCCAGCTAGCCTGAGAACCATGCTTGAGCTGAGGGCCCACCCTGCAGCCCCTCTCTCACACTGCCTGTAAAAGCCTTTCCCAGAAAGTCATCAGGGAATTCAGGCTTCTGAGTGTGAGCTGCCCATTCTCCTTGCGAGTGCCCTGCAATAAAGGCTGCACTTTCCTTCACCACAACCCAGTGTCAGTAGACCAGCTTTACTGTGTGTGGGGGAGTGTATTGCAAGTCTGGTTTGGTAACATTAATAAGACTGAGAAGATGTTATCCAAATTCTCAACACTTACTGTTTGATCTGTTTTGTGGAAGACTTAGCTTATCGCTGAGATTTCCCTACTTCACAAAGTCTTAACAGTTTCTCCAACTTTGTATTTCAAAAAATATTTAAGTCTAAATCTACCAAGGAGTACAAGAATTGCTACCCTGGGCATTCTGGGTGAACTGGCAATTTTCTGTCACATTTGCTTTCCCTCTGCTTGTACGTGAGTGTGTATGTATGAAGGTATACACATGTGTCTATGTATGAGCAAGTATGTGTACATGTCAATGTCTATGTGCATATGTATCTGTGTGCATACGGGCATATGTGTGTGCATGTGTGTACATATGTATGTTTTTGTGTTTCTGTATCTGTATGTATAAATGGGTATGTATCTGTGCATGTCTATATGTGTGCCCCTGTGTGTTTTGTGTGTGTATGTATCTGTGTGTGTGTGTGTATGGGCATTATGTGCGCAAGTGAGTATATGTGAATGTATGTATATTTTGGCTTGAGCTATTTGGGAGTTAATTATTAATGTGCTTCATCCCTCAATACTTGAGCATGAATCTCCTAAAACCAAGAATAGTCCCCTATATGATGATTACCACACTCAGGAAATTTAAAATTGGTAACTGTATTATTGACTAATAAGCAGTTGGTTTCCAAATTTCCCCAAGTGTCCTAATGTTCTTTATAACATCTCATTTTTGATGCAGGGCCCAACCAAGAATCACACGTTATGTTTAGTTGTCCTTCCTCTTTAGTCTTCTTACTCTAGAATGGCTACCCAGCTATGCCTTTTTTTGGGGGGGTGGTTTTTTGGGGGGAGGGGGGCTGGTGTTCTATGACAAGACATTTTTGTACACTAGAAGGGTCAGTTGTTTTATAAAATTTCCCCTCATTTTAAGTTGCCTGACTTTTCTCCTCTAGTTAAATCCAGGTTAAAGTCTAATGTTTTAAGTACCTAACATGACCAGTATACAGTAGATATAAAAACTCAGGTCCCCAGAGGAATTCCCTGGCTGTTCAGTGGTTAGGACTCCACGCTTTTACTACTGAGTGCCTGAGTTCAACCCCCAGTCAGGAAGCTAAGATCCCACAAGAGTCGTAGGATGGCCCCCCCAAAAAAAAAAAAAAAGTTTCCCCAAAAGGAATTTTTAGGCTGAAATACCAAACCTATGATGAGTAACACTTCCAACTTAAGTATCAGAGTCAAGGATCCCCTGATAAGACTGTCTCCCTGTCTGAATTGTTAAAAGGCTCTTTAAGGCAGTTTAGTGTTCCCCACACATCATGCCGTCAAGGATTTCGCTACTAATACATCCAGTTTTACCGTTCCAGCATTTATGCTATCTTTTTAAAAATTCAGTTTGTTTATTTAAACTCTTTCTTATCCTAAGAAATGATACCAATATAAACAGTTTTGCCATTCTTGCTCTATTTCTATATACTATTGAAGTATACATAAATACAAAAAAAAAATTGTGCACATTTAAAACACGTCTACAACTTCCATTGTATACTGGGGAAATACTGACCACAGTGGGGTCAAACAGCTCTGTGTGCACTCGTGGGCATGTGTGTGCACTCGTGGGCATGTGTGTGCACTCGTGAGCATGTGTGAGCACTCGTGGGCATGTGTGGACACAGCACGAAAAGCTCTTTCAAGTACCAGGGAAATAAGACGCAGGGTCGCCAGGCCAAGCCGGGGGTCACATTCTAACACGACAAGACCTGCCGCTCCTGAGACGGCTGCTGTCCCCCGACACTGGATGGACGGCCTCTCCATTCATTTCCCAACCCCTCAGCAGGCAAGGCTGAAACCGGGGCTGGGGCAACGCTGCTCACGCAAAGGCTGACACCACTGGAGCCGCTGTCTCCTCCGGAAGATGGCTCTGCTGTGCAAAATACCTGGACTGGATCACATGACTTTCCCTGTTTCACCCTCTACTTTTCCCAGACTGAGACCCAGACATGCTTGGTGCTGTCCTGCACCACACTGGGAGTTGCTGGTGAATCAGGACCTTCATCCACAAATTCAGATGCCCGGGGCAGTTCATTCCACCCCTTGGAATTCCCCATGCTAAGCCTACATAGCTATTCACATGTAAAACCACCTACACACACACCATATACACACATAAAACCATATTTATATACATGTATACAACATACATATACACATGCATACTTACATTATGTAAAACCATGTCCCTGCTTCCTGCATGCCTCCTGAATACTCTTTCACACCAAGGTGTCCCAGAGAGAAGGGCATTCTCCAAACCTCCCCTCCTCCCCACTGTGTTTGCTGCTCACCAGACAACCATCTCTGCCTGTAACCCTGTTTCCATGAACCACACAACCAACCTGGAAAACTTTCAGGATCTCTGCCCATCTAATATTCCCACTAGTGTGTAATTATACTATTAATATTTGTTGTTGTTTACTCTTTAAATCATGTCTGACTCTTGTGACCCTATGGACCGTAGCCTGCCAGGCTCCTCTGTCCATGGGATTTTCCAGGGAAGAATACTGGAGTGGGGTGCCATTCCCTTCTCCAGGGGATCTTCTTGCCCCAGGGGTTGAAACCACATCTCCTCATAGGTAGGTGGATTCTTTACCACTGAGCCCCAGGGAAGCCCTGATCAGACTACAGAAGGCAGCTTTAGACCTGCAGACAACGGGGCTGGGTCTGCCGCTTCTTTTCTCCCGGCTTCTATGACCCCGTGAACTAGAGGCCTGGCTGGCTCAGGGCTGGGTACCAGCGGCTGATGGATCTCCACTGATCCAGGACACCCTCAGGGCCTCTCCCTGCCTTCATCGCCACATCAGCTGGTTCATTCTGTGGCATCTGTCTCCTTAGCCTCTCCCCAGTACCCCTCTTCTCATCCCCACTGATACCCCTTGAGGCAGGCCCTCACCTCCCTACACACTGTTACAGGGTCTCCTTCGGAGTATCCTGGTCACATTGCCTGCTCACCAGGGCCCCCCAGGACCCTTCCCAGGGATGAAGGGGGATGAGATTCTCCATACTACTGCAGACATGACCTGACTGTAGATATGATGGAGACTGTCTCCATAATACTACAGACGGGACACTATAGACACGATCCATCTTTTCTGCTCTTCCTCTGTCACAAGTGGATTGTGGGCTTTTCCCCTCTGCCATGGGCTCTCACAGCAGTGAACTGGGAGCAAGTGGAAGAACCAGATAGTCACATGGTGTGCAGAAACCTGAAATGAAACCACTCTCCTCGCGGAATTTTTGTTTTGGAAAATAAATTCTTTTTCATAAAAAATTGTTTTTATGCTAATATATAATGTGCTTATTGTTAGTTTTAATGCATTAGTAGCCATTTCTAAAACTTCTCGGTTTTAATTTCTAATTTACAGCATTCAGTAAATATGGACAACATAATCCATGTAAACAAAACCTCTTTGAGATCCTCCATCAAAGTTGAGAGTCCAAAAGGTTTCTGATGCCAGAAAGTTTGAGAACCACTGCCTGAGTTATCTTCTTAAAGAACATTCGTTTATCATCCTACTCCTGCAATGTATGAGCCGTTGCTACCCAGAGGTAAAGTCCTTATGAATTTAGCAGGGCCTTGAAAACTAAGATCATGGTATCTGGTCCCATTGCTTCATGGCAAATAGAGGGGGAAGCAATGGAAACAGTGAGAGACTTTATTTTGGGGGGGCTCCAAAATCATTGCAGATGGTGACTGCAGCCATGAAAAGACACTTGCTGCTTGGAAGAAAAGTTATGACCAACCTAAACAGCATATTAAAAAGCAGAGACATTACTTTGCCAACAAAGGTTCATCTAGTCAAAACTATGGTTTTTCCAGTAGTCATGTATGGATGTGAGAGCTGGACTATAAACAAAGCTGTCACTTTTGAACTGTGGTGTTGGAGAAGACTCTTGAGAGTCCCTCGGACTGCAAGGAGATCGAAGCAATCCATCCTAAAGGAAATCAGTCCTGAATATTCATTGGAAGGACTGATGCTGAAGCTGAAACTCCAATACTTTGGCCACCTGATGCAAAGAGCTGACTCACCTGAAAAGACCCTGATTCTGGAAAAGATTGAAGGCAGGAGGAGAAGGGGACGACTGAGGATGAGATGGTTCGATGGCCTCACCGACTCAATGGACATGAGTTTGAGTAAGCTCTGGGAATTGATGATGGACAGGGAGGCCTGGCGTGCTGCAGTCCATGGGGTGGCAAAGTGTGGGATACGACTGAGCGACTGAACTGATTGACTGAGGCTGGACATCCCACCCACCGCCCACTCCCTTCCTCCATGGAGCCACCTCCACACTGGTGTCCTAAGCCAGCTGCAGTGGTTTTGTGTTGTGTTGACTTTGCTTCTTTTGCCCGTGTTCTCCGGAGTTCCCTAGCCTGGGGGATGCAGCGAAGACTGGCCTCGGCAGAAATCCGTGTGAACCCCGGCAGCGGAAGTGAAGCTACGGCATCAGACTAGACGGCCCCGCGGCCGCTCCCAGCGGTGGCTCCCCGGGTGCTGAGCGTCGAGGTGGCCCACGGCTCTGAGTGTGCCTGTTCAGCTTCTCCAGCTTCTCCCACGGGCAGGGGCTCCAGTTCGTTCTCCCAGGCTCCTGTGGCCCTTGCTTCCCCCACCTCCCGGGTCCCCCTCCGAGCCCTGCTGACCTACAGCAACTTCGGGCCCATCACCAGGAGGCGCTGTGCTTTCTGGAGGTCTCACCAGCTCCCTCCCTGGGCCCTGCGCAGCGGCTTTCCTCTGCTCCCTCCTGTGCCCTTGTGGACATCTGCATGCTGAGCTTCTCCCAGGACTCCATGAGGCCTGATTCCTGCGATGAATGCATTAGGCCACGTCATTTGCGATGGCCCAGCTCCCCTTCCCACTTTCTAATTCATACCGAGTCATCAGGGTGTCCCCCTCCTCCGTCTGAGGGAAAACCCACCCAATGGTAGCTTTCCTCAATTAACTCTGCGCCTGAGCCAGGCCGGGACCCGGGACCCGGGACCCTTTGTGGCAGTGCTTGCACCTGGGCCAATATCTCCGGCAACAAAATACAAAGGAACCATCAGGGACTAAAAACTGCCTGCATGAGCAGCTGGGGCACATTATGGACAACAAGATACACACAGACCAAGAACCCAAGTGCCACTTGTGAAGAGCTGGGGACAGGGACGAAGGCAGGGTACCGCGCATTGACCCCTGCACTCAGTACCACCCAGGGATGGTCAAACCACCTGTCACCCCTCCAGCCCGACCCTTGGCTCCACCCCTGCTCTCACCCTGTAGAAGGAACAGGCTCACCCTCATCAGGGAGTGAGCAAACGAACCTGTTATTTGTTTTCACTCCGCTCTGTGCAGCAGGGACCCCCATAAAGCCTTGCCTGAATTTCTTGTCTGGCCTCTGATCAATTTTTATTGATTGAGGAGGCCAAGAACCCTGGTTGGTAACAGGTCCTGAAGCCCTTTTGAAGCCATCCTCATCAGCTCTCAGTGCAGGTGCATACGCACGGCTTTTCTCCCTGGCGTCCAGCACGTTTATGTAGCGCTCCACCTGCATTTCTCTGTGACCTGAGTTTTCCACAGATCTGTCTCTCCCCTCCGTGTCTGCAAGCTCTCTATAGTCAGAGACAGGATCTCATAGTCTGCATTTTTCTTTCCTCAGTCCCTGGAACAAACGCATATTCGTGAAACAACCCTAAGACAGGGGAGGTGGAATAAAAATGGCATATGTGTTTCTAAAGGTCAGACATGAGGGGAAAGGCTGAGTGAGAAAAGCTGGAATTGAAGAAGTCCATATTTCTAAGCGGGAGGGTCTGTAAAAGGTTTAGTAGGCATAAGGATGACTTAGGGAGCTTGTTCAAAATGCAGATTTCTAGTGCCACACTTTCTAATATTCTGATTTAGCTGGTTTGGAGCAGGGCCTACAACTCTTCAGTTTAAGGAGACACAAGGGCTCCTGAGGAAGCGGGTCCTAAGAGCACACCTCTGAACCACCAGCAAAAAGAATACAGTGGTGGGAAGGATGCTAAGGTCAGGAGTTCTTAGACCACTCGGTGGGCCAAGGTAGGGAGAGCGAGGAAGACTTGATAAAAATGCAGTTTCCTGGGCTCCGCCCAATTTCTCAGAATCAGAATCAGAGGTGCCTCAACAGACGTAGGCATCGGGGTGTAGAGTCAGGAACTAGACTCTCAGTCTTGAGACCCTGGGACAGAGGTGTGAGCTTCCTGGCACCTGCCCCCCCCCCCC
>SJYV01024370.1:946503-1023866 GCA_006410875.1 Neotragus pygmaeus | reverse complement strand
TGTTTCTAGATTTTTTGATGATGGCCATTCTGATTGGTGTGACACCTGTCTCTTATACACATCTAAAAGACGAACAGAACGGATTCACAGAAAGAACAAAGAATCAGAAGGACAAGGCTCTCTCTGCGATTTTCCCACCGACTTTTCCCTGTGGGCTCTGAGTCTAGGGACCCCTCTCCAATGGTGCTCCATATAATCTGGACCTGCAGCATCTAGTACAGTAACCAGCTTCCAGTGCTTGAAATGGCAAGACCGAGAAGCCAAAGGCTGAATTTCAATTGTGATTTATTTAAAACTCAAAAACTAATACTCATTCAATTATTGGAAGATGTTTAGGTATATTTGAAACAACTTGGATACGCAAATCTGGTTTTCAACAGTACATTTTATGAAATATAAATGTAGGTCAAATAAGTCTGATGAAAATTCAGTGTTCAAAATGCAACAGGCTGCGGGGTATAAAATACACATGAAATTTCAGAGAGTCGGTGTGAAAAATATTTAATACATTTTAATTTGGTTTTAGGTTTAAATGATAATTTTGGAGATATTGGGTTTAAGTAAAATAAATTATTAAAACTAATTTCACCTTTTTCTTTTAGATGTGGAGTGTAGCTACTGGGAAGCTGAAATTAAGTAAGTAGCTAGCATTATGTTCATATTGGACAGTTCAGTGCAGTCAAGATTGTGTAAACTGTGACCCCAAATGTTGTCACTGAATATTTTTAAGCCATCTTGGAACATTACTCTATAGAGAGAAAGGCGTGTATAAAGTTGTCATTCCAGAGGACCATGGACTGAATCCAAAGATGCTACCACTTTGGAAACTTGATCTTTTCTGGATCTCATCTCTACCCCAGCTCCACCCATGATGGAGCAGCCTTCAGGTAAGCTGACAAGTCCCTTCTGAAAAGAAGCCTTGGGATTTTCAACTCCCAGTCTGGCGTCTACACACCTCGAGCATCCTCTACCTCCAGCAGCAGTGCTTTCAAATGACTTTGGCTTATTTCAAACCAGCCCAAATAGTTCAAGAACTAGCATTGATAAGAATATTCAAAATATTATACTACTGCCTCTCAAAGAAGACCCAACACTATTTTAAATAAAATCAATGGCATCTCTCTCATCTCTCTCCAAAGGGACCAGTTGCAAAGCCAACTGCTCCTTCGGTTAAATTCTGGCATGTTTGCTGAATCAACTACCAAACAGAAAATGACATTCTTTTAAAAATTCCTTCCAACAGGCCTCATCCATCCGAAAACTGGTTTGTCATCAGGTGTTTACTCACACCTTGAGACAGAGGTTTCTCACTCAGGGTCCATCCACCACTCCTCAATATTACAGCCGTGGTTAGAAGAAAAGGGATCCACAATGGTGGAAGGTCTTTCTGATTTTTTTTTTTTTTTCTCCACTGATTTCCAGCTGAAATTTAACATATCCTTCAAATTTCTGGGCTTCCCTGATAGCTCACCTGGTAAAGAATCTGCCTGCAATGTGAGAGACCTGAGTTCAATCCCTAGGTTGGGAAGATTCCCTGGAGAAGGGAACAGCTACCCACTCCAGTATTCTGGCCTGGAGAATTCCATGGAGTGTATAGTCCATGGGTCACAAAAAGTTGAAAATAACTGAGTGCCTTTCACATCACCTCACTTCAAATTTCAAGACAAGCAACAAACTACATTGCTATTATCAGGACCAAGAAGGCAATGGCACCCCACTCCAGTACTCTTGCTTGGTAAATCCCATGGACGGAGGAGCCTGGTAGGCTACAATCTGTGGGGTCGTGAAGAGTTGGACACGACTGAGCAACTTCACTTTCACTTTTCACTTTCATGCATTGGAGAAGGAAATGGCAACCCACTCCAGTGTTCTTGCCTGGAGAATCCCGGGGACGGGGGAGCCTGGTGGGCTGCCGTCTCTGGGGTCGCACAGAGTCGGACACGACTGAAGCGACTTAGCAGTAGCAGCAGCGTGATATCAGCCATAAAAATCACAGCTTTTCTTTCTCATAACAACACAATTATTTCAGAAATACTGAAATATGATTTATGCACATCATAACTTTATGGTAGTTAATTCTTCGTGATTATAGCACCTCATGGGCTTCCCAGGTGGCCGCTAGTGGTAAAGAACCCACCTGCCGGTGCAGGAGACTTAAGAGATGTGGGTTAGATCCCTGGGTCGGAAAGACCCCCTGGAGAAGAACATGATGACACATTCCAGTTTTCTTGCCTGGAGAATGTCATGGACAGAGGAGCCTGGCGGGCAACACTCACAGGGCTACAAAGAGTCGGACACGACTGAAGCAACTCGGCACGCACACGTGCGCAGGGCCTCGTAACACAGAGGCAACTCTTGGTCAATTTCTAATCTGGTCATTGCGGATAAGGCGCATTCTCCACCTGGCGATCCAGACACGGACCACGCCTTATGGTCTTACCTGTCTACACTTGCTTGTCCTTCATGGATGCATGGGAAAAAATCAGCTATTTAAATCATTTGTTAGAGTTTTGCAAAACTGAGAATTTGTAACTCTTTATAAGTTAGCATTGTTCTTTGAAATATGACGGGTGAGTCAGCTACAAGTCTTTACCAGGCAAATTCAAACACATCTGATGGTTAAGCTGACTATTAAAGTGTGTTATTTAAAGTAATTTTTAAAATATGGTGACAGATTGGGCAGTGATATAGACCGTGCATAAGGTTGTAAGTTTGTGAAAATCAGTGTTTCTGTATTTTTTTGTTCTTAGTAATTCTACATACCTTTTACGTTTTGACTTTTTTTTTACATTTTATTTAAACAAATAAAAGTATTAATTTTAACATTAATATTTTAAATTTTATTTAAACAAAATAAAATGTAAAAAAAAGAAAAGTAAATGATACATAGCTTTCACTAGACTGCCAAAAGAATCCATAGCAGGAAAAAAGTTAAACCCCCCTTTACCCAAGCCTTACAGGACTGCAATACCCACATGTTTTTAACTCAGGGCACCTGCTTCTGGTAGAATCCACAGTGTTACCTAGCGCCCATCAGGATCATCCTCACACTGCCTTCTCGGCCCACAGATGAGTAGCAGAAAGTCTCTTTGTATTTTAGTCTCTATTCTTGCCAGCACACAGCAAAGGTAGAGAAAAGAACGTGGCTGTTTACAGAAGCGATGGTGCACAGCTTCACCTGAGAAAGCCCTGGAAGCTGACGATGACTGAGAGATTTTGGAGCCTGCGGAGCAAACAGTGACTTCCTAGTAATTCAGTAAAATGCCATTAATTGTTCTTAGAAACCAGCTGGCTCTTCCACCCTCAATATGAAAAGTGAATTAAAATTTTACCTGTTATTTCTGAAGCTACTTCCCTTCATCGGTTGAGTACAACATGAATGTATATTTAGAAGCAGTACAGCACCTTCCAATTCAAAAGAAAGTTGAGTGGGGCTTCCACAGTAAAACCAGGCTGGGCAGAAGAAACTAATGCATGCTGGAAGCCCACATTTCTCAGCTCTGTTGTCCCAACATTTAGAAACACCCCTGGCTTAAAAACGATGGTGTTGCTTTTAGAAATTTTATTCTTCTTTTTTTTTTTTTTTTTAAGCACCAAAAGCAAGATTCAGCCCACAATTTAACATTGTCAATACATATTCTTCATTACACAACCGACACGCCAACTGTTACCTAAGCACGTCAGACTCTTCAAATCCCACACCCACACACTGCGAACTCATCTGCACCCAGATATGAATAAAGATGAAGAGCATCTTGAGGAACTAGCATCTCCATTCTCAAATGGCAAAAGCGGTGGAGCAAAGTCCTCTTAGCATCAGAGGGACTCCCTCGGAGGAAGAAGAAAGACCCCAAGAGCCACCGTGTTCTCAGAAGAAATTCACATCCTTCTATGACAACCTGCCCACTGGGTATTTAAAGTGAAAAAGGACCTTGGAAGTCCTTTCCAATTTTGAGGTCCTAAGATTCTCTTAGAAAGAAATGATCTTTCTTTGTTACTTGACTAAACTAAAGGTAATGATGTTTTGGTAGGTCAGCAGCTTAACTCAGCATTTTCTTATGGAGAATCGGTCCAGGAGACCTTATGTGGGGTGAACAAGGGAAAAACTCAGACTACTCACGGCTTCTTCTCTACAAGAATTATTTTTCCCTCATCTCCAAAACCACAATTGCAGGAAATTTCCAACACTCAAATGAACTGTTTTCCAAATGTTCGTTTATCAACTGAGCGTTTCCCACTTCATTCGTTAGTGTTCATTCATTCTTTCATTTGACAAGAAGTTACTGCGTGCCTACTAAGTGCCAAGCTGGCAGTGAACATGAGATATCATGCTATGAAAAAGGCACCTCTTTTCCCAGAGATGTTTCACAAAGCGGCTAGGTACGAGGCTAATCTGTAGCACCCTCCTGTATTAGTCATAACAGAATACCATAGACTGGGTGCAACAGGAATTTTGTTTCTCCCAGTTTTAACGACTGGAAGTCCAAGATCAGGTGCCAGCAAGGGCAGTGTCTGGTGAGGGCCCGCTCCTTGGGTCACAGAAGACCCTGTTCTTCCTGTGTGATCATGTGGCCCTTCCTGGGTGTATGTCCGTGGAAAGAGAGGAAGCGAACTCTCACTGTCTGGCCCCATCTTCCTGACCTCTCGCAACCCTAATCACCACCCAGAGGTCCCATCTCCAAACAACATAAATATGCTATTTGACCCATAATGTTAATTTCTATAGACCTAAGGGTTTCATAGGGCTTCCCAGGTAGCACTAGTGGTAAAGAGCCTGCTTGCCAATGCAGGAGATGTAAGAGATGCGGGTTCAATCCCTGGGTGGGGAAGATCCCCTGGAAGAAGAATTGGCAACCCACTCCAATATTCCTGCCTGGAAAATCCCATGGACAGAGGAGCCTGGCATGCTACAGTCCATGGGGTCGCAAAGAGTCAGACACACTGAAGTGACTTAGCATGCACGCACGCATGCAAGTGTTTCACATCCACCTCAGAAGAGTAAGCCCTTGGCCTCCCGCAGAGGTTGGTGAGGAAGAGGCACTGACAGGGGGTGAGCGCCACAGTAGCATCAGACACCTCAGTCCTGAGGGCCCAGGCGGCTTAGAGCTTGGAGACTGAGGCAGACCAAGGCTCAGGTCAGCTCCTGGAGCGGAGGTGGCAGTGTTCTGCAGTGGGGCCAGAATCGAGCTCTGATACAATTTTCAAAGACAGCTGTCCTGACTTCTAGGCCCGCCTGCAATTCTGAAGTGTCTCCTGATCAAGTTCAGTTAGGAAATGCCACGAAATGAATATAGATAACACAAATTCAGAATAACCACAGGATTCAAGGCATATAATCAGCCTGAAAAGAAAGTGTTAGTTGCTCAGTCATGTCCGACTCTTTGTGACCCCATGGACTGTAGACCACCAGGCCCCTCTGTCCATGGAATTCTCCAGGCAAGAATACTGGAGTGGGCTGCCATGCCCTCCTCCATGGGATCTTCCTGACCCAGGGATAGAACCTGGGGCTTCTGCATTGCAGGCAGATTCTTTACCATCTGGGACCACCAGGAAAGCCAGTTTTCACAATGCTGCAGTGACAGAGTGCTTTTCACCAGGCCTGATGCAGCAGGCTGGGGGCCTGTCCACCTCTCTATTGTACAGAAGCCAGCATCCACCAAGCTCCCTTGGCTAGAAATAATCCTACTCTCCTCTTAAGGTATGATCATTTCCGTAAAAGCCTGCGACGTCAAAGCCAACCTGCAATGGAAAGGACTCGAAAGAGAGGAAACCGCACAAGTGTAGGTGCAGATACTGACATGACCCCAACTAACACCTCACAGGGCTGACTGCACCTCGAGGGAACAGTCACCACACACAGTGTGGAGGCTGCGTGCCCTGGCTTCCCCACAGTCTTGAATCCAAGCAGAAGCAATGAACAGCTCTCAGCTGGATCTGTGACATCCAGCCTTTCCAAATGGCATGTCAAGCTGCTTGCGAAGTTTTTAACAGAATGAAGGAGAAAAAAACACTCCTACTTTTCTCTTCCCCCATCGATCGTTAAAATTAAAAAGGCAGGTGAGGATACCCAGGAAGCTCTGAATGAATGAGATGGGATCAGGCTTGGGGGCACTGAGGGCGGGGCTCTGCCCACAGCATGCAGGGCCCCAGGCCCAACTCTAACCCGTTTCTGGTACTTTGCAAGGGCTTTTATCTCCGCAGTCCAAAAGATTCCTCACTGCAAGGCCAGTAGGACAAGAAACAGCAAAGCCACGTGGCAGAAAACCAGAGCTCCGAGACCTTGAGGGGCTCTCACCTGTGGCCACATAGCAGCTGTCAGTGTTAGCCACTCAGTCGCGTCGGACTCCTTGCGACCCCACGGACTCTAGCCCTCCAGGCTCCTCTGTCCATGGAACTTTCCAGGCATGAATACTGGAGTGAAGTGCCATTCCCTTCTCCAAGGAATCTTCCTGACCCAGGGATTGAACCTGGGTCTCTTGCACTAACGGCAGACTCTTTACCAGCTGAGCCAAGGATGCGAGTGTGAGAACCACAGTCAAAATTGGGTCCAGTGTTCAACTGCAACCTTCTGGGGGCACAGTTTGGGGATCTGGAGTCCATGTCTCTTACAGGAGGTTGGATACAGCCTCTGGATATGCTTTGCTTTGTTTATTTTGCTTATGTTTTAAATGGAATTAGTTCTACCGTTAAACATCAGGAGCTTTTGCATGTGAATCCAGAAGTCTGACTTTTTTTTGGAAAATCCAAAGCTTAGATCTGTGCAGCTGCGGGCAACAGGAAGGCAGGGCTAAGAGAAGACCTCGGGGCACTCCACCCATAACCCAGATATGATCAAAGCCACCCTCCCACCCTCGTCCCACCGGCTCACGCTCAGCCGCACAAAGCCTCACACACCATGCTGCTCTCTCTTCGGCGCCTCTGGTCCCGGGCCCCTCCTTCTCCTGAGAGGCTGCCACCTGTCTTGCCAGTTACACGGGTTTTTATCACGTCTCTTTTGGATTTGCTTCAAATGCCCCTGGCTCCGTAAAGTCCATTCTGATATGCCTGGAAGAGCTAACAGGCTTTGTTTAAGTCTCTTTGACATTTTCTTGTGCTTGTTTTATTGGACCATACGTGAACAATTCAGTCCTGGGGTACAGAGCAAGCAATCCCCAAGGTGGTGATCGATACTAAAATCAAAGACTTACCAAGCATCAGAGACTATCCAAGGTGCCTTATGCATACTAATTCTCTTTAGCCTCACGACGACCAGTTATACCCATCTGATGTAGAGAAAACCGAGGTGTGTTAAATGTTAAAAGTTAGGACAGCCTCCCAGATTTCCTGACTCAACCGTTAAGTGGCAGAAGAGGCAAGAGAATGGAGTCTGGCAACCTCTGGACGAGAAGGTGGACTGGATGGACACTTAGATAGAAGGAAGTGGGGGAAAGAAGACGGGAAAGCAAGAGAGAAGGAAAGAAAGGCAGATGAGCTGTCAGGAGTGGGGAACAGCAGATGGAGGCATTTTCGTGGCAGGAACTGTAGTCCTCGGGTGGGGGCAGGGGCTGTGGTGGGAGCTAGTCATTTTTAACAGTAGACTCTCCGGGAAGACTGCCCTGCTTTAGAATGGCAGTCAGTTTCTGGGGTGTAGATGGCTGACCACAGCTACCGTATGACCTCACCCAGTGGCAAGCTACCGTATGACCTCACCCAGTGCAGAGCTTGAGAGAAGAGGTGTGAAGCCTAACACTCTTACTATCTAGTACTAAGTAGTATGAGCACACCAGCTTGAATGCCTCAGGGTGCAGAAATGGAAAATGCCAGCTGAAGACACAGGTAGGCGAGGAAGGACCCACAAAAGCATCATAAGGATCTACTTCTTCTAGAGGCAGCCAGGAGCACCTGAGCCGTCAGCAGGGAGGGGCGTGACTCCACGGTTATGAAGGGTTAGACGCAGACGAGCACACACTTCAGGAGCTCCTCCTCTGTCTCTCCTGAGCGATGACTCTTGTTGAGTTATCGACCGTCCTGCTCCTTCCCGACTCCATCCCTGTCCCTGCTGGCTTCCTCTCCTCCATGCCCTCACTCGAGTCGCAGCCCCTCGGGGCGGTGGGGAGTCTCCACCTGTCACTGCTGGATCTGTGCTACCTAAGGAAGGCAGTGCAAAGCAGTGAGCCGGAACCATCTTACACTGGGAGCCTGGTCTGGGGAGTATAAACGAAACAGTGCAGACCACAGTGCTGGAAGGGGCTTTAGAAACCAGCTGTCTCCCAAACACCCTCTCACCAAGGAAGGAGAGCAGAAGGCAGTCGTCTTAGCCAGCCCAAAGACCCCAACCTGGTAAGGTCCAAAGCTGGACCGAGAGCTAGGCTGCCTGGCTCCCAGTCTAATACTCTGCTGCTGCTGCTGCTAAGTTGCTTCAGTCATGTCCGACTCTGTGCAACCCCAGAGACGGCAGCCCACCAGGCTCCCCCGTCCCCGGGATTCTCCAGGCAAGAACGCTAGAGTGGGTTGCCATTTCCTTCTCCAATGCATGAAAGTGAAAAGTGAAAGTGAAGTCGCTCAGTCATGTCCGACTCTTGGCGACCCCATGGACTGCAGCCCACCAGGCTCCTCCGTCCATGGGATTTTCCAGGCAAGAGTACTGGAGTGGGGTGCCATTACCTTCTCCTATCGAATAATCCACGTGCACAGAAAGACGATGTTTCTGAGATGCTGCGTACCCCCTGCAGAGTCAAAGGCTTTCTTAGAAGAGTCTTTTTTTTCCTACCGAGCTGGTTCCACTTCACCAGCTGGAACAGACAGACACAAGGCAATCTCCAGAAGCAGGGACCTGCTGTCACTTCCCCCAGCACAGGACGACACGAGCCATCTGCTCAGGGAGCACACCGTGACCTCAGTCCACCTCCCTCGCTCGAGGTCTTACGGTCCAGTCTAAGAACTCTCCAGGTCCTGGCCTCTTCCCACGGGGCCTCCCTCTACCTGCAGGCGCTGAGGCCATTTCCTGGTGAGTAGGATGGGCAGGGACAGGAAGTGAACCTTGCAAAGCCATTGTGGCAGCTCTGCTTTAGAAAAAAAAAAGAAGATTGTTGGAGAAGGTGAAACTTTCTGCTGAATTGCACCGTAGTCTAATAATTCAGCCTCGCTTCAAGTGAAATTGGCCAAGGCTTCAGGACATCTGGCCAAGGCAGCAATTGGGAACTGAAATGCAGGCCAGCATTCACCCAGCCAGGACCCAGAGGCTGCAGCTATTCCAAGGAAGCCCATTGTCCAGTCCTTACAAAGCCTTCCTCCAGCCTGGCTGCAGCCTGCCTCCTTTCAGCTAGAGCTGTTCTCCACTTCCCAAAGCCCATCAGTAGCCACCACCATGACCNACACTGGGAGCCTGGTCTGGGGAGTATAAACGAAACAGTGCAGACCACAGTGCTGGAAGGGGCTTTAGAAACCAGCTGTCTCCCAAACACCCTCTCACCAAGGAAGGAGAGCAGAAGGCAGTCGTCTTAGCCAGCCCAAAGACCCCAACCTGGTAAGGTCCAAAGCTGGACCGAGAGCTAGGCTGCCTGGCTCCCAGTCTAATACTCTGCTGCTGCTGCTGCTAAGTTGCTTCAGTCATGTCCGACTCTGTGCAACCCCAGAGACGGCAGCCCACCAGGCTCCCCCGTCCCCGGGATTCTCCAGGCAAGAACGCTAGAGTGGGTTGCCATTTCCTTCTCCAATGCATGAAAGTGAAAAGTGAAAGTGAAGTCGCTCAGTCATGTCCGACTCTTGGCGACCCCATGGACTGCAGCCCACCAGGCTCCTCCGTCCATGGGATTTTCCAGGCAAGAGTACTGGAGTGGGGTGCCATTACCTTCTCCTATCGAATAATCCACGTGCACAGAAAGACGATGTTTCTGAGATGCTGCGTACCCCCTGCAGAGTCAAAGGCTTTCTTAGAAGAGTCTTTTTTTTCCTACCGAGCTGGTTCCACTTCACCAGCTGGAACAGACAGACACAAGGCAATCTCCAGAAGCAGGGACCTGCTGTCACTTCCCCCAGCACAGGACGACACGAGCCATCTGCTCAGGGAGCACACCGTGACCTCAGTCCACCTCCCTCGCTCGAGGTCTTACGGTCCAGTCTAAGAACTCTCCAGGTCCTGGCCTCTTCCCACGGGGCCTCCCTCTACCTGCAGGCGCTGAGGCCATTTCCTGGTGAGTAGGATGGGCAGGGACAGGAAGTGAACCTTGCAAAGCCATTGTGGCAGCTCTGCTTTAGAAAAAAAAAAGAAGATTGTTGGAGAAGGTGAAACTTTCTGCTGAATTGCACCGTAGTCTAATAATTCAGCCTCGCTTCAAGTGAAATTGGCCAAGGCTTCAGGACATCTGGCCAAGGCAGCAATTGGGAACTGAAATGCAGGCCAGCATTCACCCAGCCAGGACCCAGAGGCTGCAGCTATTCCAAGGAAGCCCATTGTCCAGTCCTTACAAAGCCTTCCTCCAGCCTGGCTGCAGCCTGCCTCCTTTCAGCTAGAGCTGTTCTCCACTTCCCAAAGCCCATCAGTAGCCACCACCATGACCCCTGGGAACAGGGCAGATAATGACAACCCCTTGGGCCAGAGAAGGGAAAACTTATCTGGAGAGAGAGACCCCGGGGAGGTGATGGTAGCTGAAAGAAAGAAAAGAAAGAAACTGAAGGTGCTCAGTCGTGTCCGACTCTTTGCAACCCCATGGACTGCAGCCCACCAGGCTCCTCTGTCCATGGGATTTTCCAGGCAAGAGAACTGGAGTAGGTTGCCATTTCCTTCCCCAGGGGATCTTCCCAACCAGGGATCAAACCTGGGTCCCCCACATTGCGGGCAGATATTTCACCATCTGAGCCACCAGGGAAGTGGTGGATAGCAGAGGAGGAACCTTCTGTTACCATTTGCCCAGGCCCATCCCAATTCACACCCACTCTGTACAGCAACAACTAGGCTCCCTTTCATTCTCGAAAGTACCCGATCGTCTGTGGTCACCCTAGCCACAGACCTCTCCAAGGCATCTGCCAACAGAATTCCAAGCATCCATGAACTTGAATAGGAGAACAGTCATGAATGCCCTTCCCATCAACAAGCTACAAGGTAGCATTTCATTCTATTACAAATGCAGGCCACAAACTTTAGGCGGAGTACGCTTATCGGAGATGCTGTCACCCAAACATACAAATGGGATGTTTTCCTATCGCGGTTCAGGCCTGCAGTTACCCAGGCCTGCAGCATCACGCTCACCCAATTACTGGTCTATATCCGATCTTGTTACACTGACGCTAGTACGTCACAGTGGTTTATGCAGCATGAAAAATGGTCTCAATAAGATTTGTGTTATAATCTTCTGTATTGCAATGTGTACGTTGAAACGCATCATTCTAGGGTCCCTATACTTGTCAGACCGCCAAAGGGTACCACGGCATAAATAAGATTAAGAGGCTTTGGCCTGGTGTTGCAGAGGCCACCTTCGCCAGGGACAGAGGATGTGGGAAAGAAATTCTGACCTCTGGATGAGGTCTCAGCCTGCCGCTGGGTTGATCCAGACCTTGAGGAATTACGCAGGCACAACCTGACAGCTTGCGCACCTCCTCTCCAGGCCTTGAACATTCCCATTAGCTTTCTTCATCTTCTCTCGTTTTTATGCCTTTCTTTATCCGTCGGGTTTGGCTTAAACCAAGTGTCTGCTCATCTTCCTCTGCTGACTGCTGAGCCCTCTCCCTTTGGGTGGTCCGCTTCCCCTGACGCTCGCTCCTCCCACCCCCGTTTTCTCCTACCCCCGCTTCCACTGCTGCTCCAGGACCTCTCTCCTGGGCCTCCTGACCCAGCGGGCCCTCAGCCTTCCTTTTTTCACAGGTTTTGTAGCAGGTGATTTGTGCACCAAGGGTCTGCATACTATCTTTCACTGGGGCAGGGTATTCATTCTGTTGATAGGAAATGCTTTTGAGAAGCTTTTAAGAAACAGACTGCCCACCCAAATAAATGAGTCTGAAACACTGCACGGCAGGAGATGCTATAACTCTGACAGCCCAAGCTTAAATGTACTCTGTTTTTCTGGATGGCAAGCATTCCTGCTTGATAATCCCTCATGACCAGATGTCTAGGGAAGGTCAGCAAGCTGGGGCCAGGATTCCTCGCGGAGCATAAATTCCCAGTGTAGCCACACAAAGGATCCTGCTTAGTCACTGCTACCCGGGTGAGCCCTCTGTATGCAGGCCTATACAAGCACTGCTTTTCTAGATCAGGACTGAGGGCAGACTCGAGGAGAAGTCAGTGTGACTTAAGGACCTTTGTGCTTTAGCTCTGGACAAATATACAAGGGCCCTGGTGCCTTCTCCCTCCTCCCACCTGGGGAAATTTGTGTCCTGCAACAGCCATCTCCCCCAGCAGGGGACTGACTTCTATGCAGACTGAAAAGCCTATCAATGATCTAAAGAAAAGAAGAAGAAAGAAAGAAGGCAGGAAAAAAGAAAGAAGGAACCGATCTAGATTTGTGTTACTCCATGCTTAAGAGTGACTCACAATATATATATATTTTTATTTTTTATATTTGTTCCCATTTTACTTCTACTAAAAGGCACAAACCCTTTTTCAAACACTGTCTCCAATCCTTTTTTCAAAACCTGTCCCTGGACAAGTAGTAACATAAAAAGCAGCTCAGAGAGTTTAGGAGAAATTGAAACCATAAATTTTATAATATCTGTTCATTTATCCTCCAAAAGAAAAAAGTCTTTATCAGAGTGGTTCTTTTTCTGTACATGCATGCATGCATGCATGCTAAGTCACTTCAGTCGTGTCCAACTCTGTGCAACCCTATGGACTGTATGTAGCCCACCAGGCTCTTCTGTCCATGGGAGTCTCCAGGTAAGATTACTGGAGTGGGTTGCCATGCCCTCCTCCAGGGGATCTTCCCAATCCAGGGATCGAACCTGCATCTCTTAAGTCTCCTGCATTGACAGGTGGGTTCTTTACCACTGGCAACACCTGGGAAGCCCTTTTCAATATTTAATTCATTTTTTTTATTTTAAATATTATATAGTCCTTATCCTTCACTTACTCACTTTGGGAAAATATGGTCTAAACTTGTCAGGTCTTGAGAAAGTTGCAGACTTCATTCTTACCTCAAATGGCCATTTCACAGGTCATGTTGTGATGCATTAATTCACCAAGTTTTCACAAAGCACAGACAGGTATATACCAGTATGTCAGATCTAAGAGCTGCCATTATGGCTCCCAACCACTTGCAGAATAAAGCTCATCATGCCACAATCTGAAGATAAATCCTGTGGATTATTTAAATCTAGATTAAGATATTATATTTTTAGTTAAAATAAAGCCAAAGAAGAAATAGCTTCTCAGGTTCTACTTGGCTATATTTTCTTTTCCTTATATTCCCCCTGTCATCACGTTCAAATTCCACAGATTCTTATTTTTCGGAATCTCTTGTTAATACAAACAGGTCAAGTTCAGATGCTCTGGTTCTTGATTCTCTTATTTTTAACTATCTCACCAAAACTCAGAATTTTAATTCTTACTATGCATTGTGTAAAAATAGTTATTCATTGTGTTCCAAATAAAAAGGTTTCGTGTGTTTCATAACCTCTTTCCAGAGCTTGTTGCTCAATAATAATAGTTATTCTGTCAACAAACTTGTGTTTACATGGTTTAAGATAAATATATCCCCAGCGAGCTGTCCCCGTAGCAGCGCTGTGTGGGCCTCGGGCAGTGAGTGTGTGAGTCAGCAGAGGGGATGTGGACCACGCACGCGGGACAAGGAGACAAGGAGCTCCCCCAGCACGCCTGAAGAGCTAGGAACTGGAAACCAGGATGTCCGCCCAGGGCGAGCAGCGTCTGCCTCCCGTGGTTCCTGAGGGAGACCCCTCCTCTGGGAGGCTGTCGTGCCTGATCTCAATGCCACTTCAACACTGCGGGAATCCAGCTACAGCGGCCCCTCCTTCAGAAGATCACCCTTCTGGGGTGATCTGAGGTTCAGGGCGGACATCGCGACATACTTTTCCCTACTTATAGTAAACACAATATGCGTTTCTACTGAACTCTCTAGAAAGCGAACGCTGCCCTGGGGATAACAGCGGACTCTGGGCTTCAGATCCGTCAGCCCAGCCCTGAGGGCGGACTGAAGGGGTGGGCAGGAGGGGAGGTCAGAAGGACAGCATCGGGCAGGGCCCACCAGGGCCCTCGGCTCCCGGCCTCTGTCCACCCCCCACCCCTGCCTCAGCCCACATGGCTGCCCTTGCTGCCTACGGGCCTCCATCCTGGCCTGTCACAGCAACAGGGGTGCAGGGCTTGTTCCAGGGGACATAAAAGGCACCAAATCTCCACCATCTGCCTGCAACTCTTACCTCCCCCGCCTCAGTGTGACTCTGAGAAACAGGCTTTCCCAATTTCCTCTCTGTTTACTTTTTGTTGATTCAGCTCCAGGGGAAGAGCATCTTGATAGTGTAGCTGCAAGGTAGAAGACAGGGGATGTTCTTAGGAATTGGAATTCTGTCCTACAAGAACACCGAGGGGCATAAGGAATGCCCACACTGCCAGAGAAAGTCCCCTTTGTTAAAAGGGCTCAGTGAGTGAGACATGGCAAAGAATAATTTCCCGTTTCTGAGCCCCAAGTATGTCTATTTCTGAGCCCCAAGTATGTCCACCAGAAAGATGTGGTTTTTGCCTCAAGTTGACAGCAGCCTAAATTTTAGGATCAGAAATCAGAAACCAATCATCAGAAGTCCAGGAGAAATAATACCAAATCGCTTCATAGGACACAAAAGGATTTTTCCCTCTGAGGTCCGACATTTTCTCTTATTTTCACAAATACCCGTGGGTATTTATGACCCACTCCACTGGACAGAAGGACCTGGCTAAAATGGCTGAGAATGCCTTTAATTTTCTTTAGCATTATTGAAAAGACTGCACAATTAGTCTTTTACCAGAAGACTTATAAATGGTCTACTGCGTTTTTGGCAAAAGATGTACATTTGTGGTGGGTNTATGACCCACTCCACTGGACAGAAGGACCTGGCTAAAATGGCTGAGAATGCCTTTAATTTTCTTTAGCATTATTGAAAAGACTGCACAATTAGTCTTTTACCAGAAGACTTATAAATGGTCTACTGCGTTTTTGGCAAAAGATGTACATTTGTGGTGGGTTAACCACTCTACAATCGCGGCTTTTTTCTGGTTATGCAGATGGAGGCATTTATGCCAAATTAGCAAAGAGCTCTACTTTTTAAATAAAGTTTTCCCCTAATCAATTTTTCACAAATTAATTTTAAGATGCTGAGAAACAACCACAGTGAACCCAATGCATGCGTGCACCAACATGGGCTATTTCAACCAAGGGTCTGAAGACAGTGGTTCTAGTACTAGCGGTGCTGGAAACACACCAAAATGCCCTTCATCAGGGAGTATCCTTCTGCCTCTGGGCTGGGAGGGACAGATCTGAGAAGGCCCTCGCTCTGATATTCTGTGATTCAGTCATGAGAAATAGACTCAGGCAGAATCCAGTGCCTACAGTCTCTAGAGCAGACCCTGCTCACACTCATATCCCCCCTTCCATATCTCCTCACTTATACAAAGGGGCTTCCCAGGTGGCACTTCCCAGTGGTGAAGAACCTGCCTGCCAATGCAGGAGGCATAAGAGACACGGGTTCGATCCCCGGGTCTGGAAGATCCCTGGAGGAGGGCATGGCCACCCATTCCAGTATTCCTGCCTGGAGAATGCCATGGGCAGGGGAGCCTGGCGGGCTACAGTCCATGGGGTCGCAAAGAGGCAGACATGACTGAAGCGACTTACCAGGCACAGTCTCCAAAAGAATCAGAAAAGTCGAGTGCCGGAGGTCAGTTCGCTAGATCTGCTTCCAGGGCCAGGACCCCACCCTGCCGAGGTGCGCCCCAAGGGACCGATCAGTGCCACAGCCCCAGGAGCCTCACAGGCCAGCACGGCACTGCCCACACGGCCCCGGGTTGGAGCAGAAGACTAGGGCCTCAGCCATGTCCTGTGGCCAAAGGATCTTTGGGAACAAGTGGGGCTCAAAGCAGGGACACACCAACTGTCCTCCACCCAAGACTAACCCGGCCCGCCACCTACTGGCTGGGTGACAAGGAGCGAATCGAGTACTTTCTCCACCGCTTAGTTTTCAAAATAACTCTCCTCCAGGGTTGTGAGCAGGGTTGTGCCCGGGAAACCATCAGAGCCTGGCACAGGGTAAAGGCCAGTGTGGACCATCGTCCCTGCTACCTGCCCCCGAGAAGAGCTCCCCAGCAACCTGCACAAGCGCCTCGGTGCAGATTGTAAGCCCTCCGTCAGCAGCTGCCAAGGAGACTTTCCTCGTGGTCCAGGGGTTGAGAATCTGGCTGCCAACTTGGGGGACAAGGGTTCTCTCCCTGGTCCGGGAGGATTCCACACGCCAGGGAACAACTGAGCCCGGCGAAGCCTGAGGGCTCCAGGGACCCGGCGCCTCGGGAGGGAAGCCCCGCTCTCCTGCAACTAGGAAAAGCCTGCCCGCCACAAGACCCACAGCAACCAAAGGACAAGTTCCGTCTCTTTCTACAAGCAAAGCAAGGGAGCAGCACAAACCAGGCCATAAGCATCCAGAGAGAAGCAGGTCCTGGGAGTCAAAAGCTCAATGGTGAGCTTGAGCGAGGGACTTAATTCTAGGATCCTACCTGACAAGCCAGGGAATTCGGAAGAGACCAAAGCGGGCCTGTGGGGTGTGGCCTTGGCGCTCAAAAGCTGCAACCCAGCCTCGTCCCAGGGCATCTCCGCCCCCCCACCGCCCCCCAACAGCTGCTTGGGGCTCTGGAGCTTGCCTTCTGGAGGCAGGGAGTGCGCGGCCTCAGGGGGACTTTGGATGGAAGGGAATGACCCAACTCAGGACTCCTCCCTGAGTCCGGGCCAGTCATGTCTCTTCCAGAAGGGTCTGCAAAGCCTGGGGCCCAAAAGAAGGGTCTGCGCGGAGCTCTGCTTCCTCCCAGCTCAGATCCAGAGATGTCTGCAAGGAAACCGCAAGGACTAGACGGGGGTCCCCCTCTGCCTCTGCACGTGGGAATGCTGCGCAGGGTCGACCCGAGGGTTTCGGGCGCTCCAGACCCAGGCAACGTTCAAATCCTCTTCTCTGCAGCCGGAAGAAGCGACCGGGACAGGAGTCTCAGCCAAAGGCGCCACTTTGAGAGGGGCGTGCACTCCTCGGAGAGGAAGGGTTACACCAGGAGCTGCCAGGCCTTTGATAGCCTAGCGAGTTCCCCGCGGGGCCGCGGGGTGAGGGGGGCTCCCCTCTTCACAGCACTCTAGGGACCCCCCCTCCCAGTGGCCTTACCCACCAGACTGCTGGGGTGCCAAGGAGGAAAGGGGCTCGCCTTCCCTCATCCAGCAAGGCGTCTGAAACAGCCCAGAGGGTCTACCTAGGAGCAGAGAGGTGGACCGAGTTCCCTCTGNCGCGAGGGAGCGCGGGGGCGGGGGCTGAGCGACGGGCGGGAGCCGCGGGGCTGGGGCGCGAGCGCTCGCTCGGCGCGCCGCCCTCTCCCCCTCTCACACCTCCTGGCACAGCTCCACTCTCCGCTTGCTACCGCCCGATCCTTTCTCCTCTGTTTTTTCTAACTCTCGAGATCAGAACCCAATCTAGCTGGCCGGAGCAACACAACGTGGGGGTATGGGTGGATGAACCTCTAAATGGGAGGAAAGGAGGATGCTTGAAATCCTTTCGACAGATGATGGTCCACTGGGTGCAGAGTATCGCGCTCGGCTATTTTGCCGGAGGATGATTAAGTGGGATACCACCCTCGCCCCCCACCGCAAGACCAGGATAAGACCCTGGAAAGGCCCCCTGCAGTTCCGGAAGCCCAAAGTTTTGGGCTCAGAGCCCTTCCCCCCACCCCAGCCAGTCCAGACAGTTTCCCAAAACAGAAGGTGTTAGAAAATTAATTTTTTCCTTCCTCTCCCGGGGAGGACTGTGCATGTATGTGCAGCCGAAATGGAGTCTGTAAGTCCCTTAAGAAAGTGTGTGTAAGATTAAAGTGAATTACTGATTTTCGTAACGATATTGTTTCATGATGTAAATTATTTATCAGATCTATACCAAAAGGAAAAAATAAAAAATTGAGCCAGAGGACCTGGCCTCTCCAGGGTCTACAGATAGCACCTTCTTTTATAGCCCATCCTCACTCTCACCCCAGGCAGAATTAGCTTTCCCTTCTCTTTGCTGTCACCGTTGTATTTGCCAGTCACTTGCAAGATTTACATAGATTTGTTTTATGGATTTGTTTATAGATTTCTATTGCTTCATTCACCTGTGAGTCTTGTTCATTTTTCTTTCTCCACTGCAACATCCAGCAATGTGTTGTGTCTAACCGGAAGGGTCCTCAAGGAAATCTTAACCAGTGGAAGGTCGATTTCTCCTTCAAGCAGCTAAATCCCAGGGTCTCTAGAATCCCAAGGACTCAGTGATGAAATCTGTAAAGAGTTTGGGTGGGACAGAAGACACAGACAGTTAAACTCACACCTCTGTGAGCTAGAAATGCACAACTGTGTACTTCATTCTTGTTTCTAAATAGTCTTCTCTCACTGATCACCCCACCTCTGTCTGCAGAATTCCCAAAGGCAAAGAAAACCAAGCTGTTGCACAGCTGCATAGGGTGAGAGGTACATACCCAGCGCTAACACCTAGAGCAAACCCATTCCAGGTGAGAAGGACCAGACAATTTTTATCATTTCATGACCCATGTCAAGTCTCTTGGAAGCCTGCCAAGATTTCCTCATTTCTAGTGTGGCTCTTTTATTCTGGATGCATCTTCAAACTGAGCAGTATTTCATTGCCGAGAGAGTTTGTGCTTTGTGGCTTAGGGATATATTAAATAATCCTTTATTTTCTGCCCTGACTTTCTATCAACTATAGGACAGATACCCCAGATCAGGGCTGCACTATGAAAAGGGTCCATAAATGTGTAGGAGATTGGGGGGTGGGGGTGGGGGGGAAATGACTCCTAAGATATTTTCTAAGATGATACTGTGTTTGGAAAGGTTGTAGTTTGAAGTTTTGCTTATTTATTTTGTTTTGTTTTTTAGATACAGTCACAGGTAAATATGGATGGCAGGTATGTAATTTGTTATAGATTTTTTCTGAAAGGAAATTTGGCATTACTATTGAAAACATAAAGTATTCGCATGTCCTTGTCCTCATGACTCTATTTCTAGAAATTCATCCTCAGGAAATAATTGAGGATGTACAACAAGATTTATCTACAACGATATTTATTGCTGTGTTGCTTTTACTAGTGGGATATCAAAACCGAACTCATAGCTCACAAGAAAGAAATTAGTCAGACATTGAACTGTTGTTGTAAGTGGATAGGTGAATATGGTCAGGAATGATGGTTATAACACAATTTTAGTTGAAAAAAGTCAGATGCAGAAGATGAGAAAATAGTGAAAATTAAAATCTGAAACGGACAGATCTCGGTTTGGAGTCAGACATTTTTACTTGCCAACTGTGCTGTTCCTCTCTAATACCTTGGTTGTATGATTGGATTGACGTTATTTACCTCATAGTGTTTTTGTGCTTTAAATTAAATAGTATTTGTGAAAAAAAACAGTGTAATGCCTAAGGCATAGTAAAATCTCAATATGTTTTCCTTTGGGCCATTATTAACTCTTAAAGATGAGTTTAATACATGTTTTGTTGCATATATATGCATTTAGACTCCTGTGTAGAGTAATATGCACTCTAGGCAATAAATATGCAGTTGAAACGATAAGCATTGTTTATCCCTCTTAATACTGGGATTATAGGTTTCTTTTTAAAAATTTATGTAGTAACCAAAAGGAGTGGAATTAGTTTTCTCTTAATTAAAACAAACAACTTCTAACTATTGACACAGGAAATCTCTAGACTAGGATGCTTTGTGCGCTAGTCGATTCACATAATCAACAAGACTTGCTGACTGTTGGTGTCACCCAGGCTATAAAAAGGGTGAATGACAGGGCATGGAGTTTGTCGCCTTCCATATAAACTTGGATTTGTTTTGTAGCAACCAGGAGTCGAGTCCAGCTCAGCAAAATATGCTGCTTAATATGAAGAGCTGACTGGTTGCTGTTCCCGCGTTGCCTCAAGAGCCAACACAAAAAAAGGAAGAGGGGAGAGAAGTTATATTTGTAACTTTTGATTAGTGAATTAGGGAAGAAAGCCTGGCATGGGAGGGCCGTGAGTGGGACCTTCGCATGTACAGCGGTAGTCCCTGTGGCTTGGAGGTGAAGCTTTTGTAAAACTTGTCTGAGTATATTACAGATGTTACAGAAATGTAAAGGCCAACAGTATTTACTGGTGTTCTTAGTGCAACTTTTGTTTAAAGATAGGGGTCAGTTGTTTTAAAAGGAATATATTTCAGTAATTTTGCATGTAAAGGAAAGTCTTTGAATTTTGAATTGTCTCCCTTTGAAACTCTCAACAGAAAGAGCCCTTGAGTTGAATTTCTGAAATCTGAAGAGTTGGGGTGTCAAAAACTCTGGTGTCTAAGGAATGAATGGGATCAAGGCGAAAAGATGTTACTGTCATCAATAATTTGTGGAAGGTGTGCTGGTTAACCACTCCTGGTAATGAACCACCCTAGAACTTCTTGGCTTAAAGTAACCATCCTTCCTTGTGCTGAATCTGAAATCTGGAGGAGGTTCAGGGAGGAAGGCTGAGTTCTGGCCTGTGCTGTGTGAACTCAGGGCCTCTGCATTCAGAACGGACACTTTCTCTGCCTCCCAGATGGCTCACCCCGCCGCCTGGCGGGCTCCCGGCTCTCAGGGGTCACCAGGAGCTGAGGACGGGGTCCTCACTGTCCTTCTGCGTTCACCTCTCCGTGTGTCTCCCTCCACTGCTTCTCACAGATTTCCTTATTTCATGGCAGTCTGATTCACAAAAAAAGGAACGTCAACAGAAATCAGATCTTCTGTGAGTGTGGAAACTCTAAACTAAGTATTGCCCATTCCACAAACAATCCAGTCTTTACACAATAGTATACACTTTGATCTGAAACTCACCAGGCAAACTATTTAAAAAGATAATCATTTGAATAATTTAGGCAAGTGGATCGACTTTCCTTCCATGTATGGAGATTTTTCATTAAGAACTGGAGGACTAGCTAGGAATGTAAACTGGTGCAGCCACTATGGAAAACAGTATGGAGGTTCCTCAAAAAAACTCAAAAGAGAACTCCCATATGACCCAGAAGTCCTACTTCAGGGTGTTTATTTGAAGGAAACAAAAATCACTCTCTTGGAAAGATATTTATACCCCGATGTTCATTGCAACATTATTTGCAATAGCCAAAATAGGGAAACGACCTGTGTTTATCAACAGATAGAAGGATAAAGTAAATGTAGAGAATATATGTGTAACGGAATAGTACTCTGCTGTGAAAAAGAAAAATCCTGCCATTTGTGACAACATGGAGTATCTTGAGAGTATTATGCTAAGTGAAACAAGTTAGAGAAAGACAAACACTGTATGAGCTCAACATTTGTGGAATCCACCAAGCAAAACAAGACTCAGATACAGAGAAGAGATTGGTGGTTGCCAAAGGAAGGGGCTGTTGGGTGGGAGAAATGAGTTTATTGTTTAGCACCAAACAAATAACAATAATTTTAAGATTATCCATTTAAATGAATTCAAAGTAATTAAATATACACACACACTCTCTCTCTTGAGAGTTGCTTAGACAGCAAGGAGATCAAACCAGTAAATCCTAAAGGAAATCAATCCTGAGTATTTATTGGAAGGACTGAGGCTATAGCTGAAGCTCTGATAATTTGGCCACCTGGTGCAGAGAGTTGACTCACTGGAAAAGACTCTGATGCTGGGAAAGATTGAAGGCGGGAGGAGAAGGGGATGACAGAGGATGAAATGCTTGGATGGCATCATCAACTCAATGGACATGAGCTTGAGCAAACTCTGGGAGATAGTGAAGGATAGGGAAGCCTGGAGTGCTGCAGTCCATGGGGTTGCAAAGAGTCTGACATGACTTGGTGACTGAAAAACAACAAATATATATGTAGGTGTATAAACATAATCATTAATAATGGCTCCATATAGTAGAAGACCAAATTCCTAATCACGGTTTTCATAAGCCTCTGCAATTTACCTTTCTTCCCAGACCTATCTTACACACTATTTCATAGCCTCCTCCAGTGTCTCAATGTTTATCCTTCTTACCTGGGCCCTTTGTTTTGATTAGAGCCAGTTGTTGACAAGTTCACTACCCTCCCCCAACTCGCCTCACCCACCAACTAGGCTGCAAGCTCTTTGAGAGCAAGGACTCTATTTCAATCCATTTATGTGCTCACAGTCCTCAGCCCAGAGCCACACATGGTGTGGATGCTTGATGTGCACTTATTGCAAAGATGAATAATTCAGTATCGCTCCCCTTTCTGACTCAGTCAGTCTGTCTCCAGCATGGCGGTACTGCTTGTGAGTTGCCCCACAGGGGAGCTAATTAGTTCTCTGAAACCGGAAAATGTTTTTCAAGTTCCACAACACTTTGGAAGCACTCAAGAACACTAACATGTGCAATAAAGACATTATTATTACTTCCGTGACACATAAAAAATGAGTAAGCCCTTTTTAATGTGTTTGTTTTGAACATACTAGATAAATTTACAGGTGGTAATGCCTTGGTGGTTCACTTCTATTGATGGACATCTTGTGTGGACTGAATAAGTTGTGGCTTCTTCTAGCTCTGTTGTTTGTTCATTTCTCCAGCTTTCAGAGTTGCTGTTTATACGTACTTCCTGCCAGGAAGGCGACTGTGGTGTGAGAACCAGCCCCCTGGGGATTCTATGTCTTGAGAGGTAGTGTGGGCACCTATGGAGATCTAGGAGTGCCCTCTTTAAAAAAGTTGTCTTGGAGTGTAGCTGATTTACAATCAACTACAGCTAGTGATTTATGATCAACTAACTACAACAAACCTAACTAGTGTTGGGTATCAGATGTACAACGAAGTGATTCAGTTGTAGATGTATCTATTCTTCTTCAGATTCTTTTCTCATATATATATTATCCCAGAAGGTTGGGCAGAGTTCACTGTGTTATACAGTAGGCCCTTATTGTTTATCCATTCAATATCTTATGTATAATAGTGTGTTTGATTATCCCAAGCTCCTGATTTATCCCTCCCGCCCCCATCTTTCCCCTTTTCCCTTAGGTAACCACAAGTTTCCAGCATCTGTAAATCTGTTTCTGTTTTGCAAATCAGTTCATTTGTATCACACTTTACAATGAGATTCCACGTGTGAGTGATATGCCCTCTTGGTCCCCCAGCCATGTAATTACCATAGGAAATGTCATGTGACTACAAAGCTCAATGACCCAGTAGGGAATCCCTGTTCCAAGGTGGGATGATCAGAATGTTGGGCAGGAAAACTGTGAGGAGTGGGCTGGTGAATCGTAGAAGCCACAGGCGGGAATGCTGTCTGCTACGTGGAGAAAGTGACACTTCCATGTGACATGAAGCTGCCCCCCAGGGACAGATTTGAGAGGAAGGGCAATTGAGTCCCCAGCTCCAGCGGTTTGGAGGTCCAGCCACAGCTTTGTATTCATCCTCTCTTCAATAAATGTGCCTCCTGGCTTCAACAAGCTCAAATTTGGTTTCCGTCACTTGGGACCAAAAAGGATTCCAACCAATGCAGCATCAAAGTGAGACCTGAGAAATGCTTCCCAAAATACACTTGATTAAAGTTGGAGAGAGAACAGTTGGGGATACTTTGATATGAAGCTTCTGTTTTGAGATGTTAAAAGCCCAGTGAGTAACATAAATTGAACCCTATTTTTGTAGGCAATAAAGATAGGACCTGACATGAAGAAACGGGATCCGAGTGTCTGTGATTTTTTAGAATGGTGGCTTCATGAGGGCAGAGGTTTGGATTCTTTGCCATTTTCTGCAGTGATGAAAGTAGAATTCTGCACATACATAGGGGTTTAATAAATATTTGTTGAGTGACAATATATTTCTTGGTTTGTATTTCTTTCTGGCTCCAGGAAGAAATAAGAAAAACGACCACGTATTGAACTTACTTTATAAACCAGCCATGGGGCTAAGTGTCATCAGATGTCTGATGTAATTTGTTACCCGGGTTTGGCGTCGCAACTTCTTTCATGCTCAGACATTAAATTGTTTGCTCAGTTTACACACAGATGATATGTGTTGAGGTCAAGATCTGAACCCAGGAGCATCAGGCTCTGAAATGTATGCTCTCTTTACCATCCCACAATCATGCATCAACTTATTTATCTATAGGCAGAAATATCTGTGGTAGACTGAAAGAGATAGGAATACTGGACTGGAATATTGCTTCAATATGATTTCAGCCCTAATTATCAAGGAGATAGTGAGCACAGAATGAGTCCTCATTCTACAGACCAGTTAACACAGGTCTGAGATCCTGCCTCCCATGGACACTAATCAGCGTCTCCGTGGAAAGTCTCATCATCAGGACGGAAGCCCTCCCCTTCCTCCCCCTGCTTTTCCATAAGGGGCTGTCAGAAGATTCTGAGCCCCTGGTCACTGCTGGCCTTCCACCACCTTCCGGTGGCATCCACATCGTCAACCCCACATCTCCCAACTGCAAGCACCTGCTACTCTGTGCCTGGTCCATGGGGGGCAGCCTGGGAGCGCTGGGAACCGACTGCCCCTCCCCCAGTGACTCATGCCGGGTGATGGGTAGAAAGTCTACATGACTCCTCTGCTGATGTGACGCTAAGGCATGTTCCACACTGTCTCCCAGAGGCCCTCAACATCACTGTGCCCCGATTACCGACAACACTAACTTGCTCAAAAGGGAAGCTTTTACTGGCTGCCTTGTTTCGCTTTCCCAGACCTCTAATAAAACTTTCCAGAGAAACTGAACTCTCATCTCTACCTCAAGACTGCTTCTGGGATAATAAGTCTCTAAAGGAGAGGGTCAGATTGCCTGACTGATGAATTTAAAGGGAGAAAGTGAGCATCACCCTTTACCTCCCCTCTTCTGGTGACGGCAAGTCCATAGGCCACACGTATTTGTCCTGCCTCCTGCCATGTGTGGGATCTTGCCCTCAAGGGAAAGTCTTTAATTAGCAACTGGATGGATAAGTCAGTTTAATTCAAGAGTGATGCATGAGGATACCCTCTAGGTCCTTACAGATCTGAAATCATGTGCTCCAATCAGCTTTTCTAGCAACATAGTGGACATTCAGATTCTGTTTAGAATAGGGCCACATGGTTCATAAAAGCCAAAAGGTGGAAGCAACACAAATATACACCAAGTGAAAGATATAGCAAATATATTATATCCATGCAATGAAATATTATTTGGCCATTAAAAGAGATGAAGCAGTGGTACATACTACAGCATGCATGGACCTTGAAAAACTCATGGTAAGTGAAAGGACCCAGTCACAGAAGAAGGCATATTATATGGTCACACTCAGATGCAATGTCCAGGAGAGCTATGGAGACATAAACTAGATTCAGTTCAGTTCAGTTCAGTTCAGTCGCTCAGTCATGTCTGACTCTTTGCGACCCCATGAATTGCAGCACGCCAGGCCTCCCTGTTCATCACCATCTCTCGGAGTTCACTCAGACTCACGTCCATCGAGTCAGGGATGCCATCCAGCCATCTCATCCTCGGTCGTCCCCTTCTCCTCCTGCCCCCAATCCCTCCCAGCATCAGAATCTTTTCCAGTGAGTCAGCTCTTCACATGAGGTGGCCAAAGTACTGGCCACCTTCAGCTTCAGCATCATTCCTTCCAAAGAAATCCCAGGGCTGATCTCCTTCAGAATGGACTGGTTGGATCTCCTTGCAGTCCAACAGACTCTCAAGAGTCTTCTCCAACACCACAGTTCAAAAGCATCAATTCTTCGGCGCTCAGCCTTCTTCACAGTCCAACTCTCACATCCATACATGACCACAGGAAAAACCATAGCCTTGACTAGACGGACCTTAGTCGGCAAAGTAATGTCTCTGCTTTTGAATATACTTAAACTAGTTTAGTGGTTTCTTAAGGTTAGGATCGGAGAAGGCAATGGCACCCCACTCCAATACTCTTGCCTGGAAAATCCCATGGACGGAGGAGCCTGGTGGGCTGCAGTCCATGGGGTCGCTAAGAGTCGGCACAACTGAGCAGCTTCACTTTCACTTTTCATCTTCATGCATTGGAGAAGGAAATGGCAACCCACTCCAGTGTTCCTGCCTGGAGAATCCCAGGGACGGGGGAGCCTGGTGGGCTGTCATCTATGGTGTCGCACAGAGTCGGACACGACTGAAGCGACTTAGCAGCAGCAGCAGCAACAAGGTTAGGATGGGGAAAAGTGTAAGTCGCTCAGTCGTGTCCAACTCTTTGTGACTCCACAGACTATGTGGTCCATGGAATTCTCTAGGCCAGAATACTGGATGGGTAGCTTTTCCTTTCTCTAGGGGATCTTACCAACCTAGGGATCAAACACAGGTCTCCTGAATTGCAGGCGGATTCTTTAGGATGGAGGAAGGAAGAGAAAGTGATGGGTAAAGAGTATGAAGTTTCTATCTGAGGTCCTGAAAATGTCCTAGTTAACCAGTGTGTTGGTTGAACATGTGTGTGCTGTGCTTAGTTGCTCAGTCATGTCCTACTCTTTGTGACCCCATGGACTATATAGCCCACTAGTTTCCTCTGTCCATGGGGATTCTCCAGACAAGAATACTGGAGTGGGTTGCCAAGCCCTTCTTCAGGGGATCTTCCCAACCCAGTGATCAAACCCAGGTCTCCTGCATTGCAGGCGGATTCTTTACTGTCTGAGCCACCAGAGAGGCCCTGGTGCCCATATGTGCTAATATACCATTTAAAGTACACTCTAAAGAGGTGAATTATATGCTATGTGAATCACAGCTCAAGAAATCTGTCAAAGTTAGGACTACCTGGTGATGCCAAATGCTAAGATTAGGGGAAGCTGGTAAAAGGTCTATGAGAATACTCTGTGCTAAAGTGGCAACTCTTGTGTAAAGGTGAAACTACTGCAAAATAATTTTTAAGTGGGTCTAAATTTGATAAGAGGGCTTCCCAGTTGGCTCAGCAGTAAAGGATTTGCATGCCAACACAGGAGACGCAGGAGACGTGGGTTTGATCCTTGGATTGGGACGATCCCTTGGAGGAGGAAATGGCAACCCATTCCAGTATTCCTAACTGGAGACTCCCATGAACAGAGGAGCCTGGCGGGCAACAATCTATCAGGTCACAGAGAGTTGGACACAACTGAGCAATTAAGCACACATACACACAACCTGAGAAGTCCCAAACCTGAGAAGGTTCAAAACCCTTCTGACTCAGTTTTCCTACTTATGAAGTGAACTGAAGTGAAAATCACTCAGTTGTGTCTCACTCTTTGCAACCCCATGGACTATCCACTCCATGGAATTCTCCAGGCCAGAATACTGGAGTGGGTAGCCTTTCCCTTCTCCAGGGGATCTTTCCAACCAAGGGACTGAACACAGGTCTCCTGCACTGCAGGCAGACTATTTACCAGCTGAGCCACAAGGGAAAGCAACACTATTCTAATGGTCATCTCATCAGGTGGCTGTAGGAGTTAATTGAGATAGTGTATATGACATCAATGTATTTGGCAAATAGCCTCTCTCTGAGCAAAACTAAAGAGAGACCTGGGTGCATAGGACAGAATTACCATTGTGGCGCAGGTACCCCATTTCTTCCCAAGATTTCCATTATCCTCCATGTCCCCTTGCTAATTTTCTGATACAAGATTTGGCCTGACAAGACGTGGTCAGAGTTCCAACTGTGAGGTTAATATTTCTTTAGTCTTTGTCTGGGCCAAGGCTGAGATGCAGCGCATAGGATTTTTAGTTGCAGCATGTGAGATCTAGTTCCCTAACCTAAGATCAAACCCAGGCCCCCTGCATTGAGAGCACAGAGTCTTAGCTGCTGGACCACCAGGGAAGTCGAGGTTAATATTTTTATAATTTGGCTGCAATTCAGTGGATGCCACGAGCCAGCTCAGTTTGCAGTGTCAGAGATTTAGGGGGGAAAAGCGGAATGACATTGACAATTGACACTCAAGTAGCCATCCTTAGGAATTAGTTGTTCTTGTTTCTCTTGAATCCCATAAGAGCTATTTTTGTCATATTTGGCTTTTATGAAAATGGTATCATTCTGTCAGATCTACACGTGGGTCTCAAGTTGCTGATGCAGACTTTGTTTTCTTCCTTCTGTAGTTTTTCTGGAAGCCTACACGATATTTCCGCTGGTTGGTCTGGAGTCAGTGCGGTATCTAATTATGGGGTTGATTTTCTTCTTTTGTATTCAAGTCTCCTCCACCCACTGGGGGGTGTTGGGGATTTGACAAGGAGGCTTTTCCTACCATCCCTGTTTCTTTGCAAGAAGCCAAGGGCATAGGGGAAATGCCCTTGTTGGAGTGCAGCTCGGGTTTCAGGCCTCTCTTCTAAATTTAAGCCACAAGGGAAGTCACAGTCAAGTCATTTAATCCCCCAGGCTTCAGTGTTTTCCTCTGGACCTTGAGAGAATTGGCCTAAGTCATCTGCAAAGTTCCTCTCAGATCTGATATTCTCCAAAACACAAGTATTTTCCTGAAGTTCACTGCCAAGTAATTGCCAAGCAGCAAAGGAGTCCGGGAATGGTGTTAGCTAACATCCTCTCTCAGCTGTTGGCGGCGTCTTGAGGGGAATATCCCCGAGAGCAGCATCGTGTCCTGCGGGCTGCTCTGAGAAAAGGCTTAGCGAGTACAGGAAAAGGGAATGGCGGAGACAGTTGGTTCTTCCAGCGTGGTCAGCGGTGGTGCCGTTCGATTACGATGCTGAGACAGACAGAGAGGAACCAGAGGCGGGCTGGTCTCCGTGCCTGGAAGATGAGCGTTACATAAGTGCAGTTTTACTTTCTGCGTTAATCTTTGCTGAGGTAATTGCCTTCATTCTATTTTCAGCGTGTTGTTGGCAAGGCTGCATGGTCTACTGACAGTTGTTCAATAAAAATAGAGATCATACCCAGGAGGAAGAGTGCAATATTCACACGTGGCCCATGTTCTGCTTCTGTGAGCGATGGTATTCAATTCCTTAAGAGTCAAACATGGAGAGGCATTTGCTAAGGAGTTTGCCCAGCAATCAAGCCTGAGTTACAGCCGCGGGCTGCGGGGTGTGCCTGGCACACACCTTGGTACACGAGAAGCTGGGCAGCAATTCCAACGAGGGAGATCTTTTCAAAATGAAAGGACCTGAAAGGCATATTCTTCTCTTGCATATGAATCACCTGACTGAACCACGTGTACCTCCCTGAGGCTCTCTAACAGTCCCCACCACACTATCAGGTCCCCTCCACTGCTGGCTTGATTTCAGAACATGGTCATTTCTCACCAGAACCCTGAACTTCCGGCTGAAAGGCTCACTCTCTGATTCCTCTCTTCTCGGCACAGCAGCTGGAACGACCCTCGAACCTGCAAATGTGACACATATGTTCTCAGAATTCTTCAGTGGTTCAGGATTAAAAATCTTGACTTCCCTGTACAGCCTCCAAGTTCATTATCATTTCTGCTGCCTAGGTCATTAGTCTCGCCCTCTGCCACACCCCCTTCCTCTGGTTCGGTCACACTTAGCTGCTCACGGTTCCGTCAAATTCCTCACCCGCTGGTGCCCCTCAGTGAGGTCCTGCCTGGCATCGCCATCTCTGCAGCCAGGTCCTCCTTGCTTGTATGTTTCTGTCACCAACACCCTCCCCAGATTGTCTTTCCTAACTCACCGGAAGACCTAAGGGCTATTTCCACTCCCCCATTGTCAGTGCTCCATGGAAACTCTTTTCAAGGTGGCGATCATCAAACTAGCCATGGAGAGCACACACGTGATCGTCTCAAGGCTGGAGCCATGTGTCAGATGTTTAAGTCCCTGGCATCAAACAGATAAGAGGTGTCCATGCAAACAAGGCACGAATTAGTAAAAAGGTAAATAGAAGCTCTCTGCTTCTTTTATTAGGAAATTAGCTTACTAAAAAAGAAAAGTTTTATGACTATTGAATTACAGTATTATTTTCTTTATGTAAACTTTGTTCTGTCTCAGTTCAGTCAGTTCAGTTCAGTCCCTCAGTCGTGTCTGACTCTTTGCAACCCCACGGACTGCAGCACTCCAGGCCTCCCGGTCTATCACCAACTCCCAGAGTTTACCTAAACTCATGTCCATTGAGTCGGTGATGCCATCCAACCAACTCATCCTCTGTTGTCCCCTTCTCCTCCCACCTTCAATCTTTCCCAGCATCCGGATCTTTTCAGATGAGTCAGCTCTTTGTATCAGGTGGCCAAAATGTTGGAGTTTCAGTTTCAACATCAGCCCTTCCAAAGAACACCCAGGACTGATCTCCCTTGTTCTGTCTAGTAAGTACATTATTTCACTGTTGATAAAATATGACCACGGTGTGTATTTGTTTATTATTTTAACAGTATAAAATCTCACACACACACAATTCAGTGAAATGTACATGTACAGGAAAACAGAGTAATTCCCATTGTATGTTTTTAAATTAAAATTTGAGGAAAAAAGAAAAAGAAAAAAAAAATGGAAAGAGTGTTTGCTAGGCACCTAAGACGTGACCAGCTCCATGCTGGGTTTGGTGCAGCAGGGAGGGCGGGGAGGGACAGGAAGGGGAGGAAGTGGTCTATGACCCACACCTGATGGAATAAAAGAGTGATCAGAGGATGGGCACAGACATCAATAATGAAAAACCATGCCTAGTGAGAAGTCAGTAAGTGGGAAAGTCCTCTAGTCTTAGGCAGCACTTACTCATGGAACAGAGAACAAATTAAGGGGAGTATTAAAGAAGTAAGAACGTTAGCTCCAAGACTTTTAGGATGGCTCAGCAGGTAAAGAATCTGCCTGGAATGCAGGAGACATGGGTTCTATCCCTGAGTCAGAAAGATCCTCCTTGGAGGAAGAAATGGCAACCTACTCCAGTATTCTTGCCTGGAGAATCCCATGGTCCTAGGAACATGGCAGGCTACAGTCCAAAGATACGCCTGAGCACACAGGCATACTCCATGCACTCCAAATGACTTGACTCCCTCTGGGAGTGAAAAGGCCCTGGAGCCCTGACCTTAAAGCCTCCTGGCATATTTGAAGATGACTTTGATAATTAAGCATCTAGCATACGGAGATCAGAAAAATGGCGATGTTCCAAATCAGAGGAATCCCGGTAATCACTTTTTATGATCTGCAGAGATATTGAAAGAAATTCTCAAGTAGATGATTTTATACCTAGAGTTGGTTCTAGCAAAATTAGTATTTTCTGTAACATCAAAAGTATTGACTTTTTTTTTTTTTTTTTTTTTGGTNCCGGTAATCACTTTTTATGATCTGCAGAGATATTGAAAGAAATTCTCAAGTAGATGATTTTATACCTAGAGTTGGTTCTAGCAAAATTAGTATTTTCTGTAACATCAAAAGTATTGACTTTTTTTTTTTTTTTTTTTGGCTACCCTGTACAGCTTGTGGGATCTCTGTCCCCTGGGATCTCAGTTCCCTGATCAGGGATTGAGCCTGGGCCATGGCAGCAAAAGCCCAGAATGCTAACCATTAGGGCACCAGGGAACTCCCTGAAGACATGGATTTTCAATGGGGGGTGTTGGGAGGGGAGACAGGATAAGTGGCAGAGAGGAAATTATAATGAGATTTGAAGACTGTACGATACTATGGAGTTAACATTTTAATATTAATATCTATCATGAATGATATGAGGCACCTTTAAAAATTTTTGAACAAGGTATATCACAGTCACATTTGCATGCCAGAAGTCTCTGACTCTCTATGAAGAGCAGACGAGAGATGTAAATGGAGGGATGGGGTGGTGAGATCATTTAGGACCCTATTCAATCCTCTAGGTGAGAGACGTTCGGGCTCTGAGTCTAGACAATGGAAGGCAGTGAGGTGTGCACCTAGAGAGGAAGATGGCTCTGGCATCATCTAAGTGACACTTGATAAGACGGTTTCCAATTTCCCTGCCCGCCCGGTGCCAACTCAGCAGGGTGTTCCTAGTCCTGCAAGATTTCTTTAGCCAAAAGAACTCTAACCCCACTGACGAATATGGTTGGCTGTCCAACAAAATGATCATTCTCCTTCCCACCATTCTTCTAACAGAGCGTATATCTCACTGTAGAGGCTGAATACTTGCTTTCCCAGAAGGCTTTGCAGTAAAGGATGACATCAGACATTATTTCAGTCAATGGAAACTAAGTGGATGCTTTTGCCAAGAATTGTTTTAGTAAAAGCCTTTCTTTGTATGAAAAGAATAAAAAGAGGGATAAATTTGTCTTCTACTTCTCATGCACTTTTTCATGCTTGTGTGTGATGCCTGGAATCCCAGCAGCCATTTTGAGACCTTGAGGGAGAAGCCTGAGGACAAAGCCAGAAGGTTGAGAACAAGTTGGAAAGCACCTGGGTCCATCCTGATGTTGTTTGAGCTTTTGAATCAGCCCTATCATCACCTAACTACCTTCAAACTTTTTTTATATGAGATAATAGAAAATCTTATTTTGAACGTTCTTTCAGCTCAAAGGGTGGCCAGTGGACCAACCATATCAACAAAGTCCAGAACGTGTTAAAACAGCAGAATCTGGGGCAATACCCCAGAAATGCTGAATCAGAATCTGCATGTTAACAAGATGACCAGCACCAGTATAAGTCATTTTTAATTGCAAACTGTGTTCTGTTAATCATGGTTGAAGAATCTAAATTAAGATACTAACTGCAGCTTTCGTAATCATAATCAATTGCATTTTTTTGTTATTCTACATATGTGTTCATCCCACTGCCACAGGATACATTTTATTGTCGCGTGTATGTAATCCATTTAGAACTAGCCATGACAGTCTGATCCATACAACTTTATGAACTCCTTAACAGAAGGTCCTGTGTCCTACTGACCTTTGTTTTTGCCTAGTATTAAGCTCTGTGAGTGTTCAAGTATTCGTTGAATGAAAGAATAAAGGAAGTAATCATTTCTTTGCAATTCCTCTAGCCAACAAAAATGTTAGAACCTCCAACAAGGAGAGCTAGCGGCTGCTCGGGGATGCTGATGACCTGCTTTGGGCTACCATGTACTCTGTTTTCTTATGCAACCACTTTTCTGGGTAGAATCCTGATTGATAGAGCTCTTCAGGGTTCCAGATGCTCAAATAATATTGGGTCTTCCCCATGTTGGACCACATCACTGCCATCTCTGCAGAGCTTAGTTGTTGGAATAATGAAAGTCATCTCAAGGTTACCCCCATCAAAGTCACCAGATTCAGTCCTCTTGGGACCACTCTGTACATATGCTGCTTAATTAAAAGTAATCATTGCCAAAAATCAATCCACTATTTAGCATCAAGCCTTGACCACCGACTACAGCCAAGAAGGAAATCCCTGGCCATATAGAATTCAGAAAAAGCCAAAAAGGACAGGCACATTCAGCTGACGCTGCTTTCCTTAAAAGTTTCTGGCAGTTGCCAAGCTGGGAGAAGCTCAAATGCAGGGATTAAATATAGAAAATTGATTTCTCTTTTTCATTTAATAAAAAGCATCCATAGATTTCATAAAGTAGAAACCCTGCATATAGGTCATCCAAATAGAGAACACACACACACACATATGAGACTAGCCTTCAGCCATCTTACAACACATACACAAATATATAATAATGTGATTTGACTTCCTGTTAGAGCCACAGTTTTGCAGATACGCCTTCAGAACCTGTGGTGCATCTGTGTGCTGACCTGCTTCCTCAACATCTGGCAAAAGAGCAGAGCCTGCAGGTGTGCTGAGCAAGGCCCAGACCTTGGAGGAAGAGACCCAGTCTGTGGTTCCAACTCCTTACTGCTTAGAGGGAGACACAAGCCCATCTCAGTCTCAATTTACTCAAATGAGTACCATCCTTTTGATGATGACCACCTCTCAGCCACAAATTTCAGGGTGGATACGGGAAAATATACAAATATTACCTAGAGCTCTAATTGGGCAAAGAAATATATGTGATGTAGCAAAAGAACCCCCAAAGCACCTGCCATAATTCAATATTGTCAGCTGAAAGCTAAACTTTGTTCGACCAAATTACCCGGTAAGAATCACAAGAAACCACATATGGACAGCTGAAGTTATAAGTCCTCAACTGTCCTTTGCAAACAAGGAAATTGCAGATGATTTTTCAGAAGCTGGGAATGCCTATTAGCAAATTTTGCCTGCTCAAATTTTGGGCTACATTGAAAAAATCAGTACTATAATTGGTGGGGGCATTTTGTTCACTCCCAGAAGAAAAACTAATGTTATGTTTTTACTAAGATATTTCTGAGACACTGTGCATCTGAAAGTCAGTGGAAGTTAATTTTTCAGAAAGACAGAGTTGGTTCACCAAATTATATGGTTTCCAACCTGGGCTAGCATCTAACTCACACTTATGATGAACACACAGAGGCCTAAGAGGTTGGGTGACTTGCCCAAAGTCACCCCATTAGAGGTAGACCCAGGTCACAGCCTCAGTAAGATTTTTGCTTAGAGCAGTGATTCTCCTCTGGTGGCCATTTTGCTAAGAAAAATTCCACAGTGTCTGAAGACATTTTTGGTTGTCAAGCTAGGAGGAAGGTACTCCATGCACACACTGCCTTCTTGCACTTAGTGTGTAAAGGCCAGGAATGTTGTCAAGCATCCTACAGTTCACAGAACAGCTCTCCAACCTGGTATGATTGAGGCTAGGAAACCAGGGATAGAAGTGGCAGTCAAGTGTAAAGGCTTGGAGACACACACACACACACACACACACACCATTCAGAAGAGGATAAAATAGCCAACTGCATTAATTTTAACATGATGAGCAAAACAAGAACGGTCATAGCAACAGCCCACCGTGATGCTTTCCATGGCATTTCTCTCTCACTCATTTCACTCCCAACATCAGCATATCCTCCTAGCTCCACTTTCCCCTTCTGCTCCCAAATAGGCTGCTTCTCACCAGCTCCAATGATACCTCCTAGCCTGGCCATCATTGTCTTCCACCTGGACCATTGCAATAACCACCTAAAGGTTTGGTCTTCTTCAGCTCTCCAGGTGTTCAATCTCTTTCCTATGCACACTGACCTTAATTGTGTGAAACTGATCATGTCACTTCCTTGCTGGAAAGCTTAGTCTCCACTGGGACTAATCCCACATCCCAGTGTGCCTTTGGAAATGAGTGGGCATATTTTTTATAGGCATGACAAGTGAGGCACTGCTAGCCTTTAGTAATGGGGACAGAAGAAGCCGAATGTTCTCTACTAGGAGAGATTATGAAGAATTGACTTGATTGGAGTGGGAGGTTGGGGTCAGCAGATGTTAGGTAAAGGATGGATATAGGATGGATAAACAAGGTCCACACGGAGAACTGTGTGCAATATCCTATGATAAACTATAATGGAAAAGAATATAAAAAGAATATATGTGTATGTATAACTGAATCACTTTGCATTGCAACAGTAATAAGACAACATTGTAAATCAACTATACTTCAATAAAAATAATAAAATAGAAATAATTTTAAAAAATAACTGACTTGCCCATACTCTTTATCATTTCTGGTAAAACACAGTGGCCTCCCTGTCTGTGCTGCCTTCAGCACCACTGATCCTCCTTAAATCTGCCAATCTTATTGGCATCTCAAGGGTTTGGCACCAGTCATTCCTGGCCTCAAAGCTCTTCCCCCAAAACCCATAAGCCTCCCTCTCTCACTTCATCCAGGTTTCAGCTAATTTGTCGTCTGATGAGAAACAGTGTCACAGTCTTATCTAAATTAGTATCCCCTTTGTTCAAGTGAGATGCTATTTTGCTAAATGTTTCTCCTTTTCCTTTATCGGCATCTATACCATAGTAAAATATATATTTATCAGTGTACTGTGTCTCCTGTCTCCCAACTAAAAACTGGGCTCCGAGAGGGCAGGGTTTTGTCTGTTTTACCCATCTCTGTATCTTCAGTACATAGAACAGTGCCTGGCCCACCGAATGGTAAGAAATAGATACATACATGTGTGGCGTGTGTTCACTTAGAAAAAAATCCATCCAGAAATGTGAATGTGGTAAGGATCAGTTCAGTTCAGTCACTCAGTTGTGTCCAACTTTTTGCGACCCCATAAACCGCAGCACACCAGGCATCCCTGTCCATTACCACCCCCCAGAGCTTACTCAAACTCACGTCCATTGAGTCGGTGATGCCATCCAACCATCTCATATTCTGTCATCCCCTTCTCCTCCTGCCCTCAATCTTTTCCAGCATCAGGGTCTTTGCAAATGAGTCAGCTCTTCACATCAGGTGGCCAAAGTATTGGAGTTTCAGCTNGCCGACCGTGGAACACAGCCCCAACCTTTGAGCATGGTGTAGGTTGCACACAAGCTGAAACTCAGCGCAGGGCGACAGCAGCACAAAGGCCGGACATTGGCACAGGGCGACCGTGGCACACAGCCCGGACATCGGCACAGGGCGACTGCGGCACACAGCCTGAATATCGGCACAGGGCTACTGCGGCACACAGCCTGAAACTCTGTAAAGTGTGACCATAGCACACAGCCCAGAAATCTGTTCAGGATGACCGCGGCACAGAGCCCAGCACTGATCGGTAGCTAACGATGAAACACAGCCCGTATCTCAGCGCAGAGTGACTACAGCAAATAGGCCGGACCTTGTCACAGGGCGACCAAGGCACACAGCCCGGACCTTGGCGAAGAGCAAAAGAGGCACACAGCCCGAAACTCAGTGAAGGGCGACGTCGTCACACAGCCCAAAACTCGTTGCTTGCCGACCTCAGAACATTCTGGAACTCGGAGAATGGTGACCGTAGCACACAGGCCATACCTCGGTGCAGGGCTACTGCGGCACTCAGGCCGAACATTGGCGCAGGGCGACTGTGGCACAGAGGCCGGATCTCGACGCAGGGGGTCTGTGGAACACAGGCCATACATCGGCNCACAACCAAAAAAACAAAACAAAAAAAAAAAGATTGATCATAAAAGTATTAACGGTATATCTGGCCTTTTCTCTGGCCTTGTGGGCTGTGTGTGGTCACTACCAAGGCGGTTCCCTATGTTTAGCTTCCTCTGTTTGCTGGTCTCTTCAGTGTCTGATTTCCGTGTTTACACAGGTAGGGTGGTGGTAGACTCCACGCTGGGCTTGCCTCTCCTCATAGCGCCCACCACTCAGGTTCTACTTTGCTCCACCGGGGAACCATCTGAGACCGGCCCTAGGTTTCATGCACTTCCCCGGTCTAAGCCACTCAGGCTCGTTGCTCAGGAAGCCCTCAGAGGTGCAGATTTGTTTGGGCCTGCGTTTTGTGCCATTCCTAGATCCGAGTAGCTCAGGAGTTTGGCGAGTGCAATTGCTGCGACTTATGGCATTTGCGTGTTCCTCAGTTCTCTGGGTGTACTGCTGGCGTTCCTTCTCAGGCAGATGATGACTGTCCAGAACCCCCAGAAATCTTAGTTAGCAAAGAAACTGCTTGCAGTTTGATAGGTAATGTTTCTCTTGGGTTAGGATTGCCCCCTTCCAGCCCTTAAGCCTCTGGATGCCTGTCACTGGAAGGGTATGGTTTGCAACGGACTATTTCCAATCCATCCTTTGTGCTGTGTATGGTCCTGGTGGTGTCTTATATTTGAGAGTTTCACGTGGTAACTATCCCACAGTCTGGTTTGCTAGGCAGTTAGTTCGCTGTGGCCATGCGAGGGGTGTTCTGGCCCAATTCTCCAAAAAGGACTGCAGCCAGCGCCTCCCATGGCCCGATTCTTAGAAAGCACTGCCGCTTGCACCTCCTGCTCCTCCCTGCCCAACCCCAACTTGCTAGTGGTGGATGCAGGCATCCGCGCTGCTTTCCTGCTGGGGGATTTACTGTTGGGCTCGTAATCTGTTGGTTTTAACTATTTATTTTTCCTTCCTGTTATGTTGTCCTCTGTGCTTTGAAAGCTCGCCACAGACTCGGTTGTGAAAATGTTTCTTGATGTTTAGAAACCTCTCTTTTTAAGAGTCTCTTCCGGGAGGGAATTCCGTTCCCTTCCCAGGACGGAGCTCCCTCCCTACCTCCTTTGACTCTTTTTTTGTCTTTTATATTTTTCCTACCTGTTTTTGAAGACAATGATCTGCTTTGCTGGTTGCCTGATGTCCTCTGCCAGCATTCAGAAGTTGTTTTGTGGAATTTACTCAGCATTGAATTGTTCTTTTGATGAATTTGTGGGGGAGAAAGTGGTCTCCCCGTCCTATTCCTCCGTCATCTTAGAACCGCCACTCCGGGCTACTTCTTGAGTCACTGCAAGGGTGTGAAGGACCCACTGGACGTTCAAGAGGGAAGGTGTGACTTCCCTCAACATGCCGCAGCAGACAAGGGCCTCATCTCGCCTGAATGGAGAACCTCCTGGTTTTTCTCGAATTGCGGCAGGTTCCTCTAGAGTTACAATGGAGACCTCATGGACCCACCCCTGTGACCTCAGGAAAAGTCAGTCAACATGTGAATTGCGAGGGGCCTCTTGGGATTTCTGTGCTGGCTCCTAAGTCCTCCTCTCGAGCCAAGACCAGAAACTGAGGTTTCCTCTCTAGTGCTGACATGGATAGCGGGGTTCCACTGGAGGCTACACAGGGGAGTCAGGCCTCGTCTTGAGTGGAGACATGCAGGTCCGCTTACCTCCCAAGTTGTAAAAGCAGAGTCAGNCCAGCAGGAAGACGGGACCCAGAGTGGGTCCACCTCCTGGTTCAGGTAGACGGGCCCGACCGACAGCGCTGCACACAGCACGGAGCCAGTGTCGGGGGCCGACATGTGACTGAAAAGGCCTGGATTTAAACAACACCGCATCCCAACCGCCCGAGCCTGGAGGCCTTGGCTGTGTTCTGGCTGCTGAGGCCACGGCCAAGGGGCTGTGCCGACCAGCCTGGCTCAGCAAGCCCTGCCCAGAACTTTCCACTGCCCCCGCATCTCTCTTTGGGCCCCACTTGCTCCCCGCTGCACTGACGTCCTGTGCGCTTTCCTGTTCAGGCCACGGCTCTGAGACCAGCCAGACCTTCAGGGCCGCCTCGGCGTCCACACTGGGGGGCCCGAGGTCTGCATCCCTGCCTTGCTCTCAAGAGTGACCTTGCCTCCTGAGTGGGACAGGGCCTCTGAGAAGACCCAGGGACTGTCACCTCATGAGCTGCTGGGTGCCTTCCCGTTGGCCCCCAGGATGGGCCCCCGTCCTCACGTGGTCCAGGGCAGCCGCGGCTTCTGTGTGCCTGTGCAGTCCTCGTGGCATCTCCTGCACACACACGCACACTCACACACGCACATGTGTNCTCATGAGCTGCTGGGTGCCTTCCCGTTGGCCCCCAGGATGGGCCCCCGTCCTCACGTGGTCCAGGGCAGCCGCGGCTTCTGTGTGCCTGTGCAGTCCTCGTGGCATCTCCTGCACACACACGCACACTCACACACGCACATGTGTGCACACACAGACGCACACACGCTCATCAATTCCGTTTGAGGGCCTCTGCCCCCTTTCCACCCCTCAAATAAGTCACTTCCTTCGCCTACTTATCACAAGCCCGTCTCTCGTCTTAATGATGCTGATGAGAGAGATTTACACCCTATAATCAGGACTTCGTGTTCGTTTTATTAATTACCTCTTCTCTGCCTGTTGATATGAAGAACTCTGAGGCTGAGAGGTATGACAGATGCTTCTCTGCTTGGTTTCGCAGGCCCAGTGAGAGGGCGGTGGGGGGCCTGGGCTCCACACGGCCCCGAGAGCACCTTTCCATTTCGGTGCCGGCCTCCGAGACGGCCACTGCCGCCGCCTCCTGCTGCGCGGTCACTCGGCCCACCCGCCACGCCGCCCTCCACGCTGGTCACAGGGCCACAGCCCGCGACCCTGCATGTCCTACATTCCGTCCCCAAGGGGGAATCGCATCGACTTTTCCAAACTGCAAAATTTAAACCTCGTCCCTGTGCTAACTGACCACCTCCTGGCTCTCGTCCTGTTGGGACAGAGCCCAAACAGGATGCCTGTTGGTGCCGGGCAAGCCTGGAGGCCGTAGTTGCCCGTCCCCCCAGGCTGCCTGTCTTCCGGGTCCCCGCTGTGTCTGGCCAGAGGCACGTGGTCTCCACACGTCCTGTCCTCACTCTTGTTTGGAGCCAGGGGCCGTTTCTCATCACCCTGCTCAGGGTCTCCTCCCCGGCCTGTTTTCTAATCTCTTGTCATCTGAGATAACCCCGTGCGCCTGCTGGTTTAGAACCTGGGCCCCAGGACCCGGCAGCCTCTCCGGTGTGTCCCCACCGACCTCGAAGGTGCTGCTGCCCAGTGGGCAGCACGGTCCTCACTGAAGCAGAACCATGTTCCTGCTTCCCTGGGCTCACTTGCTATTGAATCGAGGCCTTGTTAAAGAGAGGACCTGTGAAAACTTTACAGTGTGAATACCTGGTTCACAGGCCCCCCTGAACCCTGCTGGGCCCACGGTGGGCTTTGTGCATCGCATCTGGTGCAGGCAGCAGTGACTCTGAACCAGGAAGTGAAGGGGGCCTGGAGCATCACGGTTCCGCCAGGCCCCCCCTGCCCCCCATAACCCTCCCGGCATCAGCCTCCTGGGTCCTCCATTTGGACCAACAACAGTAAATCAGAATAGATGCCACCACCGCGTCAGCACTGCTTCCCCGGGTCCAGGAAGGGCTGCGGTGACCCACTCATCAGGCTCCTGGGATGAGCGGGTCCAGAGCGTGACTCATGAACCCACCAGGCTCCCAGGGCAGGGGCGGCAGGGGGTGGGGCAGCCGTACCGGGTTTCATGTCTGACTCCACACGCAAACAGCGCGACAGGTCCCCGTTGCAGTCTGCTTGAAAGCAAATATTATGTTGGAGGAAGGAAGGAGCCAGTGCTCTGAGGGTGCTCTAGGGAGGACGGTGGGCATGGCGCTGTTACTGCCCAACGGTTTTCCGAGGAAGAGGCACAGGAGGAGGAGTGGCTGGCGATGCCGTGGGGCAGGGGGGCCTCCCTGTCACCCAGACAGGAACGGCACAGAGGCTGCAGCCTCATCCTCGGCTCCACGGTCTCCCCCAAAGCCCCCAGCCTTCTGGGAGACTCGCACGCTTTCTCACTCTCTGCCCTCACTTGCTTTGGAGGCCAGACGTCCCAGATGGCTCTGTGGGGTTGGACTGTGGGCTGGTCTCACTGTCTCAGTTTCTGCGTTCCCTGCCCCTCGGCCCCTTGAAGCCAGCAGCTGCTGTCCTCTGACCCTGCCGCCTTCTGGCGCCTCTCCTGGGCAGAAGGATAGGGCACAGAGGCCGGCCTCTGCCCGCTTGGCAGCTCTCACAGGCCGCTGGCCACAGGTGCAAGTGGGAGAGCGGGTCTCCACAGCTGAGGCTTCACGGAGCCAACTGGGAACTGCAGGGTCTCCTCTGGCTCCGGCCCGGCTAGTCCACCCTCTGCTCTGGTGAGTCTGGCCCGCTCGGGTTTTTCATGGAGCAGGTCAGGAGTGTCTGTCCCACGACTGCCCCTCTCACTCAGCATCTCGCCTGCCAGGTCCGCCCTGGGGTTGCCCATCCCAGGACAGCCTGCTTGCACAGGCTGAAGCACAGGCGAACGAGGCTCTCCTTCCTGCTCATCTGTGAGGGTCACATGGATTGTTCCCACAGTTGGGCTTTTGTGAACAATGCTGCAATTGGGTGCAGAAGTCTCTATAAGATCCAGATTTTAATTCTTGGATAAATACCCACACGTGGGACTGCTCCATCTTACGGCAGTTCTCTTTTTTAGCTTTTTGAGGAAGCTACACATTTTGCAACATTTTACACTATTTTGCATTCCCACCTACAGTGCAAAAGAGTTCCAGTTCCTCCATATTCTTGCCAACACTTGTCATCTCTTGTCATTTTGAAGACAGCAACCCTAGTAGGTATGAGGTGATACCTCATCGTGATTTTAATTCGCATTTCCTAATGGTTAGTGATGTTGAGCATCTTTTCACATACCTGTTGTCCATTTCTATGTTTTCTTTGGAGAAATATCTATTCAAGTCCTTTGCTCATCTCAGAATCAGATTAATGTTACTATTTTGCTATTGAATTATAAGAGTTCCTTACATATTTGGATATTAACTGCTTATCAAACAAATAGTATTTTCTCCCACTCAGTAGGGTGCCTTTCCACTCTGCTGACCATTTCCTTTGCTGTGCAGAAGCTTTCAGTTTGATGTGGTCCCATCTATTTTTGCTTTTGTTACTTGAGCTTTCAGTGTCATATCCAGGACATCACTGTCAAGCCAAATGTCATGAAGCTCCTCTCCGCCTTCTTCTAGGAGTTTCACAGTTTCATGTCTCATGCTGAAACGTTAGCCCGTCTTCAGCTGATGTCTATGTATGGTATAAAGGTACAGTTGTATGTGACTGCCCAGTTTTCTCAACAACATTTATTGAAGAGACTGTCCTTTTCCCACAGCGTACTCTCAGCCATCTTGTAGCAGCTGAGTCACCCATGCACACATGGGTTGACTGTCAGGCTCTCTACTCTGTTCCACTGACCCACACTGTTGTTCAATCGCTCAGTCATGTCCGACTCTTTGTGACCCCATGGACTGCAGCACACCAGGCCTCCCTGTCCTCCACCATCTCCCAGAATTTGCTTAAGCTCACGTCCATCGAGTCAGTGATGCCATCCAACCACCTCATCCTCTGTTGCCCACTTCTCCTCCTGCCTTCAGTTTTTCTCAGCATCAGGATCTTTTCTAACCACTTGGCTCTTTGCATCCCGTGGTCAAAGTACTCGAGCTTCAGCTTCAGCATCAGTCCTTCCAATGAATACTCAGGATTGATTTCCTTTAGGATTGCCTGGTTGGATCTCCTTGCAGTCCAAGGGACTCTCAAGAGTCTTCTCCAACACCACAGTTCAAAACCATCAATTCTTCTGCACTCAGCTTTCTTTATAATCCAACTCTCACATCCATCCATGACTACTGGAAAAACCGTAGCTTTGACTAGACGGACCTCTGTCGGCAAAGTAATGGCTCTGCGTTTCGAATACACTGTCTAGGTTTGTCATCGTTTTCTTTCCAAGGAGCAGGTGTCTTGTAACTTCATGGCCCATTGACCCTGGGTCTGTTCTGGCGCTACACTGTTTCAACGGCCAGAGCTCTGTGATGTGTTCTTAGATCAGGAGCTGCTGCAGGATCTTTGATTGCCTTCTGGGCAGGTTTATCATCACAGCACAGCATGCCAACTGCTCCATTTGGGGTAATTTTTTCATTGCCAGTTCACATTTTCTTTTGACAATGACATAAACATTTTCTAAGAGCCCCTTCAGAGGAGCTACTGAAAACATCTGGAATAAATAGGTGAAGAGTGAGTAATAGTGACGGACCCTTAACTGGCCAAGAGTTGAAATAAAAGACCTCATTCTGTGGAATCTAGAAATCGCACCATCCAGGATTCCCTAAGAAGCAGGCTCAAGCCCTCTGTCTCCAGCAGCACACAGATCTCCCTCATGCACGGAATGGCTCCACCTGAAGGTGCTGCGATGTCATAGCTTTTTTGTGCCCAGCTACCCAGGTTGGGAAGATGAATTTCTTAGTTCATGAAACAAGCTGACTCACTTGGGAGTTACTCTGAGAGGGAGTTTCTGTTTCCAGCTAAACAGCTCTTGACAAGGCCACGGCACGTACAGCTGAGAACCCAGGCATGTACACAAGCATGCGTGCACACACACACACACACACACACACACACACCCCTCCCTCTTCCTCCTTCTGGCCCTCCTGACCCTGGCAGGTGACCAGCAGATGATTAAGGAGACCACCAGCCCGTCCTCCAGACAGAACCTGAGACCTGACTCCTTGTGGTGGTGATTTTGTCAAGAGCTCTGAGGTCACCTCACTCCCAGTCACACCTGCAGCCCCACGTGGGTGCCTCGCCCAGGTGGGGGTCCGTGTCCTCCTCCTGCTCTGATCGTGGTTCGGGCGGTCTGCCCTCAATTTGCACAGTGCAGGCGGCTCGCGCAGCACTGTCAACAAAGACCCCTTCCTTCAGCTCTTGAAAACAGCCACAAAGCCAAAGGCTCCCGCCCCCAGCCCACTGACACGCTCAGACGCCTTCTCCAGAAAACCAGAGACAGCCAATTCCAGCAAGAATTCAGGACCAGCTCTCTCCTCTATGATGATGATTAACTTCCTTTCCACTTGTGGATGATCTTTTAAAGACTAGTTGTTTTCTTGAGAAAGGGAGAGAAAATATATAAAATAGCAGCAATTGAAGGCTTAAAGAAAAGGAGAAGGACGTCAGCTTATTAAGAAGGAAAGCTGACTTCTGCTTCAACATCCTAGTTAAAAGTTCAAAGCACATTTTTCTTATAAATTAGGTGAGTGTAAAATTCCGGGATATGGGAAAAGAAGAAATAAGATTTTAAAACATGTGAAGAATTTCAATGAGCAGCAGGAAGGAAAATCGGAGGCAGGCAACGTGCATCCGACACGCGATTAACACGATCAACGTATGGCTCCTGGCCTCACTCACGGGGCAGGGGGCAGGGCAGGACATGGCTAATGTTTAAGGAAGAGGAAAATCTTAATTAATTAGCTTGACAATGTAACTTTCCTAAAAGATCCCTATTTTGTAAAATGGAACAGGAGCAATGAAACGAAAAGGGAAACAGCGACGGTTAGAGGCGATCCCAGAGCGTGACTGCACTTGGAGGTGGGTCTTCGAAGAGGCGATCAAGGTAAAAGGAGGTGGAGGGTGGGCCGCGATCCAGTGTAGCCCGTGTCCCTACATGAGGAGGTGATCAGGACACAGGCCCTGGAGGATGGCGTGGGGACAGGACGCTGCTGCGGCAGATGGCATGGGGACAAGACGCTGCCCCGGAGGATGGCGTGAGGACAGGATGCTGCTGCGGCGGATGGCGTGGGGACAGTATGCTACTGTGGCGATGCTGCCGTTACATTGCCCATTGCAGACCCAGAGGACCGCCCTCATCAGGTGCCAGCAGACCCGTCCTGAGGCCTCGCCCCCCGCCCTCAGCCCAGGCTTCAGCTCCCTCAGACCCTGGGTCTCGGGTCTCAGAGCCTGCTCTTCCCCTTGGGGCTCCGTCTCCTCGTCGGCCTGTCCCTGGGCCTCCCGGCCAGCTCTCTGCCTGGACACCAGGTCCCCGTGGATGCTGACCCACGTGTCAGGGTCAGCCTGGCCGAGCCTCTGCTGCTGGCCTGGCCCGTCCCCCAGTCTTGGTTCCCAGACCCTCCCTCCGCTCATCCAGGCCCCATCGCAGAGCCAGGGAAGCCGGGGCAGTTCCCGGTCACCATGGAAACCTGTGCCCTCCATCCCCACACTGCTCTGGGACCCAGACTGGTGGGCTGTTCTTCCCCTCAGTTTGCCGGAAACAGAGCTTCTTTGCGGGCGGACGTGCGCATCTGGCTAAGCTTGGCCCCTGTGCTCAGAAGCGCCCACGCCTGGGGTGGGCAGGGTCTCCAGGGCTGCGGCTCTACAGTCAGAAGCGGCGGGGATTTTCAACAGCAGTTCATCTAGAGGGTCTGCTGGCCGCGGTGCCCTCGGGCATCCAGAGGGGCCTGACGAGCCAGCTGCCCTGGGCGTAGCACTTGTCAGAGCCAAGCCCGCTCTTTGCTCAAGAGCCCAGGTGGGCGGGGCTGTGGGCCCCCAGATGTGGAGTGGAGCCTGGATGGGGGCCTGGGGAGGCCCAGGTGCGGGAGGGGGACGCCTGGGGGTCTGTGCTGAAGGACGTGAACTGACATTCCCCCCAACACCCCTGCCCNCACAGTCAAAGGCTTTGGCATAGTCAGTAAAGCAGAAATAGATGTTTTTCTGGAACTTTCTTGCTTTTTCAGTGATCCAACGGATGTTAGTAAGGATAAAGAGGAAAAAAGGTATAAATTTCCTTTGGACTTGATGGCTGTGTATGGTGACCATAACCTGTCTTTGTGAACAGAGTAGCATAAATAGGTCAAAGCTGTTTCTCAATTTCTCTATTTCTCTAAAACTTCAAGAATCATGGAAGAAAAGAATAATATTCAGTTAGATCTATTCACGTAAGATATGACTACTAGTATTGTTAAGGGATGCAGTCTCGTGGACTATTTTGTTTGGATAATCCTAAATGACTAAACTGAATAGGAAAAATAAGAAAATTTTTTCCTTATTAACTTCGATAGGAATGGATGTCTGGCAAAGCTCCGATTGCCTTGGGCCTGGTTTCGGGCCAAAGAGACAAACTGCTCTCTCAGGGAAAAATTTGAGTTTGGAGAGACAGCCTTCCAACAGGCCTTGGCCCAGGTAGAGCTTGGCATTTTCTCCCGCTGCACCTGCCTGAGCTGCAGATGGCCTTCTACACCTGCTTCCCGCCCCCACTTGCTTCCGGCCCCCACACCTGCTTCCGGCCCCCGCGTCTACTTCCGGCCCCCGCGTCTACTTCCGGCCGGGGCTGAGGCTCCCCAGAGAGGGAGGAGACTGTGTTGAGAAGAAGGATGCGGTGGTGCACCACTCATCCCTTGGAGTTGCTGACCCCATGTGTTTTGGGGCCAGGTACTATTGACCCAGAGCCCCAGCGGGTGGTTTTGTGAACGTGGTGTATTGGAGGCTGCTCTCAGGAGACGGAGCAGGAATCAGAGCTGGAGTCCGGCCTCCAGCAGATCTCAGGAGAAGATCTCTGGAGTACGCGCGGTGGTGTTCCTTCAGGCAAGGGTGCCATCCTCTCATCCCTCTGTCAGTCAGAGCCAGGCTGGGACCTGGGACCCGGGACCCGTTGGTGCAGGGCCTGCAACTGGACAGACATTGCCTCCAGCAACAAAATACTAAGAAACCCTAGGGGACTAAAAGTAACTGCCAGCGTGCTGCAGTTGGGCCAGATTATGAAAAATAAGATACGAAAAGAACAAAACCACAACTGTCAGTTGTGAAGAGCCAGGAGCAAAGGCAGAGTACTGTACTCAACATCAAAGGGGTGGGCAGGCACCTAAGCCACCCCTCACCCACCCTGAACCCACCCTTGCCCGCGCCTCGTGTAGAAACCTTCCCAAACCCTCCCCCTCAGGGAGTGAGCAAGGGCCCCTGTTACTTGTTCTCCTTCCTCCTGCTGCAGCAGAGACCCCAGCAAAGCCTTGTCAGCATTTCCTGTCTTGCCTTTGTTCCGTTTCTAGTGATTGGGGAAGACCAAGGACCCTGGTTGGTAACCAGTCTGTCTTGGGCCTCTGCTCCGCAGGATGGAACATGAGCTCTGTGGAGTCAGCTGTGAACCCAGCAGTCACTGATCACAGAAGCCGGATGTGCCATCCTGTGAGGGGACTGGGATGAGGCACCAGCAGCATTTGCTTCTTGTCTGCCTGAGTCCCAGAGGGACATGAATCAGAGCTTTTAAAAGAATTCCCCAGAGCCCTTCCCCTAAGCATCCCTGCTGGCCACAGCATTATTCACAGTGGCCCCAAGAATCATGCCAGGTCCCTTGAGTTTCTTCTCAGGGTATTCTGCTGATGTAGGGCAATGTCCACATGGTATTTGCAATGTTGAATAACGTCTCCTCTCCTTGAAATGCTCCACGCATCTTCCAGAAAAGCCATATTAACAAGTCTCAGAGAGCAGTGGAAGAGGTTATAAAAATAGACGTTAAATCATCTAACTTAAAGATTTTTTTTAAAAAGAGTCCCATTTCATCAGCAGCTTTGAATAATAATCAATTGAAACCATTTCAGCAAGTTCTTTAGAAATATTATTGCTACCAACAAGGGCCCTTGGCCTTGCCCGATCACTAGAAATTGATCAGAGGCCAGACAAGAAATTCAGGCAAAGCTTTATTGGGGCCCCTGCTACACACAGAGGAATGAGAACAAGGAACAGATTTCCTTGCTTGCTCCCATGAGGTGGGGAGCTGGTTCTTCACATGGTGGGAGGGTGAGGGTATGTCCAGGGGTTGGGCTGGAGTGGTGGCTTAGATGTTCTGCTCACCCCTTTGGCGGTGTTGAGTGCAGGGGACATGGATAGTATTCTCCTTTTGCCTCGCATCCCCTTCTTTTGCTCCCAGTTCTAGGCAAGCAACATTTGGGTTTTCAGTCTTTTTGTATCTTCTTGTCCATAATTCGGCCCAGCTGCACGTGCATGCAGTTATTTTGAATCCCTTCTAGTTTCTTTGCATCAATACTTTGTTGCTCCAGGAGATGTTTGTCCCGGGTACAAGCACTGCAGCAGAGGGTCCCAGGTCCCAGTCTGTCTCATTACGTGCATGGATGTTCTTTTCACTTATTTTCTTTAAACAAAATGAAAATATCTCTGCGGCAACACGATCTTGCCCAGGGTTCTCAACCTTAGCCCCATTTACATTTGGGATTGAAAACTGGAGGACAGATAACTGGAGGGACAGATAATGTTCTGGGCATTGCAGGATGTTTCCCAGCATCCCTTCCCTCTGCCTACTAGAGGTTAGTGGCGTCCCTGCCCCACCACCATCCCCTCATGTGGCCGAATGTCCCCTAGATGGCAAAATTGCTCCTGGATGAGAACCGTCAATAAGGCTGAAGAAACCCAGATGGCATTTGGAGTCCTGGTAGGACCAGTAGCTAACTCTGTGCCTTGACCTGGCACGTCCATCCATATGGGTCACCACTCTCGTTTTCCTTCTGGACTAAGGTATTTCCAAAAGCATTCTTATGGGTATAGGAGTGATTGAAGGGCCATTTAATACCAATTAGGACGGGGAGCACAATTTAACTTCAAAAGATCTAAGAAAGATAGAGAAAAAACTAGTTGCTTCTAATTGGAAAAGACGTCACTCTTACTTCTCCCCTTTCAGCTTTTACTAAATATCCTCTGGGGAAAGTATGTTGGAAAGTTAAATAGGAATTTAAAATAACATTTTCTGAACACTTAAAAAATGCATCAGACGCTGTTCTAAGAACTTTATACAGATTATTGACCATCTATCCTCAGTGTATAGACGACAATTCGAAAGCAGAGAGTGGTTAACTAATTTCCCCAAAATAGCAGAAAATGATGGGGCTGGAATTTCCACTGAAGCAATCTATGGTATTGGAAAGTAGGAGAGTCAGGTCAGTTTCTAAAAAAGACCGTTGGTGGCTTGGGAAGAGAAATACCCTAAGAAAAACAGCCCCAAATAGTTGACAGCCTTTTGTTGACCTGCCTGTAAAGTCCAGTCCTCAAGGTACAATTCTTCCTTGAATTAAGAGCTTGTGCATGTTCAGTTGCTCAGTTGCATCTCTTTGTGACCACGGGCTGTAGCTCACCAGGCTCCACTGTCCATGGGATTTCCCAGGCAAGAATACTAGAGGGGGGTGCCATTTCCTTCTCCAGGGGACCTTCCCAAGCCAGGGATCAAACTTATGTCTCCCATGTTGTGTTGGCAGGCAGATTCTTTACTACTGAGCCACTGGGGAAGTGCTTTACACATTTTAAATGGTTAAGAAGTTCACAATAAATATAGCACTTTACCTTGAATGAAACCTGAAGTTTGCATGTAGAAATGTGCTTTGGAATCACAATATTTTGTGAGCTACTGTAAAGTGGTAGAAAGAGGGTTTTTGTGAAGTCATTCAGAAAGGTGTAGGACACAAAGCCCCCGGCAGAAGGGAGTGGCCAGCCACTCCAGTATTCCTGCCTGGAGAATTCTATGGACAGAGGAGACTGGTGGGTTACAGTCCATGGGGTCGTAACAAGTAGGGCACGACTGAGCCACTAACAGCACACAAAACATTATCACTCATCATGGTTTCACCCATACATGAATGAGATTTGCTGGATATAATTTTCCTGTGAACATTCAGAGAAACTGACTCGATCGCAGTCCGCTATTTATTGCATTAATAGGGCATGAAACAAAGTATTATGTTGCAATTTCCAGTTAACTATGTACAAATTGTAGATACAAAACATTAGTCCTAGTACTTTCTTCTATTTATATCAAATGCTTCACTGTATAACATGGTTGGATAAAATCATGTCCTGAATGTGTTTATTGTATTTAATTATATTCTAATTAATTAATTTCATATATACCCATTTTCAAAACGATTTAAAAACCAATAAATACATTTACTAGTGAAATTTTAATGAATATCAGATCATTTTGTCACTGATAACTTGGGAAATACTTCTGAACTTGCAGTTACACCAAATTGTATGATTATTAGTAATAATTATCGCTGCATTGGTGAAAATTTAAAGTGTTGGAGAGTAGCCTCCATATAGTCAAAGGCTTAACAGAAAAAAAAGAAGAAATGTGCAGCACTAGATGTGATGGGTGTGGCTCGTAACACATGCGACCCGAGGCGGCTGGTACATGTGTGAAGTGTGTGTGTGTGTGTGTGTGTGTGTGTGTGTGTGAGAGAGAGAGAGAGAGAGAGAGAGAGAGAGAGAGTTCTGATATTCCTGCATGGCTTGGTCCAGCCAGGCACCATTTTCAGCATTCACCTAACACTTCATGTGGATGAAATCACACATGCACAAACACAAAATTCCTGCTATGCTCAAACTGTTCCTTAATGTATTGATAACACTGGAAACAACTCAAGTTTCAAAATAAGTGTCAGAGCAGAACTGACGCCTCACAGATGTCACAGTGTCAACACATCACACCAGAGAATGTCCAACTATTTTTCTTTGCAAAGTCTTGCTTTCTCTGTAGAGTCTGTTGTTGCCACCAACAGCTACTCAACTGCCTCAACAGAAGCCTTGAGAGGATCTCCAACCCTCTGTCACATGCTGAATGGAATTAGACATCAGTGCTGGGCCTCAGAGTCACCCTCTCTTCACTGGGGGACTGTGGGTACAGCTCACCTGCACGCCCACCACCTCTTGCCAGGACTCTCACGAGAGTCTCCCACCTGGTTTTCCTGCCTCGGTTCCCATCTCCCTACATCTCACCTTCTGTGTCACAGGGATCTTCCTTAGAGCAGGGATTTCTGAGATTGAAGGCACTGTCCCCTCGTCTGTATGAACTTGTGTAATTTACTTAATCTGTCTAGCCCTCAGCTTCCTCATCTAGAAAACAGGAATGAGAATACATTTTGTGTCATAGGATGGTGATGAGAAGGAAGGAAATGCCTAAAGTGCTTCGCCAAGAGTCCACCTCACAAAGTGTCCGTGTTGCAGGTACTCAGCGAATGGTCGTCCTGATCAAGGTCATCATTGTTGTCAATAGCATCATCATCATCATCATTACGGCCCTCGTCAGGACATTGTCATTGCTGGGGAGTTTCCCCACCCTGAAACACCGGACTTGGACTCTTCATGTCATTCACTTTAATTCAATGCAACGTTAACACTCTTTGAGGGCCGATGGCACCCAAAGCAGTATCAAGGGAGATCTCAGCGAAACCTGAGTAGTACCTCCAAAGCTAACAAAATATCATATTAATACCTCCACTTTAAAGTGATTGTCAGGATGGCTATGAATAAAGTGCAAAGGGAGTATTTAAAAACGAAAATTCTAACAGAGGATTTGGGAGGTCTTTGGGGAGAAGATCAGATTTGACTGGCCCCTGAAGAATGGGAGATGCCTTGAGAGGCAGTAATGAGGAATAAGTTCTATTTTAGAGCCATGTGGGGGTTGGATGTGGCTGGAGGAAGAGAGCTTTGTCTGTTGCAGTGAAACGTGGGGGCAGGGGGGGGCGATGAGTTGGGTAAGACCTGAGTTACTGATGGGTTGGTGAGGGGTGAGCGGTCTAGAGTCCTGTCCACTCTACTTTAAAAGAAAGTTCGTATACATTCATTTGTCTCCACGTCCACCATCCAGCCCAGGACACATCACTCCCATGGAACACTGCAAAGGCTTGCTGTGCACCCTTCCTGCTTCAGCTTTTGCCCTTAGCGCCCAGCTCACGTGCTTTTCTGTGTTGGTCAAAGTAGAAATCGTGCTATCTCTTCCCTCATTGCTCTTATAATAAACTTAAACCCCTTTCTGTGGCCTGTACAACTTCCCTCCATCTTGCTTCACTGTAACACATCTGCCTGAACCACACCTCCCATCCCAGCCCTGCAACCGTGTCCCTGGAACAGGAGAAGGTTGTCACCTCCTCTGGGCATTACTTCAGGCCGTAGGCAACATTGAACTTCTCTGCTGGCTCAGAAGAAAAGACCCTGCCTGCAATGCAGGAGACCTAGGTTCAATCCCTGGTTTGGGAAGATGTCCTGGAGAAGGGAATGGCAACCCACTCCAATACTCTTGCCTGGAAAATTCCATGGACAGAGCAGCCTGGTGGGCTACAGTCCATGGGTCACAAAGAGTCAGACCGGACTGAGCAACTAACACCCTGGGCTTTACCTTTCCCGTTCTTCGGGCCAAGGTTCCTCCCTCTTTCTTTGGGTGGTTGCCTCCTCATCATTCAGGACTCAACGCAGGGCTTCCCAGGGGGGTCGGGGGTAAAGAATCCACCTGTCGATGCAGGAGACACGTGTTCGATTCCTGATTCAGGAAGATCCCGCATGCCAAGGGGCAACAGAGCCCATGCACCAGCTCCTGAGCCTGCGCTCTGGGGCCCGGGAGCCCCAACCACTGAAGCCCGGGGGCCGAGGGCCTGTGCTCCACAGCAAGAGGGGCCACCGCACGGAGAAGCCCGCACGCAGCAGCAAAGAGTGGCCCCGGCTCGCTACCCCTAAAAAGCCCACCCGGCAAGGAAGACCCAGCACAACCACAAGTCAGTCAATAAACACATATATAAAATTATATATAAAAAAGACTCCACACAATGACTCTTTTTCAGAGACACTCCTCCCAACAAACCCATTCAAAAGACACCACCCTAACCACAATCTCGGATGTCACCTTGGCTAACCTGTCCACGGATCCATCACTTTCTATGCCATCTGGGCACAAGCTCCCCCCATCCAGTTGCCTGTTGTATCTGAGGTGCCCAAGATAGCACCCATGCAGAGTACAGTCTTCCCTTCAAATCCACCAGTTCTACATCCGTGGATTCAACCAAGCACACGTCAAAAACATTCAGAAAAAAAATTTTAGGAAGTTCGAAAAAAGAATAACTTGAATTTGCCACACACAGGAAATGATTTACAGAGGTTTGCACTGTATTGTTGTCTGATATAAGTAGTGTAGGGATGATTTAAATTGTCCGGGAGGGTGTGCACAGGTTAGTGTAAGGGACTTGGACATCCAAGGACTTTGGGCCCTGTGGAGGTCCTGGAGCCAATCCCTGGGTATGCTGGGGGGAGACCACGTGCGGAGAGGTTCTAGAATCAGGACAGGCTGGCCAGATGGATAGGAGAAGCCCCAGTGACTGACCGGGAAGCCCAGGCTTTGCCCTGTGATGGCAGGGGCTTTCTGAGTAGATGTGTTTTATCTTCCTTCTTGGCTTCTTCTCGACCTACCTCAGTTCCACGGACCTAAATTTCAAGGCTCGGGTCTGGCCCCACCTTATCATGGTGATGAACCTTGGTCACATCAGCTGATGGACTCTCTCCTCTTTCTCCTCTGCATCCTGAGGGCATTTTTATTATTTACGTCTTTTCTGGCACCATTGCCTGTTGCAGAGAGTTGCTGAGTACCTGTCCGTCTGTCGATGTTTATCATCTCAGATAGACTTTTAGCTCCTTAAAGAACTCTAGGTACGATCCATGTCCTGTAGCTCTTAGCATGTCTCTTGGGGGTTTGAAGTGCTCCCATGTTTTCCAAACCAGTTGCAACCAGGACTGCTTTGCAATAATGAATCCCCAGGGGTAATGGTGTTAAATTGACCTAGTAGGCTGCCTGCCCCCATCCGAGTGAGCTTCCAGCCTGGGAGCAGCCCGAGCTGGAGCTGGCAGAGCCGGCCCTCATCAGTCATGCGTCCTCCCATCTCACACCATCGTGAAGCAAAGGAAACCTGGCCTGGAGCAGCTGACGTCGGCACCACGTTTCGCTCAGTGAGATCACTCCCAGCCTGACTCAACCCCAAAGTGTTTCTGAAAATGCGTTTGGCATCAGCAACTGAAATTCCGGTCTCTGGGATGTGCTTGCCACACAGATGTAACTTGCAAACAGCACACGGGAGAGACCAACTCAAGAGAGGCTGTTTATTCCGGGAACCTGGGGGATGCTCCGTCTGGGTCACGTAGGTCAGGCAGGGTCAGGCTATCCTGTCTCCAGACCACGGAGGGATGGATCCAGGGCAGGGTGGCCTTAACAAGGGTGCGGAGGCCAAGGGGTGGTCAGGGCCCAAGGGCAATGTCCTCGCCCAGAACTTGCTCACAACTGCTTCTCAATACAATAGAAGCTGTGTGGCTGACAGCTGGCAAAAGTCACTAATCTCCGGTTCCTAGAGGAACTGGACTCAGTGGACATGAACTTGAGCAAACTCCGAGAGACAGTGGAGGTCAGAGGAGCCTGGCGTGCTGCAGCCTGTGAACACGACGAAGCAACGCAACAACACAGCAACAACTCGTTGCTAACCGGGGTAAACCAGTGCTTAGACCGTGAGCAACCAGGCCCTGAAATGTGACGGGGAGAGAGGCCTGGGCTACATTTCCCCCTCCCGCTGGAGACAGAATGTGGTTGTCATCCCGTGACAGATGGGCTTTGTAGGTACACCCATCCAGCATCGCTGCCCTGGCTGAGATGGTTCTATGCTGTGTACTCCAGAGTCTGTGGGGGGCTGAGCCCTAGGAGTCAGCCCAGGAGGACTTAGGTAGATGATGATGCAGCCTCTGCAGGCGGCTCTCCCCTCAGCACCCCGACCCCCTAACCTTGCTTCCACCCGTCACTGCCCCAGTAAACCACCCAAACTCCATCTCTCTCACTCCACAGAGCTGAAGGATAGAATCTGGCCACGGAAACTTTTTTTTTTTTTAAGTTTTGGGTTTGCTGCATCTCCTTTATGGTGTTCAGACTTCTCTTGTCTGGAGCACAGGCTCCAGCGCGCTTGGGGTCTCTTGTTGCCCCCACGGAATGTGGGATCTTAGTTCCTGGATCAGGGATCAAACCCACATCCGCTGCATTGGAAAGCAGATTCTTAACCACTGGACTGCCAGGGAGATCCCAGCAGAAACTATTTTAGGAGGCAGAGGGGGTGTTTCAGCATTTATTGGCATCTTCACGGGAGGCAGGTTCTCTGCCTGGCGCCTGCCCTGTCTGCCTGCAGGGCAACGCTCACCCCTGCGGTGAGGCGGCTCCAGCCCTGCTCAGACCGAATGTTCCTGAATCAATTCCCAACCGCATAGGTGGAAGCCAGCGGACAAGTGAACCCTTCACCCCTCAGAGACACAGCTTTCAGGTGCATCTGGCCCAGTTTCCCAAAGGTTCCCCCAGATCCGCATCTCCTGTGCGTGCAGCTGTAGCCTGACCTCAGGGCACACCTAGGCACTGCCTTCTCTTCCCCAACCTGGAGCTTCTGAACCCCTGCCAGCGCCTCCTGAGACCACACATGGTCCACATCCAAATTCTTGCCACAGGGTCTGCTTCTCGGGGAGGCCGGCACAGGACCACGTATGCATTTCTTTGGATGCCAGCACGGAACAGCTGAGTCCAGTAATGGAGTGATGATCGTGATCACTTACTCTTCCAAGGGTTTTATGTGTGCGAGCTCACCTCATTCGCAGGTTACCATAACGATCTGAGTATTATTATCTCTATCACATCAGAGAGGAGGAAAGCAAGACATAAACTATCTTATCCTTGGTCACCTACCTAATTACAGAGGAACCAGGATTCTAGGCAAATGGCCTAGGCACAAGAATCAGTGCTAATTTTCATACAAAGAATCAAGGTTCAGAGAAGTTAATTAACCTGCCAAAGGTCGCACAGATGGTAAGTGACAAGCCAGAGATCAGAACCCCACGTCTGTCTGCAGCTATTGCACGAAAGTATAATTAACGAAATCCCCTGGAGGTCTCTGAATGCATTCAGCCTGGTTCTCTGAAGGGTCAAGGCTGGAAATGTCACCTGGAGCCCCATTCAGAGGTGGTCAGCATCACTCCACTGCACAGTCCCATGCTGAGAAGGAAACAAACCAGTAGGTTAGAACAGGAGGAACCTTCGAGCCACCGTGTAGCCTAGCCCTGCCTGTGCTCCTACCTGGATGCTTTTCAAAATGTGAAATTCCTTAACAGGAAAAAAAGGAAAGATTTTGCTTTTAAAGTTTCTGATCCTTGATCCTACCAGCCAAAATGCTGTTTGATGAATTTATTGTTCTTCAGAAGAGTGGGGAGACAGAGTAAGGTTTGGGCTTTAAGAAAACATCAAAGCCTTCTTTGAAAAACATCAAAGGGCTTCAGCATCCTTCTCTGTGTCTCCTCTAAATCACTGACCACATCTATAAGAAGAAAGCACTTGAGAGGCACAGCCCACTGGCACGGGCTGTTACGGCACTTCTCAGCGGTGTGAATTTAGGCAAACCACTTCACCACTCTGAGTCTGACTTTTCGCAAAAATGAGGGTCATAATAGTGAAATGGAGGCAGACCCTATGGGGCCTTCCCAGGATAGACCCTCATATCCTCTGCCTGCCTCTTATTTGCAGAAAAGCTGCAGTCTCCTAGGCCTCTGCTGAGTCACAAAAGCCTGGCTCAAGAATTAACGAATGATCAAGTGGTAATAAAAAATAGCACTGGGGCATCAGTAGAAATGATAACAGTTTAAACTATAGATCAGACTTATAGCAGTCACAGAATCGTTAGTTCCTCCCTGAAGGACATGGATAACAGTGTCTGATACACACTCCTGAGTTGTTTCACAGACACGAAAATCCACACCAGACGGAAGAAGCTGACTGTATGATGACTATGAGCACACAGCCCGAAGACCTACTGGAGCCTGGAGTTGACGATAATTTAACCCCCTGTGACACTGCCCTGTAACCTCACCATCAACCAATCAGGGAATTGGTCACATACCCTGTGACTTTCCTGCCTCCCCCAGCCTTTAAAAAGCCTTGCCTGAAACCCATGGGGTGGGACAGGGGATCTTGAGAAGTCACCCATACTCCTTTCTTAACTCCTGTAGTAAACACCACACTTTCCTTCTTCACACCCCCATGTCAGTAGGTTGACTTTCCTGCATGTGAGTGAGCAGACCCAAATGTGGTTGTGTTACAACAGTGCTGGCTGTTCCAGCCTAAGGTGGGATCATGATGGGGCAGGACCTACAAAAGATGTTGCAAGTACTAAGATGCTAGGGAATTGCAACATTGAAAAGTATTTTGTATATATCGTCTCTTAATTCCCGTTTCCCTAGTGGCCCAGAGGGCAAAGAATCTGCCTGCACTGCAGGAGACCCAGGTTCTACCAATATTAATATAACAAATATTCAGGGAGTACATATGAAGTGCCAAACAATGTTCTAGGCTCTGACGACAGAGAGTAAATCAAACAATTTCTTACCACACATCCTGCTGCTGCTGCTGCTAAGTCGCTTCAGTCGTGTCCGACTCTGTGCGACCCCATAGACGGCAGCCCACCAGGCTCCTCCGTCCATGGGATTTTCCAGGCAAGAGTACTGGAGTGGGTGCCATCACCTTCTCCGACCACACATCCTAGTATGGACAAAATAAGCAAAAATTTAATTTGTTAGAGATGATAAGTCCTGAGGGTAAACGAAAAGAAGGGAAGAGAATTGGAGGGCCAGTTCCAATTTTAGAGTGGCTAGTAAAGACCTTCATGAGAAGGTGTCATTTGGATAAAAACTTGAGGAGCTGAGAGTTCAGACCTTGAAAGAATAAATCAAAGTGGTCAGGCAGCCTGGGGTTTCAAGAAACGCACTTTGGTAAATGCTAACTGGTGACCAGCCAAGCTTGCCTTGGCAACAAGCAGAGTCTGGGTCAGCAGAAAGAAAAGTGGCCTCAGCTGGCCCTGATTCTGAGACTTGCTATTGTAGCTTTCAGGGGTCTAGGATGTGTGTGTGGAGAAGGCAATGGCACCCCACTCCAATACTCTTGCCTGGAAACTCCCATGGACGGAGGAGCCTGGTAGGCTGCAGTCCATGGGGTCGCTGAGTCAGACATGACTGAGCGACTTCACTTTCACTTTTCACTTTCATGTATTGGAGAAGGAAATGGCAACCCACTCCAGTGTTCTTGCCTGGAGAATCCCAGGGACGGCAGAGCCCAGTGGGCTGCCGTCTGCAGGGTCGCACAGGGTCAGACACGACTGAAGTGACTTAGCAGCAGCAGCAGCAGCAGGATGTGTGTGTATGCTAAGTCGCTTCAGTCGTGTCCAATTCAGTGTGACCCCATGGACTATAGCCTGCCAGGCTCCTCTGTCCATGGAATTCTCCAGGCAAGACTACTGGAGTGGGTTTCCATGTCCTTCTCCTGGGGATCTTTCCAGCCCAGGGATTGAACCCAGGCTTCCTGCGTTGCAGGCGGAGTTTCTACTGCTGAGCCGCCAGGAAAGCCTGGGGTTCAGGACCCACTCGGACTGTGTTTTTAGCGGCAGAAGCCAAAATATCACTCTGAGCCCACCCCTCGCCCTTCTTCTGGGAAAGCAGGAGATAAATCTGTCCTGTGGAAGGTGCCCCCCGAACCAGAAAGGAGGCTGGCATTCACGTCCCCTGAGCCAGGGGATCAGGGGCAGAGACAGATGCACAAACAAAGCTCGTGCAGCTCACCCTTTTCCTCCCAGTTCCCTCTCGCTTCCTACTCCCAGCCAGATCCTTCTTGCAGTTCTTTACAAATTTATTGTTTCTTTGTCTTCCTGTTCTAGTTGTTCCTCCGGGTCTCCCTTGCCTGTGAAGGCTCCCATGTACATGTAGACGTTCAAGCAAATGTGTATGCTTTTCTCCTAATCTGTCTTTTTGAGTTTAGTTTTCAGACCCAGCCAGGGACCCTAAGAGAAGGGAGTGAAACCATCTTCTCCCTTACATAAGCCACTTGCATATCCGGAACCTCAGTTTGAGAAATGTGAGAAAGTGACCGAAAAATCTGGCATGAGACTGGCAGCCCGAGAGACCCCTTCTGCGAGACTGGCTACCACCGCAGACTCCTGAGCTTCTACCAGGGCTGAGACCACCACGTGGAGAGGGGCTTGCGGCGCTGGCGAATCTGTCCAGTGCTGTCTGCACAGGGAAGCCGTGTGCTTTCCAGCAAGCACCTCCTGACCTGAGCAAGCGGGCAGTGTCCCCTGTGCCCTGGAACTGTGACCAGCTCTGTAGCCCCCCCATGGCATCACAGAGCCATGAGGAGGGCGGCGTGTCAGTACGTCAGGGTGTCAGAGCATCAGGGTGTCAGAAGTGACCCCAAATGGTGAAGCTGGTCCAGATCGCATCTGGGACCCTGGAGGGTCACTTGGATGCAGAGCCTTCATCTGCAGGAGTTTGCTGGGCTGCATTTTGCACGAGGACGCTAGGAAGCAGAGTCTTGCCAGTGTTATGTGGCACCTGGATGGCAGGGGGGTTTGGGGGAGAAAGGATACGTGTATACGTATGGCTGAGTCCCTTTGCTGTTCACCTGAAACTATCACAACATTGCTAATTGGTTATGCTCCAGCACAAAATAAAAGTGTAAATTAAAGAGGCAGAGTCTTGAGCAGAAGTCCCAGGTGAAGCCTTCAGCCTGAGTTTGACTTTAAGTGTTGGGCACACGTTGCTATGCTCGGCTTTCTTTTGAAGCAAGAAGAGGAGGTCGGAAGGGCCTCAGCTGCTCTGGGTTGTGTCCTCGGGGTTCAGAGATGAGATAAGAGACTCACAGGCTGAGAGCAGGACCAGGCTTCTCACCTCACACATGTCTCTCCAGAAACCTCCAGCCAGAAGGCTTCAGGGTTTCTCTCTGTACGCTGGGGACTCATATCTTCAACTCTGATGAAACTTTTTCTTGAGGATAAACAATTTGTGTTGTAAGTTATCATTATGTTACTTTAAATGGGCTCTTTCCCTAATCAGTTAGGTGCAGACACAAAATAACTCAAGAGCTGTAAGAAAGAGAGAGACGCTTATTACACTTGCAGATCGTAGAGCGGGGGGCACAGCTCGCCACTCAGGGGCCACATGGGACGAAGGGCGGATGTGGGGCAGCACCCTGGAGGGTGAGCAGTTTCCCTGGAGGCTCAGACAGTAAAGACTCCGCTTGCAATGCAGGAGACGCGGGCCGGGAAGATCCCTTGAAGGAGGGCATGGCAACCCACTCCAGTATTCTTGCCTAGAGAATCCCATGGACAGAGGAGCATGGGGCTACCGTCCATGGGGTCGCAGAGAGTCGGACACGACTGAGTAGGTTTCACTTCACTTCAGTGAGCAGCAGCTTGAAGCATAATCTTAGCTCCTTGACCAGGGATCAAACCTGGTCAGAGCAGTGAGAACGCCAAATCTTAACCGCTAGACCATGAGGGCCAGAGTCTAGAGTCTCAGCCCCAGCTCCTGTCTGCATTGAAAAAAAATTGTCAAGAAGCCAGCAAGTAGACAGGAAAGCAAGGTGTTTATCAGAAAAGAATGTGGACGGATGCGCGGGTGAGCTCAGACAGGTGTGCCTTGGGGACGTTTAAGTTGTGTATACGGGGTGGTCTTTGTTTCCCTCCGGCCAACCATCTTACTTTTTCTTTGACTCAGGGCCCTCCTCTACATGTATGCGCATCCTTTAGCAAGATGGATTTCTGCCCAAGGGCCTTTGGGAAGTTATTAATGGCAAAACTTCCCATAGTCTGGTGTCCGCTCCCTTTTTGACCCTCAGGGAGCCTTTCTGGGCAGGTGCAGTGGAGGTCTCCCCAACCCTAAGGATGGGAAATACGTGACCTCTTGATGTTTTACCCACACAGAGCTTAGCCCCTCTGTGTCCTTGCCATTGTTGATGTTGTTTAGTCACTAAGTCGTGCCTGACTTGGGTGTGACCCCACGGACTGTTGCCCTCCAGGCTCCTCTGTCCCTGGGATTCTCCAGGCAAGAACACTGGAGTGGGTTGCCATGTCCTCCTCCAGGGGGTCTCCCTGACCCAGGGATCCAACGTATGTCTCACGTCTCCTGCATTGGCAAGTGGGTGCTTCACCACTGTGCCACCAGGAAAGCCCATCCCAGCCCTTACTGTTATCTTAAAGCATTCACAGGAAACAAAGTTCAGTGATTTACTCCTGTTGCTGTTATTATTTCTACTTCAGAGTACAATCAGGAGGTGAGTTGTAACTGCCTACACTGGTGCCCATCTCTTGCCTGGCTCAGGACCAGGAGCTGACTCCACCAAACAGGCAGGAAGCCGAGAGAGTGAGGACCCAGAGCACCTGCCTGTCCGGGAGCTCAGGGAGGAGCGCAAGGGACAAGGACACCGGGGGGTGTCTCTGGTGCATCTGAATGGCATCAGGTCACAGCAGGGGAGGGCAAGAAGGCAAACTCATGGCAGGGATGCGCCTTCTAACACAAACTGGTCGCCTGGGAGAGGTGCTCACAGCTTGCTTGAGGAGGTGCGGAAGTGCCTGGAAAATAGAAACAATCTCCTTTAACAATTTACCACACAACATCCTTAAGGAGAAGACGTTGTTCACATCTCCCTGAGCCAGACCTCCCACCAGGACAGGGGCCATCAAGCAGAAACATTCCAGGTCCTGCTGGCAAGCTAAAAATCACCCTGTTTGGATTTATATTTCATGCATAAATGAATCAGGCCTTGGGGGCCCCTTCTGGGTCACCACACAATCAGTATTTTGACCGGCCTTCTGTCCATCTCATCTGTACTGCTCACTGGATTCTTGCTAGTCAATCTGTTTTCTCCAACCTAGAAACTATTTTCATCCTAAATGTAGATTAAGGAGGTGTTTTAAACTTTTTTAAATTAAAAAATATTTAGATTAATATCCTGTGCTTCTTTAAGTTAGTTGTGAATTAGTGAGCGCTGAACTGTCACTGACACTAGGCAAGCCCAGGATTGAATGTGCTGCTTACCTTTTCCCCCACTTAATCATATCTCTATGAGGTTGGCATTATGAGAGAAAGTGGATATTTTACATGAGAAACCTGGGACTTCGAGAGGTAAAGAGCCCACCGAGGTCACACAGCCAGAAAGGAGCCATGCCAGGCCCCAGGTGCTGGTTTTTGACTCCCTGATCCAGCTGCAAAGCTGTACTAGTTAACTATTTCTGCATGAACATTACTCCCAAACTCAGCAGCTTAAGATAACAAACCTTGATGACCTCGCTTACCTTCTCAGGGCTAGGAGCCAGGGAGACTCAGCTGGGTGGTTCTGGTGGACGTGGTCTCCTTAGACGTTGCAGCCAGGAGGTTTCCTGGGGCTGCGGTCACCCGCTCCTTCCCTGGATTAGAAGATCCCAGCCCACCTACCCAGTGGTGGTGGGAGTTTCACTGCTTCACCATGTGGGATCTGCCCGTGCAGCCGCTGACAAGGTGACATCTGGCTTCCTCTGAATGAACCATCCAAGGGAGAAGTTGGCCAAGACGAAAGCTCTAAGGCGTGTCTGAGTGAATCTCAGACGTGACAGGCACTTCTTCCGTTAAGACGCGATTGGCCTCGATCAGGCCCTGTGGAACATGAGGACACGGGCCAGCTGCGGGTTTGTGGGAAGCCACAGATGTGGAATTTCATTGTTGTTGTTTATTGGGCTAAGTTATAGCTCACCAGGCTCCTCTGTCCATGGGATTTTCCATGGGGAAGCCTGTGGGACTTCATCACCCACCTGCGTTTGATGTCAGCACCTGAAAGGGACCCAACAGCCCTTGAGGTTCCAGAAAACAGGAAAGGAGGCATGCTATTTAAAATTCTCTCTTTTAACATCGTTCAGAGTGCCTCAGGTAACATGTGATACGTTGACAGCAGCTAACTCTTCTTAGGAAACACACGCATTTTTTTATTTTTTACTGAGATCCTTGATGAGTTATAATTTACATATCATAAAACTCACTCATTTACATGCATAATTCAATGTTTCTTTTGCAGTTCATTACACTTACGGAGTTTTGTCACTGGCGCTACAGTTCAGTTTTAGAAAATTCCATGCCCACCCCAGCTCCAAAAGCACCCGTATGTGGTCAGTGCTGTTCCTGTGCTCAACCCCAGGGTGATCTGCTTTCTGTTGCTGGAGTTGCCTTTTCCTAACTCAGATGGTTCAGAATCCACCTGCAGTGCAGGAGCCACCGGTTTGATTCCTGGGTCAGGAAGATCCCCTGGAGGAGGGCACAGCAACCCACTCCAGTATTCTTGCTTGGAGAACCCCACGGACAGAGGAGCGTGGTGGGCTGCAGTCCATGGGGTCGCAAAGAGTTGGACATGACTGAGTGACTAACACACATGTGACATACAAATAGATGGAGTCATGTAACATATATTCTTTCCCACCTGACTCTCTTTTTTACTCAGCATGATATTTTTGACCCTCAAATACTGCCAATCTCTTTCCAGCTAGACTACTTTACTTTTAGTGGAGTATAGTTGGTGTACAATGCTCTGTCAGTTTCAAGTGTACAGCGGAGCAATTCAGTTATACATAAACATGTAGCCACTCTTTTTCAGATTCTCTCCCCATATAGTTTATTTCAGAATATTGAGTTGGATTCCCTGTGTTATACAGTAGGTCCTTGTTGATTATCTGTCTTATATATAGTAGGTGTGTATCTGTTAATCTCAGACTCCTAACTTATTCCTCTTCCCACTACGTTCCCCCTTTGGTAACCATATATATTTTTTTAATCTGTGAATCTGTTTCTGTCTTTTAAATAAGTTTATTTGTATCACTCACCCATTTTTGACAGGAGACAGAAAGAGATAGAGAGCTTGCTTTTCCAGATTCCCTGGACACAGACTCGCCATCAGATTTTGTACAGTTTTTCTCATAATGTGGAGGACATAATCCAGCTCAGGAACTAAGAAAATGCGATGGTGAAGGAAAAGGAGAAATGAACCGTAATGGCAACACACGTTTGTCTGCAAAGGCTCCAAGCCTACTGTCTCTGGGCTATAAAGGGAAACCAGCAGGTTTCTGAAGAGTGTGAAAGCCTTTGAGGACTCTGGCAAACTTCTCACCTAGGAGGACGGAGGTGAAGGCGGAAAGGGACGGGCCTCGTGATGCGGAATTTTGTGAGTGAGGCCATCACCACAGGTCTCCAAAGGGGCCCTCAGAGCCGCCAGTGGTAAGGGTGCCCCAATTAGGGGAACCCTTTAGGAGTGAGAGGAAGATCTTCTAAAGGTTTGGGGAAAGAAAAGTTTCCCTTGGAGGACATCTTTCTGGCTATATTATGAGGGTCAAATTGCTGGAGACTGGGATTGTTGGCCAGAAGACCTGGTAGAAGAAAACTGCCACAGCCCTGGTGACGGGTGACACAGTCCAGGTGACAGGTGACATAGCCCAGATGATGGCTGACACTCCCCAGGTGACAGGTGACGCAGTCCAGGTGACGGCTAACACTGCTGTGGGAGGAGAATGTCCCTTGACCTCAGGCTGCACTACTTCATTGCTGCTTCAGACACAAGTTTAATTGCTACAGAGGGATCCCTGCCCTCGTCCCGAGGGGTTGGTGGTCTTCACAGCACTTTGCTCTCCTAGAAGTGATGCTGTCCATCTTACTCTCTCTGATCCGAATGAACACCACAGCTGGCAGCCACAGCAGAAAGTGGCTAATGAGCTAGCTCACACCACGGTGTAAATGGCTTTGAACAGGTTTAGCTGTCTCGCACGAAGCAAAAAATTAATCCAAAGAAATGAATATATTATGCGGAGTTTCAGATCCACAGGACTTTAGTTTGAAATGGAAAATACATCTTTTTCTTTTCTCTCTCTGTGTGTGCTGAGTTGCTTCAGTTGTGTTTAATTTTGCGACCTCATGGATTGTAGCTCCTCTGCCTATGCAATTTCCCAGGCAAGAACACTGGAGTGGGTTGCCATGCCCTCCCCCAGGAGATCTTTCCTTCCCGGGGATCAAACCCATGTCTTCTGAGTCTACTGCGTTGCTGGTGGATTCTTTACCACCGAGTCACTGGGGAAGCTCTCCCTTTCTGTTTGTGTGTGCTAAATCACTTCAGTAGTTTCCGACTCTGTGTGACCCTATGGACTTCAGCCTGCTAGGCTCCTCTGTCCATAGGATTTTCCAGGTAAAAATACTGAAGTGGGTTGCCATGACTTCCTCCACGGGATCTTCCAGACCCAGGGATCGAACCTGTGTCTCTTATATTTCCTGCATTGGCAGGAGGGTTCTTTACCAGGAGTACCACCTGGGAAACCCTCCTTTCTCTAAGGCTCCTCTAAATCAACAGAACCAAGGCATCAAGTTCCATTGATTGGCTAAGAGACGGTCTATATAAGATACTCCCCAAATGATCACAGGCAGTGCATTTTCAAGACCAACCACAAGGCCAACTAAATCCTGAGATAAACCCCTCTCCTATTTCAGAGAATGATCACATCCATATCAGAATGAAAAATTCTCATTTGGTGATGCTTTACATTGAACGCACACTGCAGATAGCAGCAAAAATAATTGAAAGCTTTGTGAAAGAGCAAAATATTTTCATGTAACTTTGTTAGTGGTGGACTAGTGATGTAATTTGACATTTTATATGGAAATCCAAACATATTATCTGAATAGGAAGATGGAAGGGAACTGGAGAAAGTGACAAACCTTTTAGGAATGAGAGGGGACTTAAGGAGTTCACTATTTTGAGAAAACAGTGGTTTTTCTTTCTCTTAGTTTAAAATATGTCAATTTCCTTTGAGTCGGTCCCTGTTGACAAATTTCCTGCTTGAACATTTCCTACCTGTTGATTCAATTTTGAACCTTTTCTACTTGAAAAGATTGCACAGAGTGTTTCTAATTAGGTTTAAAATACTTCTTAGTTCTGAAATGAAAGGCCATTAGATGTTGAAAATTGTAGCTACTCAGCACCCAATAGGTCAACCAGTAGACCTGTTTCCTTTAACTGGAAGGTGAGTAGCTTAAACATAGCTGTGTTATAGTCCACTACATGGAAGAATATAATTTAATGATATGAGCTAAAGAACACTTTTTTCCCCATCAAGTTATGTTTTTCTGGCTCAGAATTACCTTCTTTGACATAGAACTTGTTTTTTTTTTTCAGTCAAATCATAGACTCCTAAGACAAAAAGGAGCTTACACCTATATCTATCCCATGGCAGGTCTTCTCAGGTGGCTCAGATGTAAAGAATCCACCTGCAATGCAGGAGACCCAGGTTCAATAACTGGGTCAGGAAGATTCCCCTGGAGGAGGAAATGGCAACTCACTCCAGTATTCTTGCCAGGAAAATTCCAAGGACAGAGGAGCCTGGTGAGCTGTGGTCCATTGGGTGGCAAAGAGTCGGATATGACTTAGCAACTAACACACTCTCAAAGATTCAGAGAGTACTGCTCTTTCAACTCACAATCTCTTCATTAGCTTACACAGGTGCACAAAACAGATGTTCTCTGAAGGCAGGGGGTTTACTTCCGATGTTCTGTTCACTAAAGTGCCTGGTACAGTGTAAAGCACAGTAGAAATTCCACAATCACTCATTGACTCATTAAGTTTAAATGCTAAATTCTCATTTTTGAGAGAAAAGAGTACACACCACAGATGCCAGAAAACAGGTCTATCATACCAACATCCTAGGCCATAGAATAAGTTTCACTTTATACAGATTATAGTCATTGAGTTCTATAAGCACCATAGCTGATGCATTGCCTCAGAACTCATAGGCCGAGAGGGTCACTTGCAGCCCACAGCCCAGGGAAAAATGCATTGTTGTCCAGGTCCAGGGCGTGGCAGCCAGTGGGTGCAAAGCAGTGGGCTGCCCGGGGTTGGTGCAGGATCCAAGGGGCCAGCTCCCGAGGCTCTGCTCGCACCCAACCTGGCCTGATCCCACTGCGGCTGGAGACACCTTGAAGAAGAGCAGGAAGCTCGCTGTTCTTTCCATGGAGAGGCTGGTGGGGCGACCTCGCCTCCAATCCCCTCTCCTGATGCAACCTAAACCTCATCCTTGCTTAGACAAGGTCTCTTCTCCTAACCATAGAAGAAAGGGAAAATTCATGCTGTATGCATAGAGAGGAAAGCAATTTAAATGCTGCATGAGCCTCATTTTACAAATTAAATCTCTTATAGTTGAGTCAAGTGATGCTTGAATTTGACCACTTAGAAGCTAGGTGTCAATGGTAGTGAGTTTTGGTTCAAACCCCTTGGCTGTTTATCAAGGTCATGGGAAGTGGAGGGGTGCTTTTGATGATACTAACGACTGCATCCACGCAACTGCAGATAATGAGTTTAGCTCACAGTGGGGCTCAGGCATGTCCATTTCTGTAGAAAAGATCCCCAGAGAATTTTGATGAGAGTTCAGGGCTGGAAACCATCATTTCAAGATAGCACCACGGGGACAGTGCTTAACTGCTCAGTTGTGTCTGACTCTTTGCAATTCTGTGGACTGTAGCCTGCCAGGCTCTTCTGTCCACGGGGATTCTCCAAGCAAGGATATTGGAGTGGGTTGCCATTCCCTTCTCCAGGGGATTTGCCCAACCCAGGGATCAAACCTGCATCTCCTGCATTGCAGGCAGGTTCTTTACCATCTGAGCCACCAGGGAAACCCGTGGGTCTTTGGACACTGAACCGAGAAAGTACACAGAGCAGAACAACAACAACAAAAAGAATAGGGTTGGGCCAAATGGAGACATAGTAGGAAATGTTTTGAGAATCCAACAAAGGAAATTACACTTGGTAGAGGAAGACCCTGTTGGAGTTCATTCAGAGGGATGCCTTGATGGCACCTGGAGCAAGAGGTGGGCTGAGAGGACTGCAGAGATAATTGGAACAGGTATCATTACAGGACTTTGGGCAATGAGATCCCATTTTGGATGGGAAAAGTTCTTTAATTTAATTAAAAAAAAAATTTATTATAGTTGATCCAAAATGTTGTGTTCATTTCAGGCATACAGCAAAGTGAATCATTTACATATATACACATGTCCACTCTTTTCTAGATTTTTTTTTTCCATAGGTCATTACAGAGTACTGAGTAGAATTCCCTGTGCTATACAGCAGGTCCTTGTTAGTTAACTATTCTATATATAGTAGTGTGTNAGAGAGTACTGCTCTTTCAACTCACAATCTCTTCATTAGCTTACACAGGTGCACAAAACAGATGTTCTCTGAAGGCAGGGGGTTTACTTCCGATGTTCTGTTCACTAAAGTGCCTGGTACAGTGTAAAGCACAGTAGAAATTCCACAATCACTCATTGACTCATTAAGTTTAAATGCTAAATTCTCATTTTTGAGAGAAAAGAGTACACACCACAGATGCCAGAAAACAGGTCTATCATACCAACATCCTAGGCCATAGAATAAGTTTCACTTTATACAGATTATAGTCATTGAGTTCTATAAGCACCATAGCTGATGCATTGCCTCAGAACTCATAGGCCGAGAGGGTCACTTGCAGCCCACAGCCCAGGGAAAAATGCATTGTTGTCCAGGTCCAGGGCGTGGCAGCCAGTGGGTGCAAAGCAGTGGGCTGCCCGGGGTTGGTGCAGGATCCAAGGGGCCAGCTCCCGAGGCTCTGCTCGCACCCAACCTGGCCTGATCCCACTGCGGCTGGAGACACCTTGAAGAAGAGCAGGAAGCTCGCTGTTCTTTCCATGGAGAGGCTGGTGGGGCGACCTCGCCTCCAATCCCCTCTCCTGATGCAACCTAAACCTCATCCTTGCTTAGACAAGGTCTCTTCTCCTAACCATAGAAGAAAGGGAAAATTCATGCTGTATGCATAGAGAGGAAAGCAATTTAAATGCTGCATGAGCCTCATTTTACAAATTAAATCTCTTATAGTTGAGTCAAGTGATGCTTGAATTTGACCACTTAGAAGCTAGGTGTCAATGGTAGTGAGTTTTGGTTCAAACCCCTTGGCTGTTTATCAAGGTCATGGGAAGTGGAGGGGTGCTTTTGATGATACTAACGACTGCATCCACGCAACTGCAGATAATGAGTTTAGCTCACAGTGGGGCTCAGGCATGTCCATTTCTGTAGAAAAGATCCCCAGAGAATTTTGATGAGAGTTCAGGGCTGGAAACCATCATTTCAAGATAGCACCACGGGGACAGTGCTTAACTGCTCAGTTGTGTCTGACTCTTTGCAATTCTGTGGACTGTAGCCTGCCAGGCTCTTCTGTCCACGGGGATTCTCCAAGCAAGGATATTGGAGTGGGTTGCCATTCCCTTCTCCAGGGGATTTGCCCAACCCAGGGATCAAACCTGCATCTCCTGCATTGCAGGCAGGTTCTTTACCATCTGAGCCACCAGGGAAACCCGTGGGTCTTTGGACACTGAACCGAGAAAGTACACAGAGCAGAACAACAACAACAAAAAGAATAGGGTTGGGCCAAATGGAGACATAGTAGGAAATGTTTTGAGAATCCAACAAAGGAAATTACACTTGGTAGAGGAAGACCCTGTTGGAGTTCATTCAGAGGGATGCCTTGATGGCACCTGGAGCAAGAGGTGGGCTGAGAGGACTGCAGAGATAATTGGAACAGGTATCATTACAGGACTTTGGGCAATGAGATCCCATTTTGGATGGGAAAAGTTCTTTAATTTAATTAAAAAAAAAATTTTATTATAGTTGATCCAAAATGTTGTGTTCATTTCAGGCATACAGCAAAGTGAATCATTTACATATATACACATGTCCACTCTTTTCTAAATTTTTTTTTTCCATAGGTCATTACAGAGTACTGAGTAGAATTCCCTGTGCTATACAGCAGGTCCTTGTTAGTTAACTATTCTATATATAGTAGTGTGTAAAAAGTTGGCTTAAAGCTCAACATTCAGAAAACAAAGATCGTGGCATCCAGTCCCATCACTTCATGGGAAATAGATAGGGACACAGTAGAAACAATGACAGACTTTATTTTGGGGGGCTCCAAAATCACTGCAGATGGTGACTGCAGCCAGGAAATTAAAAGACGCTTACTCCTTGGAAGGAAAGTTATGACCAACTTAGACAGCATAATAAAAAACAGAGACATTACTTTGCCACCAAAGGTCTGTCTAGTCAAGGCTATGGTTTTTCCAGTGGTCATGTATGGATGTGAGAGTTGAACTATAAAGAAAGCTGAGCACAGAAGAATCGATGCTTCTGAACTGTGGTGTTGGAGAAGACTCTTGAGAGTCCCTTGGACTGCAAGGAGATCCAACCAGTCCATCCTAAAGGAGATCAGTCCTGGGTGTTCCTTGGAAGGACTGATGCTAAAGCTGAAACTCCAATACTTTGGCCACCTGATGTGAGAGCTGACTCATTGGAAAAGACTCTGATGCTGGGAAAGATTGAAAGCAGGAGGAGAAGGGGACGACAGAGGATGAAATGGTTGGATGGCACCACTGACTCAGTGGACATGGGTTTGGGTGGACTCCAGGAGTTGGTGATGGACAGGGAGTCCTGGCGTGCTGCAGTTCATGGGGTCGCAAAGAGTCAGACATGACTGAATGACTGAACTGAAGTGCGTATATGTCAATCCCAATCTCCCATTTTATCACTTTTCCCCACATCCCATTTGGTGGCCATAAATTTGATTTAGAGATCTGTTAATCTGCTTCTGCTTTGAAAATAAATTAATCTGTACCATTTTTTTTTAAGATTTCATATATAAGCAATATCATATGATATTTGTCTTTCTCTGTCTGCCTTACTTCACTCAGTGTGACAGTCTCTAGACTGGATGGGGAAAAGTATAAAAATCAGTCTTTGGGGATGGAGAACATTGAAGAATGAGTCGGAGAAGATGCACCATTTCCAGGCAAAGGAAGGTGTAGACATAGACAGTGATGTTGGAAAGATACACCAACGTTTGCTTCTAAAGCCTTGAGTTCGAAGCCATTCTAGGCTATCTAAATAAAAACTCCCAGTTAGTAGTTGAAGAAAAGAGATTGGAGTCTGAATGAAAGAGAGCTTGAGATGTGGATTAAGAAAACATCTAAAGAAGAGCATAGTGATGGGGGTGATGGATTCTCTAAGACAGAAAACCCAAGAAAAACGGAGCCAAGAGCCTCAGGCTCTCGGGCAGCCTCAACAGAGGGAGCTGTAGCAGTGAGCTGCTTCCTGCATGGTTTCATTGAGATTGGAATACCAGCCTTTCACCCAGAGCAACTCCACTTCACGTGATCAGTTCAAAATCTTCCATTCAGAATGAAATGCCATCTATACACTTTCCTGATGTTGACCAATTAGCTCTAACCAGACGTTTTGTCAGACAGAAAAGAAAATGTACACATAACAAGGAGAGACACCTTTGAAAACTGTGACCTTTCATTTTTCATATTTTATTCATCTTTTTTGGCAGAGAAGGTTAAACACATTGTTATTCAAACTGTATTACTAATTCATTCAATTCATGGAAAAGACTTTGAAACTTAGTAGTTCTAAGGATTTTAAGCATTTTATTTAATTTTTAATTAACCAATTAATATTTTTTCTCCATAGCTCCTCTTTATTTTAGGCTGTAAAACATGGAGCAATCCAGGAATGCTTAACAGAGGATCTACGTGTGATGGCATTCAACAGGAAATTGCACAAAATAATAATTAGCCTGGGTCTGCACATGGCTCAGCTGTCCTGTCATCAATTTTCCCAGCTGCAAAGTGGGACAGCAATAGCTACCTGGCAGAATATTAAGTATCATAAATTATTATGCATCTTTCTGATGGCATATACAATAATCAACGTTATTCAAAACTATGCAAGGTCCCGGGGAAAGACTCATGCTATAGAGTTAAGTGAACATAGGAAGCCATGTTTATTTGCAATGAGTCCAATCTTGTAAAGTACCATATATATTCCAGGGCTTCCCTTGTGGCTCAGACTGTAAAGCGTCTGCCTGCAGTGCGGGAGACCCAGGTTCGATCCCTGGGTTGGGAAGATCCCCTGGCGAAGGAAATGGCAACCCACTCCAGTACTCTTGCCTGGAAAATTCCATGGACTGAGGAGCCTGGTAGGCTATAATCCATGGGGTCACAAAGAGTCAGACACGACTGAGCGACTTCACTTTCATCGTATATTTTATGCACAAGGGCAATCATCAGGACAAATCACACTTAAAAGACTGTGATTAATTCTAAGTGATGAGACAATAAATCACTTCTATCCATCATTTCTCCTTTTTTAAAGTTTTCTGCAAAGAGCACGCAGTACACTTGTTCGCCGGCCCTGCTCACAGCGCCCCTTGCAGTGTCTCAGGGAGCGCACTGTTCCCTGAACCCGAGACGCCGGAGGAAGACGCGAGGAGTCCTAGGAACTGCATTCTCTCCTGGCTGGCACAGGAGCCGTAGCAGCAGACATAACGTAACACAACATAAGGGCACGCAGCCTCCGGGGGTTTTCCGGGTGGAGCCGGTATACACCTACAGAGCACAAGCAGCCCGGGCCAAGCGAGAACCTTGTGAGGCGCATGCGCAGTGCTGCATGCCCGCAGCCGCTAGTAATCATCGTTCACAAGGCGCCAGGCGAGAGGGAGAGGCCGCGGGGAGTGAGCGTGACCCCGCCGTCTCACCTGATTTGCTCTTTTCCTATGACATGATAAACAGAAAAAAGACAAGTTTTATAAAGCCCATTTTGCAGGGCTCTTGTGAGGGTAAAAGATAATTGTACCAAAAGAAAGTGTCTGTTAAAGTACATGACCCAGAATATGTGGCTTAGTTGATGAGTCGTGTCAGAAGCCCATATGATCATTAAAAACCAAGAAAACGTTAGGGACTTCCACGGTGGTCCAGTGGTTAAGACTCTGTGCTTTCAAAGCACAGAGGAAAGGCTTTGATCCCTGGTTGGGGAGTTAAGATCCCACGTGCTGCGTGGCTTCCCTGGGGGATCGGATGGTAACGACTCTGCCTGCGATGCAGGAGACTCAAATTCGATCCCTGGGTCAGCAAGATCCCCTGGAGAAGGGAATGGCTACCTACTCTAGTATCCTTGCCTGGAGAATCCCATGGACAGAGGAGCCTGGTGGGCTACAGTCCATGGGGTCACAAAGAGTGGGACCCAACTGAGTGACTAACTTTCACTTTCCTGCTGCGTGGAGTGGCCTAAAAATAGATAAATGAAAACTAAGAAACTGTTATTAAACATTACTGTGTACTTAACTATGTTTCAGACAGGACGGGTAGCACTTTACTTTTTTTTTTCTTTTAATTTTCATACTAGTCTTCTGTGATTGGTACTGGCCGTACCATAATTGTAGAGATGTGGCAAGTTCACTGAGAATAAAATCCAATTCCTTCTTTTACTTTTTAGTTTCAGAAAGGGAACATGGTTTTAATAATGGCTTCTTCAACAAAACAATGGTTAAATTTGATGTCAAAGAGCAGGCTTCTGTCAGCAGGCCCTGTAGGGTAAATCAGAGGGGCCCAGGAAGCTTTCAGTGTAGCCTGCAGAGTCAGATTTCCCTGCATCTTGGAAATGCAGTTATCTGTTCCAACAAAGGAAAGCCAGAGATGCCTATCAGCCTGCAAAGACCTCAGATCCCAGGGATGAGACCAGAATCGGAGGCTGCTTCTTAGACAGCTCTGCCTCGGGCCACAGGACGACAACAGACCAGGATGGACCCAAGATGAGCACAGCCTGAGGAGTAAAGGACAGAAGGGCTGGGCAGGATGGCGTTACTCCACTTTATCTGTTTCGCTGGCACTAAAGCTGACACCCTTCCCGTGTTTCTTTGTGGCGGTGGTTGACGTCCTGTGTTCCCTTGAAGCATTTAGGACTTAATTAAAATAGTCTAAATGGCCATCGTCTGTCAGGCTTATAATTCTCCTCGAAAATCTCTCTGTTCGCCCCTTCATGAATTTCATTATAAGAAAATCAAAGAGAAAAGCTCTGGAAATTGTCACCAAGAAAATAAATGGGGAAAGGAGTGGAGAAGGGAGGAGGGGGCAGCATCTGTGTTAGTTTGAATGGCAGCAAAGCCATTCATACTTTCAGCTTGCTTCTTTTCAGATGACGGAGAGCTCCAGCAGCTGTCTGCAGACAGCACTAAGTCTGTTTATTCTCCTGCCGCTCCTGTGACTCGTTTCTTGTTGGCAGGAGAGGACGGGAGGAAGAGAGAGAGCTCCTCCTCTTCCCATTGCTGCCCTGACCCCAGGGGGCAGGAAGGCTTGCAAGCTCTTTGAACTGTGCTCCCTTTTATCTGATGGAGGCTCCTGAGTGGTCCTGTGTGGGCCAGCAAAAGGCCTGTGTCCAAGACAGAGCACAGTCAGGATCCAGAAACTGTGGATACTGGAATTCCCACTGGTGGCTTTATATGTGTTGCTTTTATCCCTTTTCAGTATTAAAAAAGCTGAGAGTTAAAATGGCCTGTTGTATTGATTTTAACATTATTCCTAGCTTCATTTTGGGGTACTTTCCTAAAGTTTACCTCCCTTTCCCCTCACTTTTCCTGATTTACATTCTATTGTGGCATTTTATGCATTATTGTGAGTTATTTTATCTTTAGAAAAGAGTGAGATATTTTTTAAAGTTTAAAAAATGGCTTGTGGGCAATATGTGTGTGTTGTAGGGGAGGGGGGGTCCACTCAATATTTGGAAAGAAGGTTGTTCTCTAGAAGTAAAAATTTGCAACAAGACACGAATTTCACTTTCACTGGGAACACTATAGTTATTCACTGAATTTTTGGCATTGACTATAGAATCAATATAGTCATGTGTACTTAGGTAAAAGATGTTTAACACCAAACACTGATCCTGCCAATGAACTGAAGATGTCTAGTTTCTCTGTCTCTTTGGTTGAATCCCAGTCTGTGTTTATCAAGTCTTTTGGAAAATGGTACCCTGGGGGGCTTTGCAATGGTCAGATCATGGCCTTCCCTTGGTCTGGCTTTGGCTGAAATTCCACAGCATCCTGAGAGAACGTACTGACTGTAATCAGTTCATTTTGGAGTTGACCCTTGGGGCCACCAGAAGGGAAAAAGAGGAGTAAGTCAGAGAAGGGAGGAGGCCTCTGTGGTCAGTTGAGCTTCAGTCCCCTTGGAAGGCTCTCAAAGACCTTGTGGGGTTGCCTCGGAGCCATCCCCCCGGGACAGTACTTATTCTCATTACTTTCCTAGGTGGCTGAAGATTGCTCCTAGGGGATTAACTGCACAGGACATGGTTCAGGCTGAGTAAATTTCTTTGTCCAAAGAAAGCCTTCAGGCACAGAGATGCTGATGCTGGCAATAGAAGCTCTTGGGGTGCATGGGACTAGTGACCTCCGACAAGATTTGGGGGTGGGCATTGGCTATAGAAAGCTTCAGTGATACTTGCATAGAAACAGCATTCTTTAAAAAAAAATTATTTGTTATGAGTCTTAGCTGTGGCACGAGGGGTCTTTCTTGCAGCTCACAGACTCTCTAGTTGTGGCTCAGGCTCAGCAGTTGCAACGCACAAGCTTAGTTACTCAGCATGTGGAATCTTAGTTCTGTGACCAAGGATCGAACCTGGGTCCCCTGCATTGCAAGGCAGATTAACCACTGGATGACCAGGGAAGTCTGGAGACTGTGCCCTTGCTTTCCATGCTTCTGTCTTCTGTGGCTGCCCTATTTATTCACTGCGTTCATTGATTTTGATCCTGATTGCCACATTCAACTTTATGAGATTGATCCAAGTTAAATCACTCCAAGAACACCGAGGGGGCTTAGAGTAGTAAGAATACTTTTTAAAAAAGATTTTAAGAGAAAAAGCACTGAAACTGTGATCACGGCAGATAGCACAATTTTATCAACCCTCATTTCGTGTTAGAATTTTTTTCATTTGAACTATACATGGTGACTGGGGAGGCTCGGTAACCCGGGCTCAGGGCTGCTAACAGGCTTCTAGCACAAGAATAGTAATTCAAAGAGAGTAGCAGGCATAGGCCCCCACTCCAGTACTCTTGCCTGGAAAATCCCATGGACGGAGGAACCTGGTGGATTGCAGTCCGTGGGGTCACTGAGGGTCGGACACAACTGAGTGACTTCACTTTCACTTTTCACTTTCACGCATTGGAGAAGGAAATGGCAACCCACTCCAGTGTTCTTGCCTGGAGAATGCCAGGGATGGGGGAGCCTGGTGAGCTGGCGTCTATGGGGTTGCACAGAGTCGGACACGACTGAAGTGACTTAGCAGCAGAAGCAGCAGCAGGCATAGGCAACCAAAGGCAAGATAAACCCTAAAAACCAAAACCAAAACCTGAAAATGGAATGAATGAATGAATGGTAAAAAGGGACTGGAGGAGGTCTAGATGGAATACCGCCAGTGTCAGCTCTGCAGATTCATTATGCTTCAAATACACATGTGTAGGCTCCTTTGTCAGTCACTTACCAAAAGAAGCTGTGGTTGATGCAGACAGGAGAACTGAGGGCATAAGACCATGGTGATCATGAGCTTGGTGCTTTCTGCAAAGCTCAAGCAGTACTCACATGTAATGCTACCACAGCCAGCGAAATGCTCTAAAGAACTGAAAGCGTGGTGTGGTAGCCAGACTCCAACATGGTCCCCAGTGACACCACCCCCCCTTCTGCTTTTTTACGCCCTTACTTAGGCTGTTCCCCTGAGTAGGGTTGGCCTGTGAATCCAAGAAGATCCTGCAGAAAGGATGCGGTATCGCTTATGAGATTGGGTCAGAAAAATCACTGTCGCTTCCATCTTGTTCTTGGGGACGACACACGCTTGAGGAAATCAGATACGGTGTCAGGGGAGGAACACACGCAGTCGAGCAGCTGAGCAGGTGACCCGTTTGCCAAGGAACCACAGCCTTTGCCAAGAGCCAGAGGCATTCACATTTCTGTGAGGAGGGAGCTACTTGGAGAGTGGATCTTCCAGTGCCAGCCAGAGCTTTCCTCTGAGCAGTTCTGGCTGACATCTTGACTGTAATATTTGATAAGAGACCCTGAAACCAAATAAGGCCTCTGTATCCCAACACGAAGGTAAATCTCAGAGACAAAGTTCTGGGTGAAGTAGAAAATAGCTTTACCTCTTTGACAGGCCAAGAAGGCCACAGTGGGCTAATTGGTGCAGTGAGGAGTCACAGTGTTCAAGGAGCAGGGCTTGATCAGCTCACACACATTCTTCTGATTGGTTCAATTCAGTTCAGTCGCTCAGTCATGTGTGACTCTTCACAACCCCAAGAACTGTAGCATGCCAGGCCTCCCTGTCCATCACCAACTCCTGGAGCATGCTCAAACTCATGTCCATCGAGTTGGTGATGTCATCCAAACATCTCATCCTCTGTCATCCCCTTCTTTTCCCGCCTTCAATCTTTCCCAGCAATAGGGTCTTTTCAAATGAGTCAGCTCTCCACATCATGGTCAAAGTATTGGTGTTTCAGCTTCAACATCAGTCCTTCCAATGAATATTCAGTACCAAATATTCATCTGATTGGTTGGTGATGAGGTAATTGGGAGTCAGCATCACCAACCTTCTGATTCCAACTGATTTCCGTGCTTGTGGGCAGCAAACAGGTAAAACTCCTCCCCCTGATGGGGGTTCCGTATCTGCAAAACAGCTCAAAGACAGTGTTGCGTGTGTCCCTTGACGGGGAACCAGGACCCTGTCCCAAGGCTGCACTG
>SJYV01024370.1:861613-946354 GCA_006410875.1 Neotragus pygmaeus | reverse complement strand
GGGGGGGGGAAGCAATGGCCCTGCCCCAAGGCTGCACCGTTCTTTCTTCCCTGCTCCTCCCTTGCTTCTGCATTCCCTCCCTCCCCTGATTAGCAGGAGTCTGAACCTGCCCTTTGGAGCTCAGGAAAGGTCATGGAGGCTGGATGAAGCCTGTTTTCTATAACCAAGAAATGGGGCAGGACTTGGCGGTCCAGTGGTTAAGACTCCACACTCCCAATGAAGGGGGTCGGGGTCTGATCTCGGGTCGAGGAACCAGGCACCACATGCCACGACTAAAGACCCCCCATGCCACAGTGGAGATCAAAGATCCTACACGCTGCAGCTGAGACCTGGCACAGCCAATAAAATAAAATAAAATAAAAACTGCTGAAAGAAATGGGGGACATAGAAAGGCTTTCTTGCCCAGTAGCCCCACAGAGTCCTGCTAGTTTTCATCCACGGGACAGCCAGCCAGCTCAGCTACGCCACTTTGGAAGTTCTGTTCCACAGAAACTGCATGAGACAAGAAATGTTGTTTTAAGCTCCTAAACTAGGGGGTCCATTTTTAAGGAGCAATAGGTAACTAATACACGTGGTAAACCACCTACATATATATATAATTCCCAGAAGAATTTGTCCTTTCCATATATATATCTCCCAAGTGGAAGTCTACTGTTTTGAAGCATGAATACCTTCCCTTATCTCTTCCTTCCTTCCTTCTCTCCCTTCCTCCCTCCCTCTCTTTCCTTCATCGTGGGCCAGGAAATGAGCTAGGTTTCTGAGTATACTGTCCCAGCTCTCTAGGTGCTTCATCTGAGGCCTACAGATTTCCTAAAAATCCTTGGGTTTGCCTCAGGTTTATCAGTGTCTGCTCTCAGTATTCATGGAGAATGCAAAGCTGATTGGAAAAGCTATGTGCACATCTAGCTAAAAGCCTGAGCAAAAATGAAAAAATGTTAAAATGAAGGCAGGCTCTCTAACCAAATACACTTAAACACATGATTCTGTCAAAAACCAGTGAATCTGTCTCAAAAATGATGCCCCACACTGACCTAACGGCACCAGGGAAACGACAAGTCACTTCCGTGTATCCAGTGTCAGGTATCTTTTTTTTTTCCTTTTTGACAAGGCTGTTCAGTTTTGACTTTGTACATGTTCTCAGAAGCAGTAACTCCCTAGTGGATGGAGGTAATTGTGTGCAGTACCCAACATGCTCTCTGTTCAGAGTTTGCTCCACACAAATAGGCACTTAGCGCCTTTTATTTGGAAGAGGATCCAACTGCAATATTATGGAAACTCAAGAGCACAGTCCAATATGCGAATCCAGAAGCTCTGATGCTATCTTTCCCAGAAGATTTGTTCTTTTCAAAAACAGTGTTAGCGGTGAAGCCATAAAAACACTAATCTGTCTAGTTTTTTCTTTTCTCAATTTATATACTTCTTTTATTTCCCACTTCAGGGAATGTAATACTAGAACTGATGTCCTGCATTGGGCCTTCCCAGGTGGCTCAGGGGTAAACAATCTGCCTACAAGGCCGGAGACAGGGATTCAATCCCTAGATAGGAAAGGTTCCTTGGAGAAGGAAATGGCAACCCACTCCAGTATTCTTGTCCGGGAAATCTCACGGACAGAGAAGCCTGGTGGGCTACAGTCCATGGGGTTGCAAAGAATCAGACACAGCTGAGCAAGTGAGCACAGGTACACACTAATCACTAGTGATTGTGAACCATTCTGTGTGACTTTTTTGCCATATATATATCTTTAAATCTCTTGCCCATTTTTTGGACTGTCTTGTTTTGTTATTATTCAGACAGTCCATTCTATATTCTGCTTAAAAGTTCTCTAATAGATACATGACTTGTAGAAACATATCTTTTCATTTTTAAGAATAACATCCAGAGAGAGAATCTTTATTTTGAATGAAATCCAGTTTATACATTTCTTTTATGGATTGTGATGTTGGTGCATATAAGGAATCTTTGCCTAACCTAAAGTTACAGAGACTTTTTTCAGTGTTTCTTTTATTTGTTCTATAGTTTTAGGTTTTACATTTAGTCTAACTTTTAGTCTATCACCTCCTTGAGTTATTTTCGTGTATGGTTTAAAATAGAAATCAAGGCGCTTTTTTTTTTTTTTGGACATCAATTTTGTTTTGCATTTTTGAATGTTAAAATTTCCAGGTCCTTTTATTAAAGAACATATCTTCTCCCCGCTGTATTGCCTTTGCACCTTTGTCAAAAACCAGTATATCCTATATGTACAAGTTTACTGCAGGACACTATATTTCATCCCACTGATCTATTTGTCTAAATTTATGCCAGTATCATACTGTCTTGGAATCATGTAGTACAACTTTTCTAAATTTGTCATATTTTTTCAAAGTTGTTTTTAGCTAATCTAGGTCCTTTGCATTTTCAAGCAACGGTTTGAATCAGCTTGCAATTCCTATTAAGTGTCTACTGGGTGACTGAATGACTGAGCACACACATTTGGATTTTATTTGGTATAACACTGAATGGATAGATAAATTTGAGGGGAAATGACATCTTACACATGTTAAGTCTTCCAGTCCTCAATGAAGGTACATCTCTCCATTTGCTTAATCCATCTTCTTTATTTTCTTGCAGCAATATTTGTAGCTTTCTATGTATGGGTCTTACGTATTTTATATCACACTTACCCTTATTTTATATAGTGATGGCATTGCAAATGGTATTATCAAACTTCAGCTCCAGATTGTTCATCACCAGTATATATTAAATATATAGTATACTAATCTTTTAGTATGTTGATCTTTGATCCTGAAATTTCTTAAATTTATCCATTGGGTCTAAGAACATATTTTTATATTCTTTGAGATTTTCTTCAGAATTAATTATGTTGAAAGTGAAAGTGAAAGTGTCAGTCACTAAGTCGTGTCCAACTCTTTGTGAACCCATGGACTGTAGCTCACCAGGCTCCTCTGTGCTTGGAATTCTCCAGGCAAGAATACTAGAGTGGGTTGCCATTCCATTCTCCAGGGGATCTTCCCAACCCAGNGTGAAAGTGTCAGTCACTAAGTCGTGTCCAACTCTTTGTGAACCCATGGACTGTAGCTCACCAGGCTCCTCTGTGCTTGGAATTCTCCAGGCAAGAATACTAGAGTGGGTTGCCATTCCATTCTCCAGGGGATCTTCCCAACCCAGGGATTGAACCTGAGTCTCCTGCATAGCAGGCAGATTTTTACCTCCTGAGCCACCTTATCTGTGTATAAAGATCGTTCTTCATCTTCCTTTTCAATCAGGATGAAAAGGATCATCCAGGATGCCTTTAAATTTAAAAAATAGTAATTTTAGGTTTACAGAAGAGTTTCAAAGATTATACAAAGTTTTACTCGGTGTTCCTATAAAGTTGACATCTTACATTTGTGATGCCTTTATCAAAAATAAGAAGTAACCTTCAATACAATTCTATCAGCCAAACTAGATATTATTGCAAAATGTTTCTCTTATCTTTTGATAATTTTCCTTGTTGAGTAGTCTACTGTCCCTGGCACTAATATCGCCATTCTTATAATTTGTGTTTTGTACAATATATGCTTTCTATTCTCAATTTTTACCTGTGTGAATGAGTATTTTTTAAATACATTTTATATAGAAAATATACAGCTGAGTTTTGCTTTTTAGCTTAATCTGATAATCTCTGGTTTTATCTGAACTGTTATGTGACTACACTGTTATCTACATTCAAATGTAGATTAAAAGGCCAAAAGTTGAGTTTACACCCAGAATTTTACTACATTTTCTGTTTGTTCCATCTGTTTCTTCCCAGTTTTGCATTCTTTTGAATTAATGCTTATATTTAGTAGTCCCTTTCTGTTGGTTTATTAGCTACATGTCATTTTAAAAAATGATTTAATTGTTGCTATGAGTTTAAAATGCATTTATTATCATTATGCATTTATTTTGCTAATAGAGCTAACTACATACAATAGTGTGCTACCTCACTTATGAGACCCATACCTCAGTGAACCCAATCCCGTCATCTCTCCAGTACTTTGTTTAATAGTTTTCATAGTTTTACTCATGTACACACTATTATCCCACAGCATGTTGCTATTGGGCTTCCCTGCTGGCTGCTCAGTGGTAAAGAACCCACCTGCCAAAGCAGGAGATGCAGGTTCAATCCCTGGATTGGAAAGGTCCCCTGGAGAAAGAAATGGCAATCCACTCCAGTATTCTTTGCTGGGAAATTCCATGGACAGAGGAGCCTGGAGGGCTACAGTTCATGGGGTCAAAAAGAGTCAAAAAGAACTTAGCAACTCAACAACAATAGGTTGCTATTAACTGCTACTATTTTTGACTTAACCAATTTTTTTTTTTAAGGAGAACTTCAACTTATTGAAGATTTGTGTGGATAGAAGCTGCTGGGATCTACAAAAATGATCAGGATCATTCATAACTTGTAACCAAACATCTTGAAGATAGTAGCAATTAGGTCATCATCTTTGGGTTTAACCACATATTTGCTATTTTATCATATCCTTTTATTGATTAGACTTTCTATCTAATATCATTTTATAATCAGCCAAACATCTTTTAGTATTTCTTTTAGTGAAGGTTTACTGATAAATTACTTTGACCTAAAAAAATATTTATTTTGGCTTTATTTTTGAAGTATATTTTCCCTTAACACAGAATCCTAGGTTGACAGATTTTTTTTCCTTCCTTTAAACAGAGTAAAGAGGTTGTTTCATTATCTTGGCTCTTGCATTATTTATGATGAAAAGTAAGCATTTATTTTTATCTTTTTTTCCCTTTGTATATAATATGCTCTTTCTCTCATCGGCGTGCATTTAAGATTTTCTCTTTATCATTTATTTCAGCAATTTGGTTATGATGTGCTTTGGTATAATTATGCTTTGAGCATATTAGTAATAAATATCTAAATCTTCCTGTGTGCTAATTCCATTCACAGTTGTATCCAATGCTAGCAAGTATCTTTTAAGCAAAATAAAGTCAGTATATGAGGCAGAAACAGACCCAGTAGTTTGCAGGGAGAATCCTGATGTCAACCTGTCAGGCTGGACCACTGCCATGCAATTTCCAAGCAGATCATGTTTTCCTGTGTATCTGTGTCATCGAAAGGGCCCTCTCTGGTTGGAGTTTCTTTTATTCTGATTTTAAATACAAACATTTATTCCCCACCCTCCTTGCTCAAGTAGCTTTTTATTTAACTGTGATTAGAAGGTCAAAATTTTAGTCACTAAGGATTAAGTTAAAAGAAAAAAAAAGTCAGAATTTCTCTCGGGTATTAGGTTTTGAAAGTACCCTCCACTCCACTCCACTCCTGCCCTGGGCTCAGCTTATCTTAAGGCCCATCTTGAGCTCAGTGTTGAACTTGCTCATGGTTTGAAGGTGCAGCCTCTGATGTGATGAAGATGGGACCTGGAACCTACGATGAGGACTGAGGTGTGTCGAAGTTCATCTGGCAGGTGATTCCTGGAAGCAAGAACGAGGAGCTGGGAAGAGGGAGACAGAGATGTTACCAAAGGCCGTCGGACATGTAACGCGCTTGTCTAGCCCTGTGCCCTGGGGTTCGGTCTCGCCAGGGGACCTCTGAAGCGCTGAAGCCAAGTGCAGGCTCTGTACCCCAACCCCAAGGTCAATCTCAGAGACAGAGTTTTGGGTGAAGTAGAAGGAAGTAGCTTCACTGCTTTGCCAAGCACAGGGGGCCTCAGCAGGCTAATGCCCACGAGACTCTGTGTCCCGCCCTGGAGGAGGTAGTGGGTTGTACAGAAAGGGTTCAAAGAGGACGTGATCAGCTAGTGGACAGCCTTCTGACGGGTAGGTGGTGAGGTGATCAGACGTCAGTATCATCAACNCCTGGTGAGCTGCCGTCTATGGGGTCACACAGAGTCAGACACAACTGAAGCGACTTAGCAGCAGCAGCAGCAGTAATGGGAATAGACCCAAGGCAAATCACTTTTAATTTTACCCAAATATTTTTAAGAGAATTTGAAAACAAACAAACAAAAAAGTCACTGTAGGAGTCAGAAGGTAGTAAATTGTGGTTAATGCACAATTCTTCTAATTCTTGTGAAATGGGTCTGGATACAGCCCTGTATCTGCAGCTTCTTCTTGCTCCCAATGATGTCCTTGATCATTTCTCACCTCAGAGCTAAACTGCTATTCACCGTGGAGAACTGCACACAGGAAGAAACAATGGAGAATTCCTAAAGGCTATGAAATATTCTACAAAGTTTGTACAGATTTTGATCTCACTAAACTTCTGAGATGGTAAGGAGGAGACCTGATGTCTTCTCCTGGGAGTTACTTTTTTTAATTAATTTTGTTTACTGAAGGATAAGTGCTTTACAGACTTTTGTTGTGTTCTGTCAAACCTCAACAAGAATCAACCATAAGTATACACGTATCCCTCCCTTTTGAACTTCCCTCCCATCTCTGCCTCATCCCACCCCTCTAGATTGATACAGAGCCACTGTTTGATTTCCTGAGCCATATAGCAAATTCTCATTGGCTATCTATTTTACATATGGTAATGTAAGTTTCCATGTTACTCTTTCCATACATCTCATCCTCTCCTCCCCTCTCCCCATGACCATAAGTCTATTCTCTATCTGTTTCTCCACTGCAGTCCTGTAAATAAATTCTTCAGTACCATTTTTCTAGATTCCATACAGATGCATTAGAACATGATATTTATCTTTCTCTTTCTGACTCACTTCACTCTATATAGTAGGTTCTAGGTTCATCCACCTCATTAGAACTGACTCAGATGTGTTCCTTTTTATGGCTGAGTAATATTCCATTGTGTATATACACCACAACTTCTTTATCCATTCATCTGTTGATGGACATCTAGGTTGCTTCCATGTTCTAGCTATTGTAAATAGTGCTGCAATGAACATGGAATACATGTGTCTTTTTCTATTTTTGTTTCCTCAGGATATATGCCTAGGAGTGCGATTCCTGGGTCATACGGTGGTTTTATTCCTAGTTTTTTAAGGAATCTCCATATCATCTTCCATAGTGGTTGTATCAATTTACATTCCCCAAAACAGTGCAAGAGTGTTAAGGATTGGGAGCTCGTGTACACCTGTGGTGGATTCATGTCGATGTATAGCAAAGCCAATAGAGTATTGTAAAGTAAAATAAAGTAAAATAAAGTAAAAAAAAAAAAAAAAAAGGAGTGTCCCCCTTTCTCCACACCCTCTCCGGCATTTATTGTTTGTAGACTTCTTGATGATGGCCACTCTGACTGGTGTGCGGTGCTATCTCATTGTAGTTTTGCTTGCATTTCTCTAATAATGAGCAATGTTGAGAATCTTTTCATGTGTTTCTTAGCCATCTGTATGTCTTTTTTGGAGAAATGTCTGTATAGGTCTTTACACTTTTTAACTGGGTTGTTTGTTTTTCTGGTATTGAGTTGTATGAGGTGCTTGTATATTTTGGAAATTAATCCTTTGTCAGTTGTTTCATTTGCTATTATTTTCTCCCATTCTTAGGGCTGTCTTTTCAACTTGCTTATACTTTCCTTTGCTGTGCAAAGGCTTTTTAGTTTAATCAGGCCCCACTTGTTTACTTTGGTTTTTATTTCCATCACTCTAGGAGGTGGGTCATAAAGGATCTTGCTTTGATTTATGTCAAGTGTTCTGCCTATGTTTTCCTCTAAGAGTTTTATAGTTTCTCATCCTACATCTAGGTCTTTAATCCATTTTATCTTTGTGTATGGTGTTAAGAAGTGTTTTAATTTCATTGTTTTACATATCACTGTCCAGTTTTCCCAGCATCATTTACTGAAGAGGCTGTCTTTGCCCCATTGTATAGTCTTGCCTCCTTTGTCAAAAATAAGGTACCCATAATTGCATGGGTTTATTTCTAGATTTTCTACCTTGTTCCACTGGTCTATATTTCTGTTTTTGTGCCAGTACCATACTGTCTTGATGACTGTAGCTTTGTAGTATAATCTGAAGCCAGGAAAGTTGATTCCTCCAGCTCCATTCTTCCTTCTCAAGACTGCTTTGGCTATTCAGGGTCTTTTGTGTTTCCATATGAATTGTGAAATTTTTTGTTCTGGCTTTGTGAAAAATGTCTTTGGTAATTTTATAGGGATCACATTGAATCTGTAGATTGCATTTGGTAGTATAATCATTTTCACAATATTAATTCTTCCTACCCAGAAACATGGGATATCTCTCCATCTGTTTATGTCATCTTTGATTTCTTTCATTAGTGTCTTATAATTTTCTGCGTACAGTTCTTTTTTCTCCTTAGGTAAGTTTTTCCTAGACATTTAATTCTTTTTGTTGCAATGGTGAATGGGACTGATTCCTTAATTTCTCTTTCTGATTTTTCATTGTTAGTATATAGAAATGCAAGTAATCTCTGTGTATTTTGTATCCTGCAACTCTGCTAAATTCACTGATGAGCTCTAGTAATTTTCTGATACTATCTTTAAGGTTTTCTATGTACAGTATATCATCTCCAAATAGTGAGAGCTTTACTTCTTATTTTCCAATTTGGATTCCTTTCATTTCTTTTTCTTCTCTGATTGCTGTAGATAGAACTTCCAGAACTATGTTAAATAACAGTGGTGAAAACGGGCACACTTGTCTTGTTCCTGATCTTAGGGAGAATGCTTTCAGTTTTTCACCATTGAGAATAATATTTGCTGTAGGCTTATAAAACGCAGAGGAATCAGAGATCAAATTGCCAACATCCACCTGATCATCAAAAAAAGCAAGAGAGTTACAGGAAAACATCTACTTTTGCTTTATTGACTATATCAAAGCCTTTGACTGTGTGGCTCACAACAAACTGTGGAGAATTCTTAAAGAGATGGGAATACCACACTATTTGACCTGTCTCCTGAGATATCTGTATCCAGGTCAAGAAGCAACAGTTAGAATTGGACATGGAACAACAGACTGGTTCCAAATGGGGAAAGGAGTACGTTAAGGCTGCTTATTTAACTTATATGCAGAGTACATCATCCAAAATGCCAGGCTGGATGAAGCACAACCTAGAATCAAGAGTGTAGGGAGAAATAACAATAACCTCAGATATGAATATGACACCACCCATACAGCAGAAAGTGAAGAATAAAGAGCCTCTTAATGAAAATGAAAGAGGAGAGTGAAAAAGTTGACTTGAAAACTCAATATTCAGAAAACTAAGATCATGACATCCAGTCCCATCGATTCATGGCAAATAGATGGGGAAATAATGGAAACATTGAGAGGCTTTAATTTGGGGGCTCCAAAATCACTGCAGATGGTGAGTGCAGCCATGAAATTAAAAGACACTTGCTCCTTGGAAGAAAAGCTATGGCCAACCTAGGCAGCAAATTAAACAGCAAAGACATTATTTTACCAACAAAGGTCCGTCTAGTCAAAGCTATCTATGGCTTTTCCAGTAGTTATGTATGGATGTGAGTGTTGGAGCATAAAGAAAGCTGAGCACTGAAGAACTGATACTTTTGAACTGTGGTGCTGCAGAAGACTTTTGAGAGTCCCTTGGACTGCATGGAGATCTAACGAGTCAATCCTAAAGAAAATCAGTCCTGAATATTCATTGGAAGGACCGATGCTGAAGCTGAAACTCCAATACTTTGGCCAACTAATGCAAAGAACCAACTTATTGGAAAAGACCCTGATGCTGGGAAAGATTGAAAGTGGAAGGAGAAGGGGATGTCAGAGGATGAGATAGTTGGATGGCATCACCAACGCAATGGACATGAGTTTGAGTAAGCTCAGGGAGTTGGTGATGGACAGGGAAGCTTGGCATGCTTCAGTCCAGGGGGTCACAGAGTCGGACATGACTGAGCAACTGAACTGAACTATTATACATGGCGTTTACTATATCATATACACGCTTCCCTTGTGGCTCAGATGGTAAAGAATCTGCCTGCAATGCAGGAGACCTGGGTTCAATCCCTGGGTTGGGACGATGCCCTGGAGATTGTCCTGAAGAATTCCATGGACTGTATAGTCCATTGGGTTGCCAAGAGGCAGAGATGACTGAGCGACTCTCACTTTCAATTATCCATATATGGCATTTACTCTGTTGAGGTAGGTTCTTTCNGGTTGGGATGATGCCCTGGAGATTGTCCTGAAGAATTCCATGGACTGTATAGTCCATTGGGTTGCCAAGAGGCAGAGATGACTGAGCGACTCTCACTTTCAATTATCCATATATGGCATTTACTCTGTTGAGGTAGGTTCTTTCTATGCCCATTTTTTGAAGAATTTTAATCATAAATGAGTGCTGAATTTTATCAAAGGCTTTTTCTGCATCTATTGAGATTATCGTATGGTTTTTATCTTTCAATATCTTTGCTAATATGGTGTATCACATTGATTGATTTGTGTATATTGAAGAATCCTTGCATTCCTGGAATAAACCTAACTTGATCATGGTATATGAGCTTTTTGATGTGTTGCTGAATTCTGCTTGCTAAAATTTTGTTAAGAATTTTTGCATCTATGTTCATCAGTGATATTGGCCTATAGTTTCCTTTTTTGTGTGTTGTCTTTGTCTTGTNAGGAAGATATTGCTGAGTATCCATTGAGGGGGACCAGGGCCCGGCCACTCTGCTTCTCACCTGCTCCTTCCTTGTCTCTGCCTCCCCTTCCTTCCCTGATTTGGGCCTGCCCCTTGGAGCTCAGGGAAGGCCATGGAGGCTGAAGGAACCCTGCTTCCTGTAATCCAGAAATGGGGGACATGCCTAGGAACCCCACAGGGTCCTGCTCAGTTTCAGCCTCCCATGGTGTGTGCCTTAGATTTTCCGGTGTGAAGGACAACCAAGTGTAAGTAGCGTTTTCTGTCAACTCTCTTGCTCCATTAATTGAGGGTAGACCACAGGGCAGTAAATCCTGTTAATTCCCTGGATCCCTAGCTGAGAGGGCTTCCTAGCATCTAGAAAGCCCAGAAGCAGAGAAACAGGGGGACAGTATCAGCGGCCAGTGCGTGAGTCCACGGCTACTCAGCTCCGTGGTGGCTGTGACACGGGCTATATGAAACAGCTGCCCTAAATTGGGTGTTTGCCTTATTTTTTAGATGCAGGGTTCCTCGTTAAGAATGAGCTTCCTCCTGATGAGTGTGTTTCTTGCCAGTGAGATGGAGCATCTCTGAGTAGAAGCATTTTTCCATTTTTCTAAAGACAGATGAGGATGAAATTTCATCTCTCTCTGGACACAGTGCCATCTGGACTTGGGATTAATGACCATAAAGATAAGACCTTGAAAGCACTAATCCCAATGTAATTGGAAATGCAAAAATATAAACATGTGTACACATTCAGGGGCTAAGTTCCTTTTATGAGAAATCTGGAGGGACTGCGGTAAATATGAGCTTGTGGGCAGACAAAATAGGCGCCATTTGCAACCTACATGTTGAGAACTGCCATACCCGGGTACCAGAGGCTGTACTAGAAATCCCTCCACGCTTAAATCAGGGGAAACTTCATCACTTTATTTTAATGGCTTTAATTCATACACAATAAACTGCATATGCTTAGGCTGTACAGTTTGACCAATTTTAACGTATGAAGACACCCGTGAAACTGTCACCATGTTAAAAATAGTGAACAGATCAGATCGATCAGCCCCCAATATCCTTATACTCTTTTGTAGATCTTTTTCCACCCCTCCTTCTTCCTAGGAAACCACTAATCTATCATTTTCTATCATTGTAGATAAGTTTGCATTTTAGACAAATGTATATAAATAGATTCATGCAGTATGCACTCTTGTCTGGCTTTTTAAAACATGGTATAATTTGTGTTGTCTTTTTTGTATCAATAATTTTTCTTATTTTTAGGGCTGAATATTTTCCATTGTATTGATATAGTATAATTTGTTATTGGTTCATCTGTTGATGGGAATTTCAGTTTATGGCAATTGCAAGTAAAGATGCTCTAAACATTAATATTCAATACTTTGTATGAACATGTGATCTCATTTCTCTTGGGTAAGAGAGAAATGGCTGGATCACATGGTATGGATCTTAAGAAAATGCCAGATTATTTTCCAAAGTCGTATCATTTTACATTCTCCCCAGCAGTGAATGAGCATTCCAGATGCTGATGTCATTGCCAACACTTGGTGTGCTCAGAGTTTTTACTGTAAGCGGGTGTGTAGTGACATCTCTTTGTAGTTTTAATCTGCTTTTCCCTGAGGACAAATAATGCTGAGTATATTTTCATTGCCTTCTAAATATCTTCTTTGGTAAAGTGTCTGTTCAAAACTTTTGCTTACTGTTTTATAGCCTTTTTTTTCTTATTATATTGGGTTTTGAGAGTTCTTTTTATATTCTGGATACAAGTTCTTTATAAGTAACTTATTTTCGAATATTTTCTCCCCAGTTCCTTTCATTTGTAATGTAGTGACTTCTGCAAAGTTCTAAAATTTGATGAAGTTCTATTTTTTCCTGTAATGAATTCATACTTTGCCTATGCCTCACCCTAGATCACGAAGGTTCTCTTCCATATTCTCTACTAGCATTTTGTAGTTTTAGGTTTTATATTTAGGTATATGATGAATTTGAATTTTTTACCATGGTACAGTTTATGACTCAAGCTCTTTTTTCCGCCATGACAAGGTAAGAATGAACAGTGCCAGTAGGAGAATAAACAAGTGAAATCTGAGGCCGGTGACCGCTGGTCTCCATGAAGAGTGGGAGACAACTTTCTCCACTACAGTCTGACATGCTTTGGAGTTGTCGAGTCCAATCTTAACCCAATCTGGAAAAATAGGTATAACAGATTGGAGCACTCCCTGAGCTCGCTCCTATTTAAGTCACGGCTGCCGTGGCCATCTGGTCCAGCTCAGAGTCACCTCTTTGGCCACCTCCCACCTCAGCACACTCTGCATCCCATCTCACTGACGTCACAGTCTGGTCTACGCGGCATTGCAGGAGCAGTCTGGAGTGAGGAGACAACGCTCCAGGGCAACCTTCAGCAAAGCAGACTGAGCATCCGCGGACATAGGCTCCAGGCTCACGTCTTCCCGATGAGCGATTCTGGGAGGCTTCTGCACTCTTCTCAGGAGGCCATGGAACCACTGGGCTGCTGCCTTCTCCTCCTTCCTTATTCGATCACCTCACTGCCTCATTGTTGCTTTCTGGGATTATCTGCCAAAGGAAACACTTGCACCCAGGTCCTTATCTTGGACTCTGCTCTCAGGGAAACTCAATCCAAATCAGTAGTTAGGTTTATACTCTTATAATCACTCAGGCCAAATAATCTTCCTAATTCATCAGACTCACAAGCGGTGAAGCTGGGATTTGAACACAGATAAATGGCACCCCACTCCAGCACTCTTGCCTGGAAAATCCCAGGGATGGAGGAGCCTGGTGGGCTGCAGTCCNCAGAGACATCCCTTTGCTGACAAAGGTCCATCTAGTCAAAGCAATGGTTTTTCCAGTAGTCATGTATGGATGTGAGAGTTGGACTACAAAGAAAGCTGAACACCAAAGAATTGATGCTTTTGAACTGTGGTGTTGGAGAAAACTCTTGAGAGTCCCTTGGACAACAAGGAGATCCAATCAGTCTATCCTAAAGGAAGTCAGTCCTGAATATTCAAATAAGGACTGATGCCGAAGCTGAAACTCTGATACTTTGGTCACTAGATGCGAAGAACTGACTCACTGGAAAAGACCCTGATACTGGGAAAGATTGAAGGCAGGAGGAGAAGGGGATGACAGAGGATGAGATGGTTGGATGGCATCACTGACTTGATGGACATGAATTTGAGCAAGCTCCGGGAGTTGGTGATGGACAGGGAGGCTTGGTGTGCCACAGTCCATGGGGTTGCAAAGAGTGAGACATGAACTGAGCAACTGAACTGACTGAAAGAGAGTGGGGCGGGTGAGTGTGCTGGGGGCAATTAGCTAGAAGGTGCATCGGAGTGGCTGGGGGCTGCACTTGGCTGCAGTCAGGCGCCCAGGCAGGTTGAGGCTGCAGAGGCAGAGATGGTGTAACGGGGGGTGGAGGAAGTACGTCTGCTGTCGGAGCTGCAGTGAGAGACCCCGAGGACCCTCGAGAAGCGGCTGGTGTCATCTCTCTGAGCGCACCACTCTACTTCCCAGCCCCGTGAGCCTTGACCGTGTGTGATGTCTGGTTCTTGCTCCGTCAAGAATCTCCCCACTAATCTGAGCTGTTCTAAGTGTGCTTTTGCTACAAACAACCCAAGCACCTTGAGTAAAAATATCTATGTGCTATTATGAGCAACAACTGGTTTACAGAGGTTACAAATGGGGACATTCCATTCAATGACTTTTGCCCTTTTGCTCATATCCTAAGCACTGGCCACCTGGGTCACGTGGGGAGAGTTCATGGTTCAGTGCAACACAAATACATCTCCTACAAGTGCTCACTCGATGCATCAGCATGATAGTTTTCCATTCACAAAGGAAAATATACTCACCTTCACTATTTTGAAAGAGTCAACATCCTAAGAAGTTGACTCAACAAGTCATTAAGCAGGCAAACACTGCATCCTTCCTCTCCTTTTCCTGCTTACGGAATCCCTATTGTCTTCAGGAACCGGGTGTCCTCGTGTTTCAGGGAGGCTGGGCAACTTCTGAGTGGCAAGAGGTGGATCTGTTTTTGGTCTCTACCTAACAAGGTGGTCTTGCTTGAAGTCAGACTAAGTACNCCTAGATAGCGTATTAAAAAGCAGAGACATCCCTTTGCTGACAAAGGTCCATCTAGTCAAAGCAATGGTTTTTCCAGTAGTCATGTATGGATGTGAGAGTTGGACTACAAAGAAAGCTGAACACCAAAGAATTGATGCTTTTGAACTGTGGTGTTGGAGAAAACTCTTGAGAGTCCCTTGGACAACAAGGAGATCCAATCAGTCTATCCTAAAGGAAGTCAGTCCTGAATATTCAAATAAGGACTGATGCCGAAGCTGAAACTCTGATACTTTGGTCACTAGATGCGAAGAACTGACTCACTGGAAAAGACCCTGATACTGGGAAAGATTGAAGGCAGGAGGAGAAGGGGATGACAGAGGATGAGATGGTTGGATGGCATCACTGACTTGATGGACATGAATTTGAGCAAGCTCCGGGAGTTGGTGATGGACAGGGAGGCTTGGTGTGCCACAGTCCATGGGGTTGCAAAGAGTGAGACATGAACTGAGCAACTGAACTGACTGAAAGAGAGTGGGGCGGGTGAGTGTGCTGGGGGCAATTAGCTAGAAGGTGCATCGGAGTGGCTGGGGGCTGCACTTGGCTGCAGTCAGGCGCCCAGGCAGGTTGAGGCTGCAGAGGCAGAGATGGTGTAACGGGGGGTGGAGGAAGTACGTCTGCTGTCGGAGCTGCAGTGAGAGACCCCGAGGACCCTCGAGAAGCGGCTGGTGTCATCTCTCTGAGCGCACCACTCTACTTCCCAGCCCCGTGAGCCTTGACCGTGTGTGATGTCTGGTTCTTGCTCCGTCAAGAATCTCCCCACTAATCTGAGCTGTTCTAAGTGTGCTTTTGCTACAAACAACCCAAGCACCTTGAGTAAAAATATCTATGTGCTATTATGAGCAACAACTGGTTTACAGAGGTTACAAATGGGGACATTCCATTCAATGACTTTTGCCCTTTTGCTCATATCCTAAGCACTGGCCACCTGGGTCACGTGGGGAGAGTTCATGGTTCAGTGCAACACAAATACATCTCCTACAAGTGCTCACTCGATGCATCAGCATGATAGTTTTCCATTCACAAAGGAAAATATACTCACCTTCACTATTTTGAAAGAGTCAACATCCTAAGAAGTTGACTCAACAAGTCATTAAGCAGGCAAACACTGCATCCTTCCTCTCCTTTTCCTGCTTACGGAATCCCTATTGTCTTCAGGAACCGGGTGTCCTCGTGTTTCAGGGAGGCTGGGCAACTTCTGAGTGGCAAGAGGTGGATCTGTTTTTGGTCTCTACCTAACAAGGTGGTCTTGCTTGAAGTCAGACTAAGTACATGACATCTTTGTGACCTGTAGAACCTGCAGGGAAGTCTGCTGGGGGGCAGTTCTGGCGCTCTTCCCTGACCTTTGATAGGAACACAAGGACGGGGTACAGTCCTTGAGCACCGAGACGCTAGCATGTGAACATGTGTGTGATGCTGGGATTGCTGCAGCCATCCTGTGGCCTGAGGAATCCTCTAAGGACAAAACTAACGCCCTCACGATGGCAGAGCAGAGACATGGAGAGAACTTGGGTCTCTGGTGGTGTCGCCTCCTGGGTGCTCCCCTACAGGCACCTGTCTGTGGTTGAGAGAAACCTGCTGAAAAACATGTTCCAGGCTCCCAGGCCATGTTCTATAGGAAGGGCTATTTTGCACACCTATTTTTTTTTAAGTTCCTTATTATTATTACTTTTGATCACACAGAATGTGGGATCTTAGCTGTCTCATCAGGAGTTGAGTCCACACACCGTGCGGTAGAAGGGCGGAGCCTTAACCTCGGGCCACCAGGGAAGTCCTTTGCTCCTTTACAGGCCAAGGAGACTGCTGGCCAGTGGACAAACCCCGAGGCAGCTGCTGGTCTCACGGCCCTTCCTCATTCACCGGAAACATGGATCGTGTGGACCCCTCTCTGCTATGATACAGTTTGGCATCTTTGTCTCGACCTCCAAGCTGAGGCCTCCCGCCAGCCCCTACGGTCCCATCCCGGCTGACTGACCGATTCTCCGTCAGATCCCCGCTCGCTCAGCGCCTGCTTCCTGCGCCCCCCTCTGCCTGGAACCCGCCCCCTCTGCTCCCCTGGCGAGTCTCAGGAAACCCTCGCTTTACATTTATTTTAAAGGAGATGATGTGACGTACCTGGCATAGGGTCGGCGCCCGGCAGACGGGATGTGCCCGCCCGTCCCTGAGGTCTGACTTCTTTCTACTCCTCCCGGCCGGGGCTGGCCCTGCCTTCAGCCAGTCTCCTTTGTGTGGAGTCGTGCGGGCCAGGATCTGTGAGGGGGAAGATGGTCCAGCTGAGCACAGAGAACCACTCAGACAGTGAAGGGGGGCCCTGCTCTGGAAGGAAAGGACGAAACGATCCCGGGGCCCGCGTCTCTCCAGGGGACAGACACGCCGGGGCCAGGGCCTGGGGCTGCTGAGGACCAGGGCTTTGGCTCGCGCCCACAGACAGCGGGAGGGCACCGGCCCCGGGTCCCGACACTCGGGCGTGGAGAGAAGGCCGGACGGGAACCATGGGGCTGCTTGCGGCCAAGTGCAAGCCCGTCAGCAGCCTCTGACTGAAGCATCTGCAGAGCAGAGCGGTTCTAATCAGCTGCTAACTCATCAGGTCAAAAGTAGCAAAGCACGCTCCTGAGTCCAGAGGGTTCCCTTCGCTGAGAATCACGTCTCAGGCACCTCCCCCTGCGGGTTTGGGCAGGAACACGCCAGTGCTTCCCTGTTCCTTGTGGTGACCGGCAAGGTCATCCTCATCCTGTCCATCAGCCCCTCCAGGGGCCCAGCTGGGGTTGTGGGTTTGGGGCGAAGGGCGGCTGGGGAGGGGGAAGGTGAGGAGGGGCAGATGCTTGTCCTGACAGCTGCTGGGGTCCGTTGGCGGCGGCTCCCACAGCCCCACTCGGAGGTGATGGGGACTCAGGACACCATCGTTTAATCAGAAACTTGCTGGGTTTCGGCTTTGAGGATTAATCACAGGTGACACCAGATCTCCCAGGGCTGACAAAAGCTCTTCTTGTCGGGTGTCAGCTTGGATAGGAGTGAGCTGTCACAGACCCTCAGCCCCAGGGGTGGGGGGGGGAGACGGGCTTCTCTGGAGGTCACTGTCTCCTTGGTCTGCTCAGCACCATCCTCACGGTAGGGCTGGCCTTGCCCCATAACCCCCCTGCCCAGGGAAATGACACTTCTCTGTATTTGCATTAGAAAAGAATGCACTTGCATTTTTCTTCTCTTATAATCAGAAGAAAAAGCTTTAAGAAAATTAATTGTAAGAGAGGTTTTAATTGCAGGAAAGGGAAAGCAGGTTTGTGTAGGAAATGGCAGCCCACTCGGTACTCTTGCCTGGGAAATCCCACGGACAGAGGAGCCTGGCACGCTACAGTCCACAGGGTCGCAGAGTCAGCCTCGACCGAGCACACCCCCACAGCTACCAGCCTGGTCCTAGGGTCGGAGAGAGGACACGTTTGCTGAGAGTCTGACTCATCGTTTAAAATTCAGCTGGTGGAAACATCATCCCTGTGCTTACAGACTGTTTACTCTGCCAGGCACTTGGCTAAGCCTAACTGCTGGAGAACTCTTTGAGACAGGTGGTTTTATCACCATCAACATCACCAGCACCACCTGGACCGTCAGCACCATCATCATCACCACAGTACAGCCAAGAAAAATAAAAAATGACAGGTTCAAAGTCATACTTAGTGTGGGAGGCAGGATGTGGACTTCCTTTAAATCGCTACTATACGGCCCCTAGAACTGCCTTAAAACAAAAAAAGTTCACCTTTTAACGACTCTAAGTAGGTACGGGGCTTCCCTGATAGCTCAGTTGGTAAAGGATCCTCCTGCAGTGCAGGAGACCCCAGTTTGATTCCTGGGTCGGGAAGATCCCCTGGAGGAGGGAAAGGCTGCCCACTCCAGTATCCTTGGGCGTCCCTGGTGGCTCAGCTGGTAAAGAATCCGCCTGCAATGCAGGAGACCCGGGTTCAGTCCCTGGGTTGGGAAGATCCCCTGGAGAAGGGAAATGCTACCCACTCCAGTGTTCTGGCCTGGAGAATCCCATGGACTATGTAGGGTTAGGGTTAGCAGAGAGTCAGACATGACTGAGCGACTTTCATTTTCACTTTCAACCAGTAGGTGTAGGTACAAAATGTCCCTGAAATATCACTTTAACAAGCATAAGACAGAATTAAAACCAAGCTCTTAAGATAGCAGAGCAGATACTGGCTCAGGATTCAAAATAGTTCCGGCTTCTCAAAGGAGGAATCAATTGCTTGGTGAGTTATGAGCTTCCTGTCATCGGTATTGTTCAGGCACAATCAGCCAGTGATTATTCACTGTCCAGCGAAGCCCACTGTGTGAGCAGAGCTTGCACGCACAGTTTGTGTTGCCTCTCACATAAGAATAAACAGACAGCCAAGGATCTCTCTATGTTCGAGAAAAGTCTCCATATGAAAGGAAGAGATCGAAAGAGACAAACTGCCACAAGGAAGCTGCAGGAAGCTGTCAATGCACCCAACAAGAGAAAACTGAAAAAAAAAAAAAAATCCAATAATTAAAATCCGTGAAGAGATCAGGTAAGATACTGCAACCATAGAACAATGCAGGGTGCTTTGACAAGGGAACAACCAAAGAACAAGGAAAAGTTCTTAAGAGATTAAAATAAAGGTAAGTGGAAGCTTAAAATCAATAGAAAATTTAGAAGATAAAGTTGAGGCAATATCCCCCAAAGTTAAAAAGTTAAAGAGAATGAAAATAAGAAAGGAGGAGGGAGAATGAGGTCAATTTAGGAAGTTTAATACCCAATAAAGTGAAATCTTAAAAAGAGGTTACAGAAGTATGCTTCTTTACTTGTATGTCTTGTGGGGGTACAGTATCAATTATGGGATGAAATTATCAGAGACACTAGTATTAGAGGATTCTCCATATGCAAAAACATGAGCATTTAGTTTTGAAGGGTCCTTTGAGTGTTCAGTACAAATCAGTGGAAAAGAACCTCGGAGTATCGTTCTGAAATTTTAGGGCACCGGGGAATAAGAGAAGACCCTGAAATCTTCCTGGGAGGAAACACCAGGTCACACGCAAAGGGCTAGAAGTAAGTTTGGCATCAGATCTTTCAACAGTGATGCTGGAAAGCGGGGGACAGTGAGGTGATGCCTTCACATTTCCGACGGAAAATACTCCTAAACCTGGGATTCTGCAGCTACCTGAACTATTGTGTGTGCAAGCAGAATGACGCATTTTCAGAAAGGCAAGGACTCTAAACATCTAGCTTCCATGCATCCTTTCTTAGGAAGCTACTGCAGGATACTCTCCAGTAAAATGAGGGAATAAAACAAAAATATGAAGGCCAGGAAAGAGAGCAGCAAGGAGTGTTCCAGGATGACAGGGATGCAGCAAGGAGAAGCTGGCCAAGACTGCAGCAGGACCATGGAGGGTCAGGGGAAATAATGAATGGTTATCTGATATCCTTGATAACTTAGGAAATAACATCATTAGGCAAATGACAGGTGTGGGAGTCAGATAGAAAAAAAATTGAGGACAGGTATGATTAAAAAATCCCCAGCACATGAAAAGAGAGGCAATATTAACTTTGGACAAAATAAAAAGATACGAAGGAAACAATCCCAGCATACAACTTGCCTCAACTTGAACAATGTTTACCTGGTCATGATAAAGTAGCAGGTAAAACTGATCAGAATGGACCAAGACGATGGTGGGGGAAGTGCACGGTGGGGAGCTAGGAAAAGGGACATAAATTATCATCTACCTAAAGGCGTGTCGATAAATAATGTCTTAAAACTGGCACATCACTAAATAGCAATTAAGCACATTACTTAGAAATAAGGAGGTAAGGAGAAGAAAGCAAAACGGAGACGGGTTAGAAGTGGCTGTCCCTGGGGATCAGCGTATGACAAGCCTGTTTCACTTCCCCCCTTCATGGATCACAGTCACGGTGGAAGGTCCTGCTTAACTCAATGATGCTATGAGCCATGCCGTGCAGGGCTACCCAAGATGGACAAGGCATAGTGAAAAAATCTGACAAAACATGGTCCAATGGAGGAGGAAATGGCAAATCACTCCAGTACTCTTGCCAGGAGAATCCCATGAACAGTATGAAAGGGCAAAAAGATACGACACTGGAAGATGAGCCGCTGGGGCTGGAAGGGGTCCTGGGGAAAAGGAGAGGGCAGTTACTAATAGCTCCAGAAAGAATGAAGTGGCTGGGCCAAAGCAGAGACAATGCTCAGCTGTGGATGTGGCTGGTGGTGAAAGAGAGTTGGACCATGAAGAAGGCTGAGCGCCAGAGAATTGATGCTTTCAAACCGCGGTGCTATAGAAGACTCTTGAGAGTCCCTTGGACTGCAAGGAGATCCAACCATTCGATCTTAAAGGAAATCAACCCTAAATATTCATTGGAAGGACTGATGCTGAAAGCTCTAATACTTTGGCCCCTGATGCAAAGAGTTGACTCATCAGAAAAGACCCTGATGCTGGGAAAGACTGAAGGCAGAAGGAGAAGGGGGCGGCACAGGATGAGATGGTTAGATGGCATCACCAACTCAATGGGCACGAATCTGAGCAAACTCTGGGAGAGAGTGAAGGCCGAGGGCCATGGGGTCACAAAGAACTGGACACGACTTAGTGACTGAACAACAACTGCTACTTTAGTCTTTAAATCTGCTTGACGTCTGTATCACCATGGTTGAAAAAAATAAAAAATAACATTATGTCCACAGTTGGAAATATGGGTCAGGCATTTAGGTATAAAGAATCAGTTACTCCATTCTCTGCACACTTACTATATTTCACTTTTTGTAAAACTTGTCGGACAGCTCACCCCTTCACAAATCAGATGCGCTGAGTGTGTGCAGGGCACTTCACAGATGCCACCTGGCTTCACCTTTGCATGAGCTTGCTAAGATGAGTTTTATTATCCCCGTTTTATGATGAGGAAGTTGGATCAGAGGTAAATAAGCTGGTGAGACCTCATGCCACGAAGATCCCAACGGAGCCCTCACCAACTGAGCACCCTCTGATCCCAGTTAGACCAGCCACGACCACAGCCAGCATTTACACAGCACAGCACCCAGCCTGGCCAGCCAGACTCCTCGCTTCCTGGGCTCCACACCTACCCCCTCATTTTGCTGGAGCATATCCTCCAATACCTTCTGGGAGGAGGCACACAGCCGTTGCTATAGAAAGACACTGTCTACACTCACAGGTGGGCTTCCCTGGTGGGCCAGCGGTTATGACTTTGCGTTTCAGTGCAGGCGGTGCGAGCTCAAATCCTGCTCAGGAAGCTAAGATCCCAAATGCCTCGTGGCCACAAAAGCCCCCACATAAAACAGAAGCAGTATTGTAATAAATTCAATAAAGACTTTAAAATGGTCCACATCGAAAAAAAAAGAAGAAACCAAAACCAAAACTTAAAAAAAAACGCTCCGGACAGCTAAGACATGGAAGCAACCTAGATGTCCACCAAAAGCTGAATGGATAAAGAAGCTGTGGTATATATACACAATGGAATACTACTCAGCCATAAAAAGAATGCATCTGAGTCAGTTCTAACCTATCATACAGAGTGAAGTGAGTCATAAAAAGAAAAATGAACAATGTGTGTTAACGCACATGTGGAATCTAGGAAGATGGTGGTGATGAATGAATCTGTAGGGCAGCCACGCAGATGCAGGCAAGTGAACAGACTTGTGGACACAGTGAGGGAAGGAGAGGGTGGGGCGAATGGGCAGAGTAGCCTGGAGACACATGCATGCCGTGCGTGAAACAGCCAGCCAGCGGGATTTGCTCTATGACAGGGGGCGNATACTCCATTGAAAGTTATCATAATGGCTATCGTTCCCTGTGCTATGCAATGTATACTTATGCTTATCTCTTTTTTTAATCTGAGTGTTGTTGCTTCACACTCTTGTGGCAACTTCCGCTGTACAGCAGAGTGAGTCAGTTGCACATATGCACGCATCCCCTCTGTTTTTGATTTCCTTCCCACTTATTTCGGTCACCGCAGAGCGCTGAGCAGGGTCTCCTGTGCCGCACACTAGGTTCTCACTGGTTATCTGCTTTATACACAGCGGTGTCTATACGCCAATCCCAGTCTCCCAGTTCATCCCTCCCTTAGCAGCATGGCGTCCATACGATTGTTCTCTATGTCTATGCCTCTAGAGAAATACATACGTCAAAGACCAAGGTGACAGTATCTTATTATAAAGTTGCATATTAATGTGAACATGACTGTGTAAACAAATAAATCAAAAACCAAAAATGTTTTAACAGTAGCTACTACATTGTGATGAGATTTCTATTTTCCTCTCTATAAGTTTCTGTATTTCCTGTATATTTTACAAACATGCACTGCCTTTCCGTCAGAGAAAGTAAGCCGTCTATACACATCACATTTTCAGATAAAATTCAAATATTATTAATAAAAATATGAAACAAGAAAGGCTATGATCCATTTTGAGAGTGGACAGTTTTTCAAAATCATCTGGAGGCAACTATTCTTTAAAGGGGACCAAAACAATGGCAAAGATAAAATAAATATCATTTCCTCTTCTATTTTTGTTCTATAGGGAAGGTCCAGGAAGTCATTTATATCTGGAATCACAGTTTCCCTCAAAACCACCATGTAAAGACTTATGTTTAATGAATGTACTTTTAATCTCAGTTAGCCTAAATAAACCATTATGATTCAAATTCAAAATTAATCCTTACTTGTGTTAACAATTATAAACCTTCATTCTAAAATCTGGCTTGGGGTTTAATGAATCATCATAATCGCCTTGTGAACTATCTAAAATCTGTGTGGAAGTGAAAGTCGCTCAGTTGTGTCTGACTCTTTGGGACCCCATGGACTGTATAGCCCACCAAGCTCCTTTGTCCATGGAATTCTCCAGAACCCACAGAAGCGCGTTGCCATTCCCTTCTCCAAGGGATCCCTGACCCAGGGACTGAATCCTGGTTTCCTGCATTGCAGGCAGATTCTCTTCTGTCTGAACCACCAGGGAAGCCCACACAGAAGTAGAGATTCGCGGGTCTTTGATAACGGTGCCTGCTTTCCTCACCACTAGAATTTGATTATCTGCTAATACACCATGGCTGGAAGGACCCACACTTAAGTTAATGATGAAATTCAACTTTTCAGTAGTTCTGTGTCTCTTATAAGCATGAAAACAGAAGTATTTGGCCCACAAAAGAGTACAATAAGGTTACACTTCTTTATCCAGCCCCAAATCTGTTCTAGCTGAAGTCCTGTATGCCAAAGAAAATAATCTTATTTTGATTTGGAGCCTACTTCCAAAAGAGAAAAATAATTGCCAAGAAAATGTAAAGAAAGAGAAAACGAAACAATGGCATCTTAAATGAAGCATGCCAAAATGATGCTGCCTCTGGCCTCTGTACCCTGACACTGAGTTAAATCTCGGAAACTAGAGTTTTGGGTGAAGTGAAAAGAATTGCTTCCTTGCTTTGCAGGCAAAGGGGACATAGTGGGCCAATGCCCTCCAGGCTGTCTGTGCTGACCTGGAGGGGGTAGTGATGGTTCAAAGAGGGCGTAATCAGCTCATGGGGATTCTTCTGATTGACAGGGTGTGGCAACTGACTTGCAACCAATTCTGACAAGTAGCTGTCATTTATGAACTTCTATCACCAAACTTTTAAAAACTGCTTTTTAAACCTTACATTGGCAGTTAATTGATTTATAATGCTGTGGTAGTTTCAGGTGTACAGCTAGTGATTTAGTTATTCATATAGCTAATCTTTTTCAGATTCTCTTTCCATGTGGGTTATTACAGAATATGGAGTATAGTTCCCTGGCTAGGCTGGTCCTTGTCATATATGTTACGTATAGTGATATCTACACGTTAATCCAAGCCTCTAATTTACCCCTCTCCCCAGCCCTTTCCCTTGGTAACCATAAGCTTGTTGTCTTAGTCTCTGAGTCTGTTTCTATGTCGTAAATAAGTTCACTCGTATCAGTTTTTTTTTTTTAAGATACCATATATAAGTGACATCCAGTGACATTTGTCTTTCTCTAAAAAACTAAAAGCAGACCTACCATTTGATCCAGCAATCCTGCTCCTGAGCATATATCTGGAGCAAACCATGCTTTGAAAAGATGCATGCACCTGTGTCCACTGCAGCACTGTTCACAATAACCAAGACATGGAAGCAACCTAAATGTCCACTGACAGAAAAATGGTACCTATATAGAGAACTATGGCTTATATATAAAGAAGATGTACATATACACAATGGAATATTAGTCATGAAAATGAATGAAATAATGCCATTTGCAGCAACATTAATGGACCTAGAGATTATCATACAAAGTGAAGTAAGTCAGATATCATCGGTCTTTTATTTAATCCAATTTGTCACAAGAATGACTAAGCATTTTTCTCTTACTAAGGTACTGAAAGTGAAAGTGTTAGTCACTCAGTCGTGTCCAACTCTTTTCCCCCCATGGACTGTAGCCCACCAGGCTCCTCTGTCCATGGGATTCTCCAGGCAAGAATACTGGAGTAGGGAGCCATTCCCTTCTCCAGGGGCTCTTCCTGAATCAGGGATTGAACCCAGGTCTCCTGCATTACAGGCAGATTCTCTATTGTCTGAACCACCAGGGAAGCCCCACTAAGGTACTCAGCTCAGTTCAGTTGCTCAGTCGTGTCCGACTCTGCGACCCCATGAATTGCAGCATGCCAGGCCTCCCTGTCTATCAGCAACTCCTGGAGTTCACTCAAACTCATGTCCATCAAGTCTGTGATGCCATCCAGCCATCTCATCCTGAGATCCCCTTCTCCTCCTGCCCCCAATCCCTCCCTAGAGGAGGTTAAATTTGACAACAAAACACCAAAAATGTAAGAAAAGAATATGATAGCAGAAGATGAAAACTCTTGTACACTGTCAACAATTTTTTTTGAGTTGATGATCTTTAGAACTTTGAAGAATGGCAGCCAAGCAACATCAAAGTATAAATTATCTCATCATTTGCTTCATCATTAGTTTATGAGAGGTAACCATGTTATGCTTAAAACCCATTCTATTTCTAAAAAGTACACAAGATTGATTTCTAATAAAACGATTCTAACTCCAAAGTGCATATGAATTTATATAGTGAATCATATAGTGAATGTTATATAGTGATATCATATAGTGAATGAATAAATATATAATTGTTTTATCTGTTTATTTATTTGCCACTAAAACACAATGTCATGTGTGTGCTCAGTCATGTCTGACTCTTTGCGACCCCATGGACTGTAGCCAACCAGGTTCCTCTGTGCATGGAATTTTCCAGGCAAAAAGATTGGTTGGGCTGCCATTTCCTCCTCCAGGGGATCTTCCCAACCCAGGGATCAAACCTGCATCTCCTGCTTTGGCAGATGGATTCTTTCCCACTGCATCACCTAGAACACACTGCATACTTGCCTCCAATCTGAAATGTAGCTTCAAGCCTATGTCGGAATGCATATGATCAGATCTCCTGGCTACTTCTCAAGGTAACATGGACTAGAACTAAGTGTGTGTGTGTATAATGCAAAAGCAAAAGCTTTACAATTGCCTTCTGTCAGACTTCATAGCTTTAGTAGACACTGCTGTATGAATGGGTGATATGTATCCTGTTTATCAAATAGCTTCAATTTAGCAAGCAATGAATTAAAAAACTCCCTTACATGCTGCAATGTCATCATAACGTGGATTACTCTGAGAAGAGAAGGGAAGTGTCAGGGCTCCAGAGGAGGATTCTGCAGGTAACATTCTACTTGAAACTTCTGCTTGCCCCAGTAGTCAGTAAAATCTCCAACGTCAATCAACGAGCGTTTGTCATTCAAAGAAGATGAGCGGAGGAAATCAGTCTTGAAATGCCCTTCATGCTTCTCTCCATCATGCAAATCAAGAACTCACAGTCCACCGGCACCTTCTGATTTGCACTCCTTTAGTTTCCTACCATGCGTAAATATTTCTCACCGTTTCTGAACAAAAGCCAGGTGACGAGTACCTCAGGAAAGGACACACACCCTCTGCACCCAGGTCTGGCTCTTCAGGTCACAGTTTGTCTTTCTTGGCCCAATAATTGGTCCTTATGAGAGCTAGTAGAAACAAATTCATGGATCACCAACTATCGGAAACTGGAAGAAACCTCAGGAATTACCTACACCTCACTTTACAGTGTGGGGTATGGAGAACTGAAGTGGCTTTTGCCATCTCGCCGTTGTGGATCCGTCCCGTTAGAGGTAAGCTCCACGCTGGAGTCTCAGATAGGTCCTTAATCTCCAGTCATTGCTTCCCCAAACACTGTGATCACTATTGCCCAGAGATAAGCCAGTGTCTGCGCGTCTTTGTCGTTTTGCTGGAAGGAACTCTAAGCAAGACGCTATAGAATGTTCTTGTTGTGTTTAGTCAGATGAGACTTATAGAGGATCACATGTATTTATTTTATTTCAAAGGGAGGACTGACAGTTTTGGAGAGAGAGGTAACTGAATGGCAACAATAAAGGTTGCTCTTTGGTTTCCCTGCCGTCTTGAAACGCAGAGTGGTCTTGGGTCCAAGGTAAGAGTCCTTTCAATGTCACAGCCTCTATTAACATAATTTGGAGAAGGAAATGGCAACCCACTCCAGTACTCTGGCCTGGAGAATCCCATGGACAGAGGAGCCTGGCAGGCTACAGTCCAGGGGGTCACAAAGAGTCGGACATGACTAGGTGACTAACAACAGCAACATTAATATAATTAGTGAAAGTAATGGTTCACAAATTAAACACGATTCTCCAGTGAGTTCAATCAGATGATCTTGTTTTTCTAACTTACTTATAAACACAATCCTCTAAGTCATATAGGGCTTAGGGCTTCCCTCGTAGCTCAGTTGGTAAAGAATCTCCCTGCAGTGCAGGAAACCCGGGTTCAATCCCCGGGTTGGGAAGATCCTCTGGAGAAGGAAATGGCAACCCTCTTCAATATCCTTGCCTGGAAAATCTCATGGACAGAGAAGCCTGGTGGGCCTGGTCACAGAATCAGGCACCACTGAGTATCTAACACTTACTTACTTACTAAGTCATATAGAGTGGAGTAAGTCAGAAGGAGAACAAATACTGCATATTAACACATATATGGAACCTAGAAAAATGGTACAGATGAACCTTTTAGCAGGGCAAGACTAGGGATGCAGACACAGAGAAGAGAGTTGTGGATACCGTGGGGTATTTGGAAAGGGAGGGGTGGGATGAATCGAAGAGGGTGGGGTTGACATGTACACCTTCCAATTATAAACTAGATAGCTGGTGATGCTGCTGTTCAGCAGAGGGAGCTCAGCCTGGCGCTCAGCAGAGGGGTGGGGTGCGGTCGTGGGGGAGGAGGGTGGCTCAAGAAGAAGGGGACGTGTGCCTGCATGTGGCTGATTCACTTCGTTGTACAGCAGAAACTAACACAAGGTTATAAGGCAACAACACCCCGATTTTTAAAAAAGAAACATTAATGTGACTGATCGTGTTCACAAGATTATAGCAGTGCTGAGTTTTTCAATATGATTATATCTGCATGGAAGTTGCAGTAAGTTGGAAGGAGAGTCTGATATGGCACATCTTACCCCAGATGTAGGGTTGATGATCCACAGTTATTTACTTTAGCTGAGTTTGAGAGAAGACATTTACCACTAATAGCTAAAATAAATGGAAATTCTAAAATAAAGCCATTAGGCATTGCTTTCAGAATTATAACCTTCAATGTGGAAGAAAATGTTCCATGAGGGAAAGCAAATAAAAAGCACAATAATATCCTTGGATTAACATGCGGGTGAGAGAATAGGGCAGAAATATCCTTTTTTTAAAAAACATATAACTCGTTAAATCCCCTCTCAAGTTAATGCTTAATAGGGAACTGGGGATGTATTGAAGTGTGAGATTTTTTTTTTTCCTTTATCTCTTTTTCAAAATCATGTGAATTACTCACTTGACACACACTATAGACTGGGCTTTGGAAAAACCAACCAACAAAGATTACTGACACCAGAAAATTCAGAGATTAAGCATGAGTGCAAAACAACCTGTTTCTGTCACATGGTTAAACTATTTCATTTTCCCTTTAAAAATGGCAAAAGAATCAGTCTTATTGGGTTCAGAATAAAATAATTCAATGTCTTTCCAACAATGTGGCGAGTAAGTGATTAAATAGTGAGTGATGCTGCTGCTGGATGAGTCATAAAAGGGAAAATTCTAAATAGTCTAACCAGTTCTTTGCCCTTCAGCAAAAGCCCAACTCCACAAATCTTTACTGAAATCCTGCCACATAAGAGTAACTGTCCTAAATCCTAGGGCAGATTCAGAAACCATGGCCTCTGGTCTTGAGAAATTCACATTCCTCTCGAGTAATAGATTAGGAACAGAATCTCAGGCAATTTAGTTCTTTGCTCAAGGTCAACAGCACAGTGATCTTTAAAAAACATCATCTTCCATGTATTTCTGAGGATCTCTCAAAGTTGGCAAATCTTCTTGACATATTATCAATAATGTGACAGAAACAGATTATGTGGTAACAGGAGGGTAATTTTTCCCTTGCTTTAGAGAAGGAAAAAATACTATAACAATCACTACAAAGGACAGAAAAAGAGAAAAAGCTGAAACACACAAACTAGGAGATGGGAAATAACCACAGATGAAGATTTGTCTATTGAAAGATAACATCAAATTCTCCCTGAGAGAAGTAATTTTCTAAGAAAATATGAATGACAAAAGGAGAAAACTAAAATATACCCATCAAAGTAGAAGACATGAAAAAGGCTGTCAAAACTGCATCCACTCTTCCTCCACTTCCAAAATGTGGCCAAGCTAATTCTCTCAAAATTCCAAAGAACGCTTTGCACTGGGTCCTCAAAGAGACACAACGTCTCTTACCTAATCCCCAGCACAGCACCTGGCATATATTAAGGTTTAATCCAGGTGTGATCAGAAGAAGTTAGAAACAGCATTTGCTATTGAAAATATTTCACAGGAAAAAGAAAAGCTAGCATAACTCTTAGAAAAACCTACGGGGATGAGNCGTCTCTTACCTAATCCCCAGCACAGCACCTGGCATATATTAAGGTTTAATCCAGGTGTGATCAGAAGAAGTTAGAAACAGCATTTGCTATTGAAAATATTTCACAGGAAAAAGAAAAGCTAGCATAACTCTTAGAAAAACCTACGGGGATGAGCAAGCAAGAAAACTGTTGACTTACTATCTTACTTATCAATATAAAGCCTAACATTTCCAATCAAACATGAGCAAATCAATCCCAGGGTCTATGAAAAGGAAACTGTTCTGTGACAAAGTAGAGTTTATATTTTGAGTGAAAGACTAGGTCAGTATTAGGAGCTTATAAATCAACTTACAAATGACTTAAAGCCTCCTATGATCATTTCAACATGTTAATGTTTTTGATAATAAATGTTATCCATATCTGGCAAAAACTCTTCAAAATATAAGGAAAACTAATGTGATTAAAATCACATTTTAATGTGATTTTTTTTTTTAAAGAAAAACATTCTGTCTCAAATCTGATGCCAGCATTAAGACATTGCAGGCAGATTCTTTATCAGCTAGCCACGAGGGAAACCCAAGAATACTGGAGTGGGTAGCCGATCCCTTCTCCAGGGGATCTTCCTGACCCGGGAATCGAACGAGGGTCTCTTGCCTTGCAGGTAGATTCTTTACCAGCTGAGCTACTAAGCCCCATAGTGAATTAAAATAAATTAGAATGAGGATGGGTGTTTTTAATTTTTATTATCTAACACTATTCTAGAAACCCCCATTGTGACCTGGCAAAACAAAATGAAAACTATAAATATTGAAAAGGAGGAAGGTATCATTATTTGCTTATGATTTGATTATTTAGTTGGGGAAAACAAGATAATCAATAAAAAAATGTTTGCAAATTAAAAACAAGTGTTTGGTAAAGTGCTAACCACAGAAANGGATTCTTTACCAGCTGAGCTACTAAGCCCCATAGTGAATTAAAATAAATTAGAATGAGGATGGGTGTTTTTAATTTTTATTACCTAACACTATTCTAGAAACCCCCATTGTGACCTGGCAAAACAAAATGAAAACTATAAATATTGAAAAGGAGGAAGGTATCATTATTTGCTTATGATTTGATTATTTAGTTGGGGAAAACAAGATAATCAATAAAAAAATGTTTGCAAATTAAAAACAAGTGTTTGGTAAAGTGCTAACCACAGAAAGAAACTGATATCATAGATTAATATATATATTAATAATCAACTCAATAAGCTAACAAAGCTAGCTAAAAAATCAGCTAATCGTTGTTTAACAATCGTTTTTTAACATTTTTTTTGTTACATACTGCTCTTGTTACCTTTATGTGTATTTTCCTTTTTAGGCTGCAGCGGGCCTCCACGTGGGCTTTTTCTAGTGGCAGCAGTCAGACTTCTCTCGTGTGGAGCATGGGCTTCACGGAACCGCAGTGCCCCGTGCCCCCACATTGGCAGGTGGATTCTTAACCACTGGACGACCAGGGAAGGCCCTTGACCAATTATTTTAATGAATAATTAGCATATCAGTTCCGTTCAGTCGCTCAGTCATGTCCGACTCTTTGCGACCCCGTGGACTGCAGCACGCCAGGCCTCCCTGTCCATCACCAACTCCCGGAGTTCACTCAAACCATGTCCATCGAGTCGGGGATGCCATCCAACCATCTCATCCTCTGTCGTCCCCTTCACCCATCTTCAATCTTTCCCAGCATCAGGGGCTTTTCCAGTGAGTCAGTTCTTCACATCAGGTGACCAAAGTATTGGAGTTACAGCTTCAGCATATACTGTATACATACCATTAGCATATACCATAATAAATAAAATAACATCACCAAAATAATTCAATTACCAGCAATGGTGCAAAATACATCAGGACTTCATAAGGTTTGGGAAGAATAACTATGCATATGAAAATAACACAACATTCCACTAAAGAATATAGATGATGACTTGAATACTAGAAATACTAATTTGCAAAAAATAAAAAGGCAAAATATGTAAAACCAATGTGGGAAACATTTTCTTTTTCTAATTTTTTAAAATAGTTTCATTTATTTCTGTGCCTGTTAGTTTTGGCAGTGCTGGGCTTTGCTACTGTGTGGGCCTTTCTCCGGTTGTGGTGAGCAGGGGCTACCCTCCAAGTGTGGAGCACGATCTTCTCATTCTAGTGACTTCTCTGATTGTGGGACACGGGCTCCAGGCTGCAAGGGCTTCAGGAGTTGCAGCTCACAGGACCTAGAGCACAGACTCAGTTTTGTGGCACAAGGGCTTAGCTGCTCCGAGTCATGTGGGATTTTCCTGGACCAGGGATCGAACCAGTGTCGCCTACATCAGTAGGTAGATTCTTTACCACTGAGGAAGCCTGAAAATACATTTTAGTAGATTTTCTACATGTAACAATTTTCACATGGCAAAAGAAATCAGACTAACAAGGCAAGTAAAAAGTAATTTATAAGGTGATAATAGCAAATAGCCAACAAAATTATTAAAATTTTTTTAGTCTTACTTGCAGTTAAATACACGTTAATAAAATGGATATTATCTTTACAGGTCAATAAGCTATGCAACCATGAAATTAAAAGACGCTTACTCCTTGGAAAGAAAGTTATGACCAACCTAGATAGCATATTGAAAAGNACAGACTAAATCAACAACAAAGCTGTTGAGGGTGGAAGAGATATGGGGGTGCTGTTAGCCCCTCCCTATCTTCCCTTCCACCATAATCTCTTTCTCTGCCCATGTGGAGTCTGCAGCCTTCAAATAACACTCTGCTCCCAAGTACAGGACTGGAGAGCTTCACGGAAGGAAGGTTCTCACTTGCAAAGCCCTACATGTGGACCGATTTGGAGACTGGAATGTGCTGAGGTAGAGGTTTTCCTGTACTTTACCTTTTCTCTGTTTCAGGAAACCAGAAAATAAGGCCATGAAAGTGAAAGTCGCTCAGTCGTGTCCCACTCTTTGTGACCTCATCGACTGTACAGTCCATGGAATTCTCCAGGCCAGAATACTGGCGTGGGTAGCCTTTCCCTTGTCCAGGGATTGAACCCAGGTCTCCCGCATTGCAGGCAGATTCTTTACCAGCTGAGCTACCAGGGAAGCCCAAATAAGGCCACAGGAAGACCTCATCTCATTCCAATAGAAACTTACTAGATGAACGCTGGTGAAACACAAACAAAACACGAGTCCCTGGAAACCTGCAAGCCGCTCTGGACCTAAATGCATCCTCCAGACACAGATATGTCAGGGTTTTGCTACCAGCAGCCAAAGGGGCGTCCCTGGTAGCTTGGTGGTAAAGAATCTGCTAGTCAGTATAGGAGACTTGGGTTCGATCTCTGGATTGGGAAGATCCCCTGGAGAAGGAAATGGCAACCCACTCCAGTATTCTTGCCTGAGAACTTCCATGAACAGAGGAGCTGGGTGGGCTATGGTCCTTGAGGTCACAAAGAGTCAGACATGACTTAGCGACTGAGCATGCACACATCAGCCCCCAAAGTGTCAGTGAGCAGAGCCAAGAATTTGCCACACGGGCCATGTGTTGGTAAATACTAACTCTGCATACATTTTTTTCTTGTTCAAGATCCAAAAAAAATTTTTTAACTTACAATGGGCCAATGGAAAGCTACTCTAACCTGAAGTAAAGGGGATATAGCCATGAGTACTCAGGGTAAGTATGTATCTTTGATACATATTTCCTAAAGATACCAAAGGCAATAAATNACATGAGTTTGAGTGAACTACGGGAGTTGGTGATGGACAGGGAGGCCTGGCGTGCTGTGATTCATGGGGTCAAAAAGAGTCGGGCACGACTGAGCAACTGAACTGAACTGAAGTTATTAATGATTAAAAATAATACTACAATTAATCATTTGGGAATTTTGGGATTATGTATTTTCATATATACCTGTGAATATACATTAGCACAGTCTTTAGAGAGGCACTTTTAAAACACACTTTAAAACTGAATATATACATCAACTTTAACCTAGAAATTAAAATCTGGGAGTATATCCTAAAGAAAATAAACCACATCTTCTTTATCCGTTTATATGTTGATGAACACAATATATTTTCATTTCTTGGCTTTTGTGAATAATGCTGCCATGAACATTGTGATGCAGACATCTTCAAGACAGTGACTTCATCTCCTTTAAATATATCCCCACAAGTGGAATTGCTGGATCATATGGTAATTCTAAGGGGCTTCCCTGGTGGCTCAGCAGTAAAGCATCTGCCTGCAATGCAGGAGATGTAGGAGACACCGGTTTGATCCCTGGGTCAGGAAGATCCCCTGGAGGAGGAGATGGCAACCCACTCCAACATTCTTGCTGAAAAAATCCCATGGACACAGGAGGTTGGCACGCTGCAGTCCATGGGTTGCAAAGAACCAGACATGACTAAGCATGCACACATTACAATAATTGTATTTTTTAATTTTTTGAGAAGCCTCCATACTGTTTCCCCTAATTCCACAAAAGTGCGTGAGGATCTGTTTCCTCCACGTCCTTCAAGCGTTTGTTACTGCTTGTCTTTTTGATGATGGCCATTCTAACAGGTGTGAGGTGACAGTTCCTTGTGGTTTTAATTTCCGTCTCCCTAATTATTAGTGATGCTGAGTGTCTTTTATATGCTTGTTGGCCATTTGTATATCTTCCTTGAAAAATGTCTATTCAGGTCCTTTGCCCATTTAAAAAAAATTAAATTAAGTGTATTTTTTGCTGTTGAGTTTTATGAGTTCTTAACATATTTTAAGTATTAACTACTTATCAGATATATGGTTTGAAATTTTCTTCCCCCAATTCATAGGTTGTCTTTTCACTTTGTTGATTTCTTTTGCTGTGCAGAAGCTTTTTAGCTTGATGTCATCCTACTTATTTATTTTATATTTTGTTGCTTGTGCTTTAGGTATGATTTCCAAAAATATAATTACCAAGACCTATGTTTAGAAGCTTTCTTTCTAGGATTTTCAAGTTTTCAAATCTTACATTTAAGTCTTTAATCCGTTTGGAGTTAATTTTTGTGAGTGAAGGAAGAAAGTGGTTGCTTCATTCTTTTACATGTTTCCTTGCTCTGTGTTTTGCAGAGACTGTCTTTTCTCCATTGAATTTTCCTGGCTTTTCCTTGTCAAATGTGAGTTCATTATATATACTTGAATTTATTTCTGGGCTCTTCATTCTGTTCCATTGATCTGTTTGTTTTTATGCCAGTACCACACTGGTTTAATTACTATGCCTTTGTAGGTTAGCTCAAAAATCAGGAAATGTGGTGCCTCTCGCTTTGTTCTTTTTCCTCAGCACTTCTTTGGCTTTAGAGAGCATTTGGTCTTTTGTGAATCTGTCACTGTTTTTAAAAGAGAAACAAAATTTTAATATAAATATCCATCAATAAAGGAATTAGTTTTAGTATTTAGGTACCATGAAATTTTCTGCTGCTATTAAACATGGCAATGCATATTTATAGTCATTGAAATGAAAAGAGGTCTATGAATAGAGTTAAATCACAAGGACTAAAGAAAATTGAAAACACAAGTCACAAAATCATTGTAAAGAAACAATTTCTATATAACTGAAACACTTTCATGTAAAAGCAAGTTCTGGAAGGATATAGTCAGAATATTCTTAGTCAGATGGTGGGTTTTCAGCCTCTTCTATATGTCCTCCTATGTTTTCTGAATTTTCCACAGTGAGCATATATGTTATTTTATAGCTTGTATTTTTAGAGCAGCTTTAGGTGCACAGAAAAATTGAGGGAGAGGTACAGAGGTTTCCCATGTATTCCCTACTCCAACACATGCAAAGCCTATTCCATTTTCCATATATATATATTTAACATGGAAAAAATATACACACTGAGGAAACCAGAATTGAAAGAGACACATGTACCACAATGTTCATTGCAGCACTGTTTATAATAGCCAGGACATGGAAACAACNAGCAGTTAAAATTGTTTTCTGCGTAAGTCATTATCTTTGATGAGCACACACGTGGCTGAATTTGAAAATGAGTAAATCCATTGCCGAGCTTTTCTCTCTGGAGCATGTATGCTCTGCCCGCACAACTGTAAGCAAGGCATCCTTAGGCGGCTGGGGGTGAAGCCGGCCCATCCAGAAAGCATACGGTAGACCTTCGCTTGTTTAAAAATCCAGGGTGAGAATGTAAGTTCAGTTCAGTTCAGTTGCTCAGTCATGTTCAACTCTATGTGACCCCAAATCGCAGCACGCCAGGCCTCCCTGTCCATCACTGTCTCCTGGAGTTCACTCAGACTCACATCCATCGAGTCCGTGATGCCATCCAGCCATCTCATCCTCTGTCGTCCCCTTCTTATTCTGCCCCCAATCCCTCCCAGCATCAGAGTCTTTTCCAATGAGTCAACCCTTCGCATGAGATGGCCAAAGTACTGGAGTTTCAGCTTTAGCATCATTCCTTCCAAAGAATACCGAGGACCGATCTCCTTCAGAATGGACCAGTTGGATCTCCTTGCAGTCCAAGGGACTCTCAAGAGTCTTCTCCAACACCACAGTTCAAAAGCATCAATTCTCCGGTGCTCAGCCTTCTTCACAGTCCAACTCTCACATCCATATATGATCACTGGAAAAACCATAGCCTTGACTAGATGGACCTTTGTTGGCAAAGTAATGCTTTTGAATATGCTATCTAGGTTGGTCATAACTTTCCTTCCAAGGAGAATGTAAGTTAGCACAGTCATTTGGGGAATCTGGCAGTGCTTATTAAAGCTAAATAAACACATATGCTTTGATTCAGTAATTTCACTCCTAGATTTATGCCCAATAGAAATGAATGTTAACATATTCATCCAAAGACCAGTACAAAAGTGGTCACGGCTGCATCATGGTAAGAGTAAAGAACTGGAAGCAACCACAAAGTCCATCAAAAGAAAACAGTGCTATATTTATGCAGCAGAACACTGTACCCTGGAAAGGAACAAGCTAGTGCCAAGTGCAACAGAGTAGATGAATCTCCCATAATTTTGAGTGAAAGAATCCAGTCATGGAAACATCATTAATATTTAGCTCCATTTACGTCAGTTCAAAAACAGGGAAAAGCAATCAACAGTAATAGAAGTCAAAATAATATTTGTTTTAGGGATAAACTTATTTTCTAGAACTATCTTGATCTGAGTGGGGATCATGTGAGTATGTACATATGCAAAAAGTTGGTGGCTCAGTGGTAAAGCATCTGCCTGCAATGCAGGAAATGCAGGAGACGCAGGTTCAATCCTTGAGTTGGGAAGAGCCGCTGGAGGAGGAAACAGCAACCCGCTCCAGTATTCTTGCCTGGAGAATCCCAAGGACAGGGAAGCCTGGTGGGCTACAGTCCATGAGGCCACAAAGAGTCGGACAGGACTGAGCAAGCGCCACCACCACTGAGCTATAGATAAATATTTGTGCTTTGGTTTGTATAAAATTACACCTCAATTAAAAAGTTTTTTTTTAAGCAACTATTAATAAAAAGGCAAACTTTCCAAGAAGAAAAGTATCAGGTCAGCACACTAAGTGAAACCTGTTTCAGGATTTTACACAGTCAGCACATTTTCAGGCAGTGGGAAGATAATTGTATCATTTGAGTACATCTAATCATTACAACTGACCAGGAGTCATTTATAGAAATTGTTCATAAATTTTTAAACATACTGTCTGGATACATTTCTAGAGAGCTTTTAATACTTCCCAATAGAGAGGTCCTCTGCGTGCTTCTCTGAGCTCATGCTCTGGACATTGAAGCAATTGAAACATTCAGTGCAGGTTAACTAATCTTAGTAACAAAGAAACCCATTGCTTTTGGCCTTTTGTCTTATTTGATATTCCTTTATTTTAGGCCCATCATATTCATTTCACTTAAACGAGCTCTGAACATGGAATTCCTGTCGGACTCTTTAAATGTGCCCGCCATTCTAATCTTGCCAAACTCTCTCCACCCGAGGGCTGAGTCAGGCCTCTGCTGACAAGTTGGCTTGATGCTTTATCTGTTAGAGGAGGAGGAGGAGAATTTGCCGAGGGCGAACTGTAAAACATGTCACGATTGGTTCTCATAATCTTAAGAACCTTTAAAATTATTTCATTCTATCATTTCTCTACTGAAATATTTTGCTTTGTAAAGAGTCTTCTGGGTGGCAAAAAATGCAAGCTCTGTACTGTAAAGTTGCCAAAGTGCATGGCATGCTTACAAGGTCCCGCATTCTGCCTTTATGCGTATAGTTTATTTTTATCTAACACTGCCAGGAGCTTCTGAAAGAGCCCTGCTCCCCTGAGGGATGGGGACAACTCAGACCTGCTCATTAATGAAGGGCCTGCATCTTCTGATTCAATACCTTCCTCTCAGCATAAACTTGAGGTCATTCTAAGTTGAACCCCTTATCAGGTCGCTAAGACCTGAAAATGGTCTTATTTGTTTCATGGGGTGCGGAGGAGACTGTGACTGTTCAGATAAGATGGCTATGCTTTCATCTTTCCTCTCCCTTCCATCTCCTTTTTCCAGGATGGTATTTGGTATCTGGGGCGTGAGCTGAGAGGGGTTGCCGGTACAACATCCAGAGAAGGGAGTGGTCCCTGCAGTGCTGGGCATCTTTGCTTCCTCTAGTCTCTTTCTGAGCAGATAGCCCCTCACTGGTGGCTTGTGTGATGGATATTCAGGTGCCATTTACACCTAAAGTTGGTGGTAGATCTCTCCCATCTGGGTCAAGGCTCAGTGTTTACTGGTGGTCTCAACCTCTCTTCTGTTCTTTTTCTTTTTAAATTTCATTTAAGTATAGTTGATTCACAGGCTTCCCTGCTGGCTCAGTCGGTAAAGAATCTGCCTGCAAGGCAGGGAGATCTGGGTTTGATCCCTGGGTCAGGAAGATCCTCTGGAGGTTGGCATGGCAACCCACCCCAATATTCTTGCCTGGTGAATCCCCATGGGCTGAGGAGCCTGGCAGACTACAGTCCACAGGGTCACCAAAGAGTCAGACACGACCGAGTGACTAAGCATGCATGCATGCATGCACACATATAGTTGATTCATGATGTGGTATCCGTTTCACGTGTACAGCATAGAGGTTCAGTTATACATATACAACTGTCCATTCTCTTTTTCAGATTTTCTTCCCATATAGATTATTACAGAATATTGAGTAGAGTTCCCTGTGCTATATAGTAGATCCTTATTTGTTATCTGTTTTATATATAGCAGTATGTATATGTTAATCCCAACTTCCTAATTTATCCCCGCCAAACATTTCCCCTTTTGGAACCATAAGTTTGCTTTTGAAGTCTGCGAGTCTGTTTCTGTTTTGTAAATAAGCTCATTTGTGTCATCTTTTTTTTATAGTTTCCACATATAAGTGATATCATATGATATTTGTTTGGCCTGCCTTACTTCACTTTACTCACTTCACCTGGCTTCCCTGATGGCTCAGAGGGTGTCTGCCTGCAATGCAGGAGACCCAGGTTCGATCTCTGGGTCAGGAAGATCCCCTGGAGAAGGAAATTGCAACCCACTCCAGTATTCTTGCCTGAAGAATCCCATGGACAGAGGAGACTGGTGGGCTACAGTCCACGGGGTTGCAGAGTTGGACATAACTGAGCGACTTCACACTTACTTACACTTACTTCACTTAATATGACAATCTCTAGGACCACCCACGTTGCTGCAAATGGCATTCTTTCNGAAGAATCCCATGGACAGAGGAGACTGGTGGGCTACAGTCCACGGGGTTGCAGAGTTGGACATAACTGAGCGACTTCACACTTACTTACACTTACTTCACTTAATATGACAATCTCTAGGACCACCCACGTTGCTGCAAATGGCATTCTTTCTTTCTTTTTTTTTTAATGACTGAGTAACCTTCCATTATATTTATACCACATCTTCTTTATCAGTCTGATAGATGCTTTGTTTTACTGTTCTTTAGTTGCGAAGTCATGTCTGCCTCTTTTTGTGACCCCATGGGCTGTAGCGCGCCAGGCTCTTCTGTCCATGGGATTTCCCAGGCAAAAATACTGGAGAGAGTTGCCCTTTCTTTCTCTATGGGATCTTCATGACACAGGGGTCAAAACCTTGTCTCCTGCGTTGGTGGGCAGATTCTTTACCACTGAGCCACCGGGAGAGCTCCTGCTGGCTACTAGAGGGCAGGTATACTTGCCTTCCCGAGTTCCCTCAGGGCTCACCACCCCACTGTTGGCAGTGCCTGCAACAGCTGATGACTGCGGCGTCCTTTGCTTACTGATTTGGCAGGCAATGTTTTATTTCTCACTCATCTCCTCTTGTATGTAACCTTCTCCCACCCTCAGCAACAAGCCAAACAGCAATCTGCCATAAGGAGGCAGGGTGTTTCCTTTACATATTATTTTTTTAACTTTTTATTTTGTATTGGGGTATAGCCAGTTGACAGTGTTGTGGCAGTTTCAGGTGAGCAGTAAAGGGACTCAGTCATATATACACATGTATGCACATGTGTACACATTATAGGAGATCTGGAGGAAAAATGCTCAAGGTATTTGGAAAATTCTGTTTTTCTAATGAAAGCCTAGTTTTAAAGATAATTGTCTTTCTGAAGCATCATATTTTGGTCCAACTAAAGATGAACTCCGTCTTTCAGAAGGTCAAGATGAACTTCCTGTTTGCATTCCTGATATAACAACCCACCTCTCTGCTTTCTGAGCCCACTTCTCCACAGCAGCAGGTGGGACAGGATATGGTCACGGAACTACAAAGTACAGAGGTCATTAATATTTTTGCTAAATTTCTCTTGTAATGGATCGTGTTCATCGAGATCCTCATTCTAACGCTTTCTTTGAGGGACTGGTGGCTAAAGAGCTCAAATTACAGAACATGCTGCCTATTATAAAGCAGAAAGCAAATCTATCCCTAGTGCTAAAACAGTATTTAAATTACTTAATTACACATTATAGAACCAAAATCCCCATATACTGTAATTATTTTCAAATACTCACTTTCCTGCCAATAGCTATATTTTGCCAGGCTGTGAAGACAAAGCAAATTGGCAAGCTGATGGGAAACCTGTCATTGGCAGCACAGAAGATCTTTCTGTTGCCAGTTCCAGAAGCAGGTGCCTGGGATTTGATAAGACGAGAGAGGAGAATTTATTTGTTGCTATGATTTGGGAATGTCAGAGAAAACAACTTTCTGCTGCTTTCATGTTCGTAACCATAAATCTCTGCTGGTGAAATGTTTAGGGAGGTGTGCTATCTCAGAGGGCCTACCACCATACCACAACTCTCCAAATTTGGAGGAAAAAAGATGGCTTGGCCACACTCCCCCGCAGTCTGCTTCAAGCTGAAGCCACTAGAAATGTATTGCACGGGGCTCCAAGGAGCTCCGGTTCTTTATGTCTCAGCACAGAAAGAATCCAAAGAGAGGCAAAGCGATAGCTAAGAAATGATTTATGAGGACAGGATGCTTGTGAAGTTTACAGGCGGGCAAGATAGTGCCACCATGGGAACTTAGTGAGCTGAAGTCTTATAATCAATGGGAAAGTGGGGAGGGGAGAAGACCACCTCCGTCTTCATTCTTAAGGAGACGTCACCCTTCCATCACCAGCCCTTTCTCCAAGTCAGGGGGAGTTTTCTTGCCCCTAAATGGTCAAGACAGGACTGTCATGGGGCAATGGAAATGAGCAAAAAGGCAGTAACATACAGAGACTTGGGTTAGATCCCTGGGTTGGGAAGATCCCCTGGAGAAGGAAATGGCAACCCACTCCAGTATTCTCACCTGGAGGATCTCACGGACAGAGAAGCCTGGTGGGCTACAGTCCGTGGGGTCACAAAGCATCAGGCATGACTGGGTGACTCACTTTCACATGCTAAAATGCAGTAAATCATCTCAAGTTTCCACACAATATTACTCTTTTCTTATATTTTTGTTGTTAGTGTGCAGAGAGTATATCCTAGGGATCACTAACTTATTGAGCTCACTTGGTAGGATGTGGGTCTCATCCCGCCACTGTTTTATTGTTTGGAGACACGCTCCATACTTCTGTTGCTAAGCAAGCTTGCTTGGCTTTGTGGTTAAGCAAACCTGCTGGCTTGAGTGATTATTAACTTATAGGGATTATTAACTCTCCCATGCTTTTTTCTCTACTTGAATCCTCTAGTGGAATTAACTATTTAACCTCCTACTTTGTCCCTTTGCTTTGTCCCTATCAAGCCCAGCAAAGAACCTAGCAAAATGCCTAGAGTGCTGTGTATGTGCATGCGCCTCTGTGTATGTTTGTATGTATAAGGCGGGAGGGGATTCAAAACCACACATTCACAGAAACTATTTCTTAGATTTGTATAGGGCCTAGCTCCTAAAGTCCTTGCTAAACACCCAACATATGTGTCCCCATATACTCCCCACATCTTTTAGGCTGCTCCATAAAATAAATTACCTATAAGAATAAAAGTATTTGGCTTTGAGAGTCTTAAGGTAGAGAATGCTTAGATGCCTTCCCCTCTCGTAACCAAGATTTTTATTGTCAAAAATCCCGCATGTAGAAATTCAGGCAAATGCACATGAGTATTTACAAGATCTGGCTCTGTTTCCTATATTTCTGTGCAAATAGGGCTGTCCTCTGTCCCTTCAGGAAGCCCCTGCCCCCTAATTACTAACTTCTTCATGTACTATGGTTTAAATCATGAACAAGACATCTCCAAGATACACATGGGGCCTATAGGAAGGCTGAAAGCAAATCAGGACACAGACGTGGAGATGCTCTGCAGGGCAGGGACTGTCTTTAGGATCCTTGTACTCTAAGTCAAGGTGGGGGGAATAGCTTTGCTACACGTGGTGGTTTCGCTCTACAAATCTGCAGAAGTCCATTCGTGAACACCTAGTCACAGCATACTACCTTGTAGGGAGAATGGAGTAAAGTCCCTAAACAAGGTTCTTGTGAAGCTGAAGCTTCATAAGTGATGCCTGTACTTACCCCATCCTAATTGAAGCTAGTTTGAATATTTCCACGTAATATGCCTGGGAAGAGTTATAAGTAGGAACCAACATTTAAATAAGAGGAAAAGAGCCCATGTGTGCTTGGCTGATTGGTGTTCTTTTAGTTTTCTTAATGTAGAGTATGTCATATCAGCATTTAAATGGCTTCCGACTAGTAAGTACTTCTTTCAAGGCCACAGAGACTGAAATTAAGATAAACACATATTAACAGGGTGGGAACAATAATAAAAGCAAATAATTGTCCTGGTTTAGGATGCATATTGTGAGTGATTCTAAATGCATGGAAATGCAGTTATTACACCAGCGTGGAGGATCATGGGCCTATTTTATTGAAGTAATTAAATGCTCTTATTAACTTTTGGGGAATTTGGATCATTTTAGGCGATTGAAAATTGGAAGGGAAATGTTGAGCAGGTCTAATGCATGACGAACAACTGGACTTCTTGACATCAGTGGACACAGTTTCTGAGTCTCAAAGCCCATTTGCTATAGAAAATGCATGACCTATTGAGTTTGGGGCTGGCGTGCTGAAGCTCAAACAGGTGGCATCAGAGCCAATGTTTCCCTGAAACTGCCTTGTGGTTATAGTACCATGCTAACCACAGCAACAACAAGAATACTCCTGGAGCCTGGCTGAACACCCAGTACACATCAGGCGTTATTGCAGGTAGTTCACAGGTTTTAACTCATTTGAACTTGACCACAAGTTCTGCATCATGTGTTGAGAAGCATTCTGGTATCATTCTGACCATGATAACACTCCTTTCTGATCTCGAAATCAGCGGCGTTTACTCATCCCCTGACACGACACGTTCCTCTTCCTGTAACACCATCTCATGTGAGAGCATTCTCTTTGGTTCACGCTTCTCTGGCTCCCGCAGTAGGAGACCACAGGCTGACGAGACTTCCTTCATCACGCTGCTTAGCTCGCTTGTGATGATTCCCCCTTCACACACTTGAAGAATAGGAGCTGAGTAAATTAAGGCGTGAAAGTGTTAGTCACTCAACTCTGTCTGACTCTTTGTGACCTCATGGACTGTAGCCCGCCAAGCTCTTCTGTCCATGGGATTTTCCAGAGAAGAATACTGTAGTGGGTAACCATTCTCTTCTCCAGGGGATCTTCCCTACCCAGGGATCAAACCTGGGTCTTCTATATTGCAGACAGCTTCTTTACCTTCTGAGCCACTAGGGAAGCCCCAGTGAAGAAATATTATGTAGCTATTTTTTTTCTCTCAAATACTACTTCAGGATTAGTTTTCAATATTCTTTGCTTTTTGATGAAAATTCAGAATCTCTATTTATAAAACAAGATGTAACTTTGATATCAATTTGTAAAAATGTTATATATATATATGTATATACATGTACACATAAAGAAGAAATAGATCAGAATATATAACCACGTTAAAAGGGATCGTCTCTGAGAGAGAAGATGATTAATAATCTTTTCTGCCTATCTATTTTTCTGAAACAAAATGTTACAAGGCTATAATTACTAGGGTCCAGCCCTGGTTGGATCCAGGGTATCTGAAGTGTGGACAGCGTGGCGAGAGAGATATATAGATAGAGATAGAGATAAGGAAAGAATTTGCAGTTAAGAGAATAGAGGAGAAAAAGAGGCTGATATTCCTTGGTTTACACAGGAAGCCAATAAAGCCCCAGACAAGGGACTTACACTGTTCACATAGGCCACAGGCGCCCGCTTGAATAGCAGAGGGTGCCCCGCCTTGGGCTCCCTCTCGCGTGGGTCTTAGAAGCCCAGGCAAAGAGGTGAACGCAGCAAGCCCCTGTGCTCCAGTGAGTCAGCCTGAAAAGAGAGAAAGAGAGAAAGAAAGTACGGCATGGGGAGGCCAAGCTTGTGCAAGACCCACAACTTTATTTTCAAAGGGAACTTATATACCCTAATTTGTATGTAGAGAATAATGGAGAATACAGAATCATGCAGGGNGGCCTGAAAAGAGAGAAAGAGAGAAAGAAAGTACGGCATGGGGAGGCCAAGCTTGTGCAAGACCCACAACTTTATTTTCAAAGGGAACTTATATACCCTAATTTGTATGTAGAGAATAATGGAGAATACAGAATCATGCAGGGGCAGCAGTCCTGATCTTTACTGAGACCAGGCTTTCTTTCTGCATACCTTTCCATATGCAAAAGGTCTCAGGTGATTTACATTATCTTCTGGCCAAGAGACCTGTTAACATTTTATGGTTCTTTTCCTTGATTAATGTTAATCAACCAGAAAACTCATTTTCCCTTGAAGTGTTTTTTCTTTAATCTGCATCANGACTGTAGCCCGCCAAGCTCTTCTGTCCATGGGATTTTCCAGAGAAGAATACTGTAGTGGGTAACCATTCTCTTCTCCAGGGGATCTTCCCTACCCAGGGATCAAACCTGGGTCTTCTATATTGCAGACAGCTTCTTTACCTTCTGAGCCACTAGGGAAGCCCCAGTGAAGAAATATTATGTAGCTATTTTTTTTCTCTCAAATACTACTTCAGGATTAGTTTTCAATATTCTTTGCTTTTTGATGAAAATTCAGAATCTCTATTTATAAAACAAGATGTAACTTTGATATCAATTTGTAAAAATGTTATATATATATATGTATATACATGTACACATAAAGAAGAAATAGATCAGAATATATAACCACGTTAAAAGGGATCGTCTCTGAGAGAGAAGATGATTAATAATCTTTTCTGCCTATCTATTTTTCTGAAACAAAATGTTACAAGGCTATAATTACTAGGGTCCAGCCCTGGTTGGATCCAGGGTATCTGAAGTGTGGACAGCGTGGCGAGAGAGATATATAGATAGAGATAGAGATAAGGAAAGAATTTGCAGTTAAGAGAATAGAGGAGAAAAAGAGGCTGATATTCCTTGGTTTACACAGGAAGCCAATAAAGCCCCAGACAAGGGACTTACACTGTTCACATAGGCCACAGGCGCCCGCTTGAATAGCAGAGGGTGCCCCGCCTTGGGCTCCCTCTCGCGTGGGTCTTAGAAGCCCGGGCAAAGAGGTGAACGCAGCAAGCCCCTGTGCTCCAGTGAGTCGGCCTGAAAAGAGAGAAAGAGAGAAAGAAAGTACGGCATGGGGAGGCCAAGCTTGTGCAAGACCCACAACTTTATTTTCAAAGGGAACTTATATACCCTAATTTGTATGTAGAGAATAATGGAGAATACAGAATCATGCAGGGGCAGCAGTCCTGATCTTTACTGAGACCAGGCTTTCTTTCTGCATACCTTTCCATATGCAAAAGGTCTCAGGTGATTTACATTATCTTCTGGCCAAGAGACCTGTTAACATTTTATGGTTCTTTTCCTTGATTAATGTTAATCAACCAGAAAACTCATTTTCCCTTGAAGTGTTTTTTCTTTAATCTGCATCACCCTCAAAGTACTGAATAAAGTTACATTCCTATAGAACAAAGGTGCAGTGGGTTATAACAAAGAAAATACTTAACTCAAAGATCTAATGTTGCTAATGCCAGGGCTACTACCTGTTTTTTAATATATACCAACTATATCAACAAATAAAAGATATGAAAACTTGGCAGCAAGTATTGCTTAACAATGAAACCCTTAACCGGTTCTATTCTAATGACTTCTAACTCCTTGAAAGGCTCTACATTCCTAGAATGTTTTAAGCTTCCTGCAATTGGGAGGCTGTAAACAATCACATGCATAGTTGTAAAAGTCTGGATAAACCTGTCAGGCAAGTTAGAAAGCTATCAGAGGGGTTTGGATTGGAACACTCTATTATGCCCAGGAGACTAGAGCTCTAAGTTGAATTCTTTTAGAGAAAGGTGGTCCGGGATAGCCCCTCATTAATGTCAGATGTGTTGGTGAGAGATGTGATATAGTAAAACAGACAGATTCTGGTTTGGGGATAGATGCTCGGAAAGGTCCAAGGTGGGGTCCCTCGAGGCCTGATTTGCCTTTGCCCGTCAGGTCTCTTCCTCATGACATCTCCTGTGCTGGCTCCCGGCATATAATAACTGTCAACTGTTAAAAGACTTATTGATTTGAATGTAATTGTGCACATGCGTGCTTAGTCACTCAGTCGTGTCTGATTCTCTGAGACCCCATGAACTACAGCCCACCAGGGTCCTTTGTTCGTGGAATTCTCCAGGCAAGAATACTGAAGCAGATTGCCTTTCCCTTCTCCAGGGGATCTTCCTAGCCCAGGGATTATATCTTCGTCTCTTGTGTCTCCAGCACTGGCAGGAGGATTCTTTACCACTGAGCCACCTGGGAATCCTGACTATAATCATGGTTTTGTTCAATTACTTTTGCTGAATATTGACTAGCAAGCAGAATAAATAGGAAAAAAACCGACAAGCCATAAGTATTTCCAAAAAAATTTCTAAGTGGGTAGTTTATCCTTTGGAAAGGATTCTCCCATTTCTGTCTTTCACAAAGACATACTTCACAAGTTGACTCCAAAACTAAGATTTGGAAATATTAGAACTCTTTGGCAATCCACATATAGAATCTTGCTAAGTGATACCAGGCCAGGGGTAAAGCAAGAAAAGCTTTCTTGGACACCTATACTCTCCTAAGGCACACCATAAATTTCTGGCTCCATGAATTGGAGTTACTCAAACTAACCTTGTTCTGAACAATTTGGAGAAGTCAGGACTGTTCAAGACCATCCTTGTGAGGGTTCTTCTTGATCAAAGAGTTTCCTGCCCTTCAAAGCTATGTGGCTGCCATGAAGAAAACTTTTCTAACAGAAATCAGCTAAAGTGTGCAGAGTTATTTAAGGGTCAGCTGATGCCAAAACAGCAAATTCTGAAGCAGGTTTTGANCATGAATTGGAGTTACTCAAACTAACCTTGTTCTGAACAATTTGGAGAAGTCAGGACTATTCAAGACCATCCTTGTCAGGGTTCTTCTTGATCAAAGAGTTTCCTGCCCTTCAAAGCTATGTGGCTGCCATGCAGAAAACTTTTCTAACAGAAATCAGCTAAAGTGTGCAGAGCTATTTAAGGGTCAGCTGATGCCAAAACAGCAAATTCTGAAGCAGGTTTTGAATCCCTAGAAATTACAAGAGCTTCCTGTCTGGTTCCTGCAGTCAGGTAAAACTTATTCTTTCTTCTTTACGGCTGCAGTAGCAACTCTTTGCTTCGTTACCTCGTGGCGGTGGTTTAGTCGTTAAGTCATGTCTAACTCTTTGTGACCCCACGGACTGTAGCCCGCCAGGTTCCTCTGNTCCTGTCTGGTTCCTGCAGTCAGGTAAAACTTATTCTTTCTTCTTTACGGCTGCAGTAGCAACTCTTTGCTTCGTTACCTCGTGGCGGTGGTTTAGTCGTTAAGTCATGTCTAACTCTTTGTGACCCCACGGACTGTAGCCCGCCAGGTTCCTCTGTTCATGGGATTCTCCAGGCACGAATACTGGAGTGGGTTGCCATTTCCTTCTCCAGGGGATCTTCCTGGCCCAGGAATCAAACCTGGGTCTCTTGTACTGCAGGCAGATTGTTTACAGACTGAGTTACGAGGGAAGTTTCATAAAAGATTTCATAAAAGATGGAATCTTTTAGTTACTTTATAAAAGATTTCAACTGTCCACATAATTAACAATGGATAAGATGACAATTACAGGAAAAATATACCCTGAAAGATGAAACCAATTTGTCATAGAACAATTTTCTATTTGGTGAAACTAGCCAGGTAGGTACTGCTTAGATTAAGTCTCAGATACTTGGTGAATCTGACTTCATCAGATTGGAACTTCTGTTATTCCCAATCTTCTGATTAAGGTTTACTTAATTTTTACATCACCACCAAGATTCCTATAATTTTACTTATTATTCTACTTGATCATGAATAGTCAAAACTCTCCTTTTCAATGGAGTTGAAGAACAGAAAGTGCCTTGGTATTTTAATCTTCAACATAAATACATCTAAATAGTAGAATCTAAAGATTCTTTAAATAGTTTGTTAATGTTAAAAGAATGAAGGAAAACATATACAACATTTTTAAAATTCATTTTTACTTCATTATACAAATGATGGATGTTCATTATAGAAAAAGCTGAACAAATAAAAGCAAAATTGGATATAAAAGCATCTCATATTTTCACTATATTGAACTTACCACTGTTAGAATTTGGTGTATATACTCTTTTAGATATTTTTCTCCATTTTGTAGCTAGATTATGAAAAATTAATTTTATGCTACAATTTGTTTTTTCTTTCTCTGCAACACAGAAAAATCATCTATGTTATAAATGCAATTCTACATTTTTATCCATAAAGTCTGTTTAGTTTTCCATTACTGATAGTAGCACAATTAAATAACCTCTTATTTTTTGGAGACTGAAAATACTTTGAATTATTTATTATTATTGAATAATAATAGTGAATATCTTTTCACTAAATTCCCAATCATTTCCTTTGATTACTTGTTTATAAATATGATTTCTTGCTCAAAAGGTGCACACATTTTAAAACTTTTGTGATTTATTGCCAGTTACCATTCAAAAGAACAACACTATTTTTTTCTCAACACTGTTAATTCTGAGAGCTATTTCTTTAAACCTTCTGCAACACTTAGTATTATCACTCTAAAATGAAGTATTTTAAATTTCTTTAAGTATTAGTGAAGTTGAAATTTTTTCATTTATTTATAATTAAATTATATGTATTATTTTATCAAATGGCTTTCTTACTGTTATTTTTTAATTATGGCCATTTTATTCGTATTTATTTTGAAGTCATTTTGTATTTGGGGCTTACCAGATGGCTCAGAGGTAAAGGATCCACCTGCCAACGCAGGAGATGAGGGTTTGATCCCTAGGTTGGCAAAATCCCCTGGAGAAGGAAATGTCAACCCACTACACTCCAGTGTTCTTGCCTGGAAAATCCCATGGACAAAGAAGCCTGGTGGATTACAGTCCATGGAATCACAAAAGAGTCGGACACAACTTAGCGGTTCAGTTCAGTTCAGTCTCTTAGTCGTATCCAGCTCTTTGCGACCCCATGAATCGCAGCATGCCAGGCCTCCCTGTCCATCACCAACTCCCAGGGTTCACTCAGACTCATGTCCATCGAGTTGGTGATGCCATCCAGCCATCTCATTATCTGTCGTCCCCTTCTCCTCCTGCCCCCAATCCCTCCCAGCATCAGAGTCTTTTCCAATGAGTCAACTCTTCACATGAGGTGGCCAAAGTACTGCAGTTTCAGCTTTAGCATCAGGCCTTCCAATGAATACCCAAGACTGATTTCTTTTAGAATGGACTGGTTGGATCTCCTTGCAGTCCAAGGCACTCTCAAGAGTCTTCTCCAACACCACAATTCAAAAGCATCAATTCTTCAGCACTTAGCTTTCTTCACAGTTCAACTCTCACATCCATACATGACCACAGGAAAAACCATAGCCTTGACTAGATGGACCTAACTTAGCAATTAAGCAACAACAATTGCTGATATATATTTAGGATATGAATACCTTTCTTGCCATAAGTGAAACTAGTACTTTTCCAAATTTTCATTTGTCTTGAATCTTATTAGTGTTTTTATACAACACAAGTTCTTAAACACCAAATTAACTCAAAAAAGTGTTAAAATAAAGTTATTCTTGTAAGTATTAAGCTGGATAATACCAAAGTCTAACTTGACCTTTTTCTCCTAAAGTGGAAAAACTCTTAACACTACGCTGAAAGATTTATATCTGGTCCTTTCCTTTACAACTTCAAAAAAGAATAGCAACAATCATAGTGTTTGACCCTGTAATTCAAGCTCTGTTATCAGTAAGACAAGAAGATTTCTCTAAATTGTATTTTGTCTCAGATTTCTTCAAAGGATACTTGCAGTTTTGATGAATCTAGTCAACATGTGCGATTCATGGTAGCAGTTTTAAAACCAGCCTCCAGTGTAAAAGCAAGAAGAATTCTGACTAGACATTGATTTGCAGACATCTGGCTGATGACAATGGCTTAGAATCGTGTCCACTTTCTGTTAAAAACAGAAGCTCTTGAGTATAGGTATAAACAAGATGCAATTTAAACGTGGCATCTTCTAACAGACTTGGAATTCTTGATGTATTCAGCAAGCAATGTCATTTGGCCCCAAGAGAGCAAAGCTCACTGTGTGGTCCAGTCTCTCTCAGGTTCCACCGTGCATCTGTAACACGGAGCAATTTTCTNTTAAACGTGGCATCTTCTAACAGACTTGGAATTCTTGATGTATTCAGCAAGCAATGTCATTTGGCCCCAAGAGAGCAAAGCTCACTGTGTGGTCCAGTCTCTCTCAGGTTCCACCGTGCATCTGTAACACGGAGCAATTTTCTCTCCTAGGATAGTACATCGTGTGCACAATGCCTGGGATCTCTGTTGCTCTTCAGCATGATGTTAACAAAAATATACCCCAGTCACGTCCTCTTGATTACCGTCAGTGAAAAGAAAAATGAACCCAAATGGACACATACTCTGAGAATTACACTGATATTGGCTTATGTTTATTTTTGTGGGGGCAAAAGTGATCAGAGAACCTTCAGGGCATCCATGTGGTCTCATTGTTCAAAGGTGCATATGCATAAAGAGGAAATATTTTGCACATCATCTGTGGAGGTACGGGCTTCCCTGTGGCTCAGATGATAAAGAGTCCGCCTGCAATACAGGAGACCTGGGTTTAACCCCTGGGTTAGGAAGATCCCCTGGAGAAGGAAAAGGCTACACACTCTAGTATTCTGGCTTGTCCATGGGGTTGCAAAGAGCCAGACACAACTGAGCCATGTTCACTTTCGTGTGGAGTTACGGGTTTCCATTTGAAGTCCATCCATAGGTCCCTAAAGAGGCTAGACCTTTCTGTTCTACAAAATGTGATTTCTTATACTTGCCTGGGGGTTCGAGAAGCAACAGGAAAGGAACACAATTCACCAGAAGACCCGCAGTCTGGGTCCAAAAGTTAGACTGTGATATGAATTATGTCTCTCGTGACTTTGCCAATAGAATGCCCTCCTCTTAAAACAAAAACTTCAGAAGACCAGAATGGACAGCTGGTCCATTTTGTTCCAGGATAGCTGACAAAGCCCTCAGTGGATGCACCATTGTAATAACAATAAACAGTCTACTCTGCTAAGGTGATTTATTATTTCCATCACCAGAGAAAAGCCAGTCTTCCTGCAGATGCAGGTGGTGAGTGTGTTCTCACACACAGCTTGCTTGGTGCTCTTTGTGAAGCGTTGACCAGACAGTGAGAAACCAGATGCATCCTCTTCCCGGCCACACACAACCCCTTGCCCACGTTCTCTTTCTCTCCCTGTCACTTGCCCATGTTCACTCTCCTCTGACTCTTATCACTCGACTCGCATACATACTTTGATGACAGCCANCAGACAGTGAGAAACCAGATGCATCCTCTTCCCGGCCACACACAACCCCTTGCCCACGTTCTCTTTCTCTCCCTGTCACTTGCCCATGTTCACTCTCCTCTGACTCTTATCACTCGACTCGCATACATACTTTGATGACAGCCACGAAATAAAAGGTGGGCTTCAGAAGGAAGTCGGGCAGCTCGCCTTAATTTGTTATATTTCACAATGTACTTGCTGACCTTTTCATTGAGATCTGGGGAAACTGGCACAAAGTTAAGAAACATATACCCAACAAGCATTTAAAACATCATATTAATCAGGGGGTAAGATGAGATGCTTTCCCTAACAATTTGGGCTCTCTATTGGGAATAGATACACACACACGTTTGTTGGCGATCTTTGGCACCCTTGACTTACAGAAGCATCTCTACCTTTGTCTCAAAAACGAGTTCTCCCTCTGTACTTGTCTCTTGTGTCCAAATTTCTCTTTTTTTTTATAAGGATACTGGTTATATTGGATTAGGGTCCACACTAATTGCCTCATCTTAATTTAACTAATTATATCTGCAATGTTCTTATTTTCAAAGGTGGTTGTACATTCTGAGTGCTGGGATATAAAACTTCAACTAAAAATTTTGGAGGGGTGCAATTCCATCCATAAAATTGTACATGCACATGTATGCATATGTGAATATACATAACTTTATGGGTTTATATATGTACATCACAGACATTCTTCTGAAGAAGAATATATGGTAACAATCCCATATATATATATGGAAAGAAGGAGAGGGAGAGAGAACGCAAGCTAGCTTTATAAAGGTGTTCAGTCACTCAGTCGTGTCCGATTCTTTGCAACGCCATGAATCGCAGCACGCCAGGCCTCCCTGTCCGTCACCAACTCCTGGAGTTCACTCAAACTCATGTCATCGAGTCGGTGATGTCATCCAGCCATCTCATCTTCTGTCGTCCCCTTCTCCTCCTGCCCCCAATCCCTCCCAGCATCAGAGTCTTTTCCAATGAGTCAACTCTTCACATGAGGTGGCCAAAGTACTGCAGTTTCAGCTTGAGCATCAGGCCTTCCAAAGAAATCCCAGGGCTGATCTCCTTCACAATGGACTGGTTGGATCTNGAGACAGGAGAAGGGGACGACAGAGGATGAGATGGCTGGATGGCATCACTGACTCAATGGACGTGAGTCTACGTGAACTCTGGGAGATGGTGATGGACAGGGAGGCCTGGCGTGCTGCAATTCAAGGGGTCGCAAAGTGTCAGACACGACTGAGTGACTGAACTGAACTGAACTGAAAATTCTTACTTGAAACAGTGATGATGATGATGGTAAATGGTAATTTTTAACTCCAACTTTCCTTCTATACTTATCAATCAGCATTCTTGTGTAAATGTGAGCTCTCTTTTTCTACTTACTTGTTTTATTCACTTACTTCTGCCAGGATGAAATAGTGTATTCTTACTTTATTCAATAGGCTAATGTCTGTTACTACAATTATGCATTTTGATGCTGAAATTGCTTCAGATTTGGCTTGTAATAAAGCCTTCAGTCAACGGCATTTTGGTGTTCCAGATTCTTTAAGTACTTCCTGTTTTCATTTTCTTTTTGTCTCTTTATTTTTTAAATTATGAAAGTATGATAACACATTTATAGGAGACTTGGAAAATACAGAACAGAGTTACATACACTTCCACTATATATTACAATTATTTTTTAAGTAGATAATTAAGACTTTTAGTTGGAATTTCACTATCAAACTCTTAAAAACTAATAGAATGAATATAAAGAAAAGTAGAAGGATACAGTAGGCCTAAAAAGCACAATTAGGTGAAAATACAATTTTCATACAACAGTAGGATACAAATTCTATTCAAGTTCCCATAGACTATAAAATAGGGGACATATCCAGGGACATAAAACAAGGTGCAAAAATTTCATGATCTAAAGGTATTGAAATCCTAGAGTCTGTTCTCTTATCACTGTGGAATTATGTTAGAAATTAATATCAAAAGATATTTGAAAATAACTCACATATTTTCAAGGAGCACACCTTTGTTTTATGGCACAAGATGATCCAGGCTCATGTTGTATTTTTTCTGCTTTGGAATCAACCACTTCAACAAGCAGACTTGATTTAGAGGAGAAGGGTCTGGTTGTATCTACAAAGTTTTAATTAATATCTGCTCAGCTTGGCAACCCACTCCAGTATTCTTGCCTGGTGAATCCCATGGACGGAGGAGCCTGGTGGGCTACAGTCCANCAAAATAAAGTCTGACACTGTTTCCACTGTTTCCCCATCTATTTTCCATGAAGTGATGGGACCAGATGCCATGATGTTCGTTTTCTGACTGTTGAGCTTTCATCAAGAGGCTATTTAGCTCCTCTTCACTTTGTGCCATAAGGGTGGTGTCATCTGCATATTTGAGGTTACTGAGATTTCTCCCGGCAATCTTGATTCCAGCTTGTGATTTGCATCCCAGGATCTGGCTCACACCTCAGTCCTCGAGTTTTTTGAAAATGACCTGAAGTGGTGGGATGAGCCCCAGAAGAAGCAGCTTCCTTAGACATCAGAGGGCTCAAGACAAAAATACTTATTTACCCTCTGACACCCTCTCTCCTCCAGTCCCACAACTCCAGTGTATTTGGGGAGGTCTCCCCAGGACTTGTTCCTCTTTGCATTCTCCCAGATCCCCCACATCCATCTAAATGAATCATCAGTTAAGATCTTAGGCCAACAAGCAGCCTCAGCTCTAAACAGACCCTGAACTTTCCTGCCCAGATGCGTGACCCCTGATGTGCTCGGCTGTGTATGTGCTCAGTCGTGAACTGTTCTTTGTGGTCCTCTGAACTGCAGGCTCCTCTGTCCATGGGGATTCCCAGGCAAGAATACTGGAGTGGGCTGCCATTTCCTTCTCCAGGGGACCTTCCCTACCAAGGGATCAAACCCGTGTCTCAGCTCTACACATCCCTGAAATAGGCCTTCACTCTTCTTCTTCATGGGAGGCAGAGGGAAGAAGAGACGCTGGATGAATTAGAGGCAGACAGACGGTCAAACCCTGAGCTCTGTACTTACTAGCTGTGTGAGCTTGGACAAGTTGCTTAACCTCTCTGAAATGCAGTTTACTTCTCAAAGGGTTTAAAAATATAGCCTTCATGCAGTCGTTTCAATACTGGAAGAAGTGTTGGATGTAAAAGTATATAGTGCCTGGTCATTAGCACCTACTTAGGACATGTGGGTTTCTCCTCTCGAACCACAGAGATGACTGTTTTATACAGCCATCATTTGACCTTGTCTAGAGCCCTCTGAAAATCCCGTTTCTGAGTGCATTTTTTGTTTACTGGGATGCCATTTCCAGTCTTCTGACCTTCAGCTGCTTTGTGGTTTGAGGAACTGTTTAGACACAGATGCAGTTTCGTCTCAGAATATGGCGAAGTGCCAAGCATGCATCAAACTCATTTTCCTCAGAATCAATCTGCTTTTCCCCTTTTCTCGTGTTTTGACACATTTCTTCCTGAAAAGCTGAATTACTTGTTTCCTAAAGAAACAGAGCCCAGGAGGGATGGAGCACATCCCACTGCCTGTCCAAACCTCTACACCCTCACACCATAACTGTTCGGGCAGCAGTTAAAGGGAAGGAGAGATGCCCAGACCTTCCAGTCTCCCACAGGAGGTGGACGCCTTTCCTTCTGGTCACCACAGAAGTCCATCTCTCTTGTGCTTTTCTAGCAAATACTAACCCTTCACGTTCATGCTCAGTAGCTAAGTCATGTCTGACTCTTTTGCAGCCTCATGGAATGTGACCCGCCCAGCTCCTCTGTTCATGGACTGGAGTGGATTGACATTTCCTCTTCTAGGGCCAGGGATCAAACCCATGTCTCTTGCATCTCCTGCTTTGGCAGGCGGATTCTTTACCCGCTGAGCCACCTGGGAAGGCCTGTGAGTTCACATACTTGCTCCAGATAGCAGATACTTCAGATACTACTTTTGAAGGCCATATTGTCTCTGCAGCAACTACTCATCTCTACTGCGGTAGCTAAAATACCACAGACAAGTAATATACAAATGAGAGGAGCTGTGTTCTATTAAAACTTTATTTACAAAACTAGGTAGTGAGGTATATTTGGTCCATGGGTCTGTTTGCCAAATATGGGCTTTATTTAGGAGCTTCATAACTATGAAGTGTGGCTGTTTCTTCATGTTTTCATCCTTGCGTTTACGTTTTCCATTGGTACTACTACTTTACGGAAGAGATGCTAGGACTTCCCTGGTGGTCCAATGGTTAAGACTCTGAGCTTCCAGTGCAGGGTTTGATCCCTGCTCAAGGAACTAACATCTCACATGACAACCTGGTGTGGCAAAAAAAGGAAAAAGAAATAAAGAAAAGAAAGGGATGCTGGTAGAAAGCCAGCTGGATAAGGAATCAAAGATTTTAATAAAAGCACTGGCTCATATCTACTCTATGGCTAAGTGGAGTCACATAAGCTCTATGGGCTGCATCCTTTTTATTTGCCACTTGGCAGCTGTTTCCTCTGACTTCAGGGCTAGTGTAAGATTCCAGTGAGATCAAGCATGTGATGATAGATTGTAAACTACAAAGTAATCCCAAGCTGGCCTTGATATGTAACCAAATGCCTTAGCATAGTAAGAGCCAGTAATATCTCATTAGATAGTATTCCTTATGACAACTCGTAAACTATCCCTTACAAAACCTTGGGAATCTTCTTCTGTCTTCAGCATCTTATATCAATTCCCTTCCATGACCAGAGCAGGAAGAAGACATATATTATGGCAACAGCCCCTCTGAGTTTTGCCAGCATCATCTTTCTCTGTTTCCTCACCAGCAGAGGTTTTCCTTTCCCCACTTGACCAGTTCCCTAAATTTCAACACCTTGTCTTCTGAAGCCAACTTTTGCAATTCTAATTTGTAGAGAATGTGTAAATCTGTGTAGATCCTGGTTCATAGTAGTCATGAAGCATTTTGGAGAACACATATTTTAAAACAAAGTTACATAGATTGCAGATCGTGGATCTTATAGAAGGAACACTCTTATTTCATTCTCTCTCTCCATGGGATGCTGTAAAGAGGCTCTTGAATGTCTCATATCTCATCTATAGTTTCCCATCACTGAACTGAATTCGGCAGTGTTTATAGTAATATTAATGTCTATCAGGTTTAGGTCCTAAATGGCCAGTGTCAGCTTTTCCTTAGAAAGGGAAAGCCAAATGCCCTTTATGTTTTTCCTAATAGACACTCTGCTATTATAATATATATAGTTCACATTCCTACCATAGACACATTTGATTCATCAAATTTAAAACATTTTATTGAGGCATATTTTATTTATGATGTTGTGCTAAGTTCTTCTGTATAGCAACGTGACTCAGTTATACATGTATACACACCCTTTTTTATATTCTTTTCCATATGGTTTATCCTAGGATATTAAATATAGTTCCCTGTGCTATACAGTAGGACCTTGTTATTTATCCATCCTATATATAATAATTTGTATTTACTAACCCCAAACTCCCACTGATTCATCAAACTTTTAAGTCTTATAAAATTTAGAATAATAACATTTCTTCTGAGTTAACACAAGAGTTGCTGTTTTGGTACAAAAAGAACTGATAAAGTTTTATAGAACTCTTAAGCAGAAAGGGGCTATTCATTATAATTGTCTTAGTTTTTTCCCCAGATCATCTCACCCACCATTGCACTAAACTCGTGGATTAGAAAACAGGCCAANTTCTCCAGTTGTTCAGAAGAGAATCATCATTTTAAAAGGGAAATGGGGGCATAAAGAGGGGTCCCAGAGGGGGTTCGGTAGAGTTAGAGAAGTGAAAAAGGACCAAGGGTTAATCAGCGTAAAGGGGACACTGGTCTGCTGCGCCCGTTGGCAGAGACCAAAGTTAGGCTTCTGTCCTCCCGCAGAGCTGGGCACTGCCAGCCCTATCAGAGACTGGCTGAAATAAATAGTAAAGTTAAGGGCAGAAAACTTGACTTTTCTAGGCATGCACTTTAGAGGGGAGAGGGGTGTAGACTTGGGCTGTTAGAAACTAAATTGGTGTTTTGAGCTGTTAGAAATAGGATTGATGTTTTGAGCTGTTAGAGATGGGGTTGATGTTTTGAGCTGTAGAGATGGGGTTGATGTTTTGAGCTGTAGAGATGGGGTTGATTTTTGAGCTGTTAGAAGCTAGTTCTGGCCAAGAAGGGCACTCAGAGGAGCCTGGCTAATGGCAGGGGGAGGAGAGAGTCTGTGTCATCAATTAGTAAAATTTCCAGTAATGAGATTTGCATCTGTGATTCAGCTGGATTCTGGTAATGATAACTGTACAAGAGACCACTCAGAAAGCTTTTACTGTGAAAAAAGTCTTCACCCATCCTTGTTAAATAAACCTAGCATCACAGCTGTGGCACCTTCTCTAGTCTGCAGGTTGAAGGGTACACTTTTGTGCACTGTCAAGGAGAGCAGGTCACTTGAATTCCATCTAAGTGTTCTGAGTTTACCATGTGAACCCCATTGCATCTATAAATACCATCACCATGCTGGTAGGTACACTTCAGCGTCGTTGTCGCTTCTGCTCTAGCCAATATTGCTTTATGTCTTGTTGACGAACCCTGCAGAAACAATCAGAACGTCAGCCTCAGATAAATATCGCACTGCCATATTCAGGATGCGAAACAGGACCGAGACACAAATGCCAAAGGAGCAGGCTTGTGGGCCATGGTATTCGTCATTCTCTAAGTTATTTAAGCCTAAAATAGCTCCCTATACAATCGATTCGAGGTCCATCTCTGTGAAGGCTTTAAGCCTTTATTTTTTCTTAACCCTTTTTGAATTTACCTATGTCTTCATGCGTTAACTCTTCAATATAATGACTGTAAGTTCATCATCCATTAAAGGAAGCACAGCTTCTATTTGCTGCCTCAAAGGCAAGTTAATCAAGTTCAAAGTAACGACTTTTTTGTGCACAGGAAAATGTCAGAAAATGAAATATAAACTGTCATTTATCCAGGCAGATTTGGGCTGATATGTAGGGATAGTTGGTAGTCCTCAGACTAGAATAAAAGGTACAAGAATCTTCTGACTGCTCTATCTTTGCAAAAAGCAAAGGACTCTTGATCTGTAGCAGTTAATATCTCCTGATAAGACATTCCTAAATTAAACAAATCACTCACCCTTATCAGAAGATGAAGACTTCTGGGATATCCTTTAACAAATTGCTTCACATACACATACACAGGGTCTCCTGGGTGAAAATTCATTTTTCTTACCTTGTGGAAAGAGTGATAAGAAAACCTTGTTTGGTTCATCACAGCACCAAATGTACTCATGATCAAAAGCTCAGAAAGAAGGTTGGATTCTCAAGGGCCCTTTGTATTTCTTCACAGAGTTTTATTTAAAAAGAGAGAGGGAAAAAAGAAGAAAAAGAAACATTTTCAAGTGAGGAGAGACGTGACTTTGAAGTACCACTGCTATCTCGGCACCAGAAGGATGTGGGTCACCAGGTCAGTTTCCTCTCTTCCAGACTTCTATGTCCACATTTCCATCTCGGCCATAGACGCTAGGAGATGATTTAAAAGACTGAGGGCTGAGATGATCTTTAGAAACCTTCTAGCATTTCCTTCATTGCTTCCTTATATGACACAGAAGAAAGAAGCTTTGGGGGGAGAAATAATTTGTTCCTGCATCTTCCTCCTAGTCCTAAATTCTCATTATTGGAATCTTATTAAGATGTAGCCAGGATCATTCAGTTCACACTAGAACACATATCCTATCCGGACATTAACACTTAGAGGTATCCTCTCTGTTTTTCCAAATACAAACTGTGAGAAAGAAGGAGCAGACATTCCAGGCCTTTTTCTAACATAAGTAAAGTTAAGCTGAGAATGTCTGAAACTGAAGTGCATATGACCGAAAGTAAATCCTGCGTTTAACACGTGGTAGAACATTATAAAGAGAAAACTTGGAGAAGAGCTTCATTCGTTTGTCGCCCACTGGAAAATATTACTGCATCAAATAGTTTCTTCTTAAAACATTTTTTTTTCTATTAAAGTATTAGAGGGACTCCCCTGGTGGTCCAGTGGCTAAGGCGCCACGCTCCCGATGCTGGGGGCCTGATTTCAATCCCTGGTATTTGCATGCCACAGCCAAGACTNTATAGCCTGCCAGGCTCCTCTGTCCATGGGATTTCCCAGGCAAGAATACTATAGTGGGTTGCCATTTCCTCCTCTAGGGGATCTTCCCAACCCAGGGATCAAAGCCAAGTCTCCTGCCTTACAGGAAGGTTCTTTACTGTCTGAACCATCAGTGAAGCCCTATAAATAGGGTTAATTGTTTCTAAATTGGATGCCTTACAAGATCTGTATCTTTAAATTTTATAGATAGGTTGATCATTAATAAAAATGTAAGTGGAAGTATTCTTACCTTTACATAAAACCACTTGGATTTTTTTAATCGAGGCTTTTAAGGTGACACTAGAGGCTAAGGAAAAACTAAGATTTGAAATTAATTATATTAGTTGTTTAGCTGAACATTAAAGAAAACTAACCACAAATAGATATTTGTATACTTAAGCACTTCTTCCAGCAAAAAGAACCCTAACTGACAATTCATTGAGAAGTTTGAAGGAAGAAGACACTTTTAAAAAAATGAATTTCAAATGGTTGAAATTTCTTCAGCACATTTATTGAATGCTTATGTACTAACCTCTGGGCTAGGTGCTCATTTAAAGGACTTAGGACGATGCAGCCCCTGCTCCTGCATGCACGCTCAGTAGTTATTGGCTATTATTACTAACAGAAGCCTTCTTTGTGGGCATGTGTTTGTATGGTGTGTGTGTCTCTGTGTATCTACCTCTTAGTCCATATACATCTCTTTCTATCAAGCTTTTGGGGAGATAAGAGAGGAAAAAAAGAGAAAATGGAGAATAGTAGAGATTGAAGGTGCTCCTTTGTTAATCTGCAATAGACACATGCCTGTACACACACACACACACACACACACACACACATGCAAATCTGGTATGCGCCTAGAAGCGCTCCTGTCTTTTGGAGTGAAATCTGAAAAAACATCGCTCATTGGAAGGGGCAGCCACTTTACCTTCATCTGACAACCATTTTGATATGAAAGGAACGGAGGTCTTGGGAGATGACACGACTTTCAGTAAATGCCCATTGAAGATAAGCAAAGCCACACACTCACTGGTGCGGGAAGGACAGATTTCCAACAGTAATAACCATGTTAACAGGAGTGAGTCTGGCAGGAACGGAACTCATTCTCCAGTTGTTCAGAAGAGAATCATCATTTTAAAAGGGAAATGGGGGCATAAAGAGGGGGTCCCAGAGGGGGTTCGGTAGAGTTAGAGAAGTGAAAAATGACCAAGGGTTAATCAGCGTAAAGGGGACACTGGTCTGCTGCGCCCGTTGGCAGAGACCAAAGTTAGGCTTCTGTCCTCCTGCAGAGCTGGGCACTGCCAGCCCTATCAGAGACTGGCTGAAATAAATAGTAAAGTTAAGGGCAGAAAACTTGACTTTTCTAGGCATGCACTTTAGAGGGGAGAGGGGTGTAGACTTGGGCTGTTAGAAACTAAATTGGTGTTTTGAGCTGTTAGAAATAGGATTGATGTTTTGAGCTGTTAGAGATGGGGTTGATGTTTTGAGCTGTAGAGATGGGGTTGATGTTTTGAGCTGTAGAGATGGGGTTGATTTTTGAGCTGTTAGAAGCTAGTTCTGGCCAAGAAGGGCACTCAGAGGAGCCTGGCTAATGGCAGGAGGAGGAGAGAGTCTGTGTCATCAATTAGTAAAATTTCCAGTAATGAGATTTGCATCTGTGATTCAGCTGGATTCTGGTAATGATAACTGTACAAGAGACCACTCAGAAAGCTTTTACTGTGAAAAAAGTCTTCACCCATCCTTGTTAAATAAACCTAGCATCACAGCTGTGGCACCTTCTCTAGTCTGCAGGTTGAAGGGTACACTTTTGTGCACTGTCAAGGAGAGCAGGTCACTTGAATTCCATCTAAGTGTTCTGAGTTTACCATGTGAACCCCATTGCATCTATAAATACCATCACCATGCTGGTAGGTACACTTCAGCGTCGTTGTCGCTTCTGCTCTAGCCAATATTGCTTTATGTCTTGTTGACGAACCCTGCAGAAACAATCAGAACGTCAGCCTCAGATAAATATCGCACTGCCACATTCAGGATGCGAAACAGGACCGAGACACAAATGCCAAAGGAGCAGGCTTGTGGGCCATGGTATTCGTCATTCTCTAAGTTATTTAAGCCTAAAATAGCTCCCTATACAATTGATTCGAGGTCCATCTCTGTGAAGGCTTTAAGCCTTTATTTTTTCTTAACCCTTTTTGAATTTACCTATGTCTTCATGCGTTAACTCTTCAATATAATGACTGTAAGTTCATCATCCATTAAAGGAAGCACAGCTTCTATTTGCTGCCTCAAAGGCAAGTTAATCAAGTTCAAAGTAAAGACTTTTTTGTGCACAGGAAAATGTCAGAAAATGAAATATAAACTGTCATTTATCCAGGCAGATTTGGGCTGATATGTAGGGATAGTTGGTAGTCCTCAGACTAGAATAAAAGGTACAAGAATCTTCTGACTGCTCTATCTTTGCAAAAAGCAAAGGACTCTTGATCTGTAGCAGTTAATATCTCCTGATAAGACATTCCTAAATTAAACAAATCACTCACCCTTATCAGAAGATGAAGACTTCTGGGATATCCTTTAACAAACTGCTTCACATACACATACACAGGGTCTCCTGGGTGAAAATTCATTTTTCTTACCTTGTGGAAAGAGTGATAAGAAAACCTTGTTTGGTTCATCACAGCACCAAATGTACTCATGATCAAAAGCTCAGAAAGAAGGTTGGATTCTCAAGGGCCCTTTGTATTTCTTCACAGAGTTTTATTTAAAAAGAGAGAGGGAAAAAAGAAGAAAAAGAAACATTTTCAAGTGAGGAGAGACGTGACTTTGAAGTACCACTGCTATCTCGGCACCAGAAGGATGTGGGTCACCAGGTCAGTTTCCTCTCTTCCAGACTTCTATGTCCACATTTCCATCTCGGCCATAGACGCTAGGAGATGATTTAAAAGACTGAGGGCTGAGATGATCTTTAGAAACCTTCTAGCATTTCCTTCATTGCTTCCTTATATGACACAGAAGAAAGAAGCTTTGGGGGGAGAAATAATTTGTTCCTGCATCTTCCTCCTAGTCCTAAATTCTCATTATTGGAATCTTATTAAGATGTAGCCAGGATCATTCAGTTCACACTAGAACACATATCCTATCCGGACATTAACACTTAGAGGTATCCTCTCCGTTTTTCCAAATACAAACTGTGAGAAAGAAGGAGCAGACATTCCAGGCCTTTTTCTAACATAAGTAAAGTTAAGCTGAGAATGTCTGAAACTGAAGTGCATATGACCGAAAGTAAATCCTGCGTTTAACACGTGGTAGAACATTATAAAGAGAAAACTTGGAGAAGAGCTTCATTCGTTTGTCGCCCACTGGAAAATATTACTGCATCAAATAGTTTCTTCTTAAAACATTTTTTTTTCTATTAAAGTATTAGAGGGACTCCCCTGGTGGTCCAGTGGCTAAGGTGCCACGCTCCCGATGCTGGGGGCCTGATTTCAATCCCTGGTATTTGCATGCCACAGCCAAGACTCGGCACAGAAAATAAATAGTAATAAGTAAAATAAAAGGTAAATATAAAAGAAACTAGAGCGATTTACAAATGATATTAGCTTCAGGTGTACTACATAGGGATTCACCAATTTTAAAGATTATACTCCATTTTAAATGATTACTAAATTTTGACTATACTCCCCACTACACCGCACAAAGTACCCTTATTGCTTATTTGTGTTACTCACATTAGTTTGTCTCTTAATTCCCCTCCCCAATCTCGCCCCTTCACCCTTCCACCTACCCTCTAGTTTGTTATGAGTCGTGTCTGACTCTTTGCAACCCCGTGGACTGCAGCTCACCAGGTTTCTCTGTCCATGGAATTCTCCAAGCAAGAATACTGGTCTGGGCTGCCATTCCCTTCTGTATATCTGCAAATCTGTTTCTGTTTCTGTTGTATCATTCATTTTATTTTTTAGACTTCATATAAAAGTGATAATACACTGTGTTTGTCTTTCTCTGACTTATTTTACTCAGCAGGTCCATCCATGGCTCTTCCAAATGGCAAAATTCTATGCTGTTTTATGGCTGGTAATATACCACTGTGTGTGTGTGTGTTTGTATTCCATACACAGGTCCTTCTGTAAAATCATAAGGAAAACCCAAACCAACTTTTTAGACAACCNCAGCAGGTCCATCCATGGCTCTTCCAAATGGCAAAATTCTATGCTGTTTTATGGCTGGTAATATACCACTGTGTGTGTGTGTGTTTGTATTCCATACACAGGTCCTTCTGTAAAATCATAAGGAAAACCCAAACCAACTTTTTAGACAACCAAATATACATGGTACCTCTTTATCCATTCATCTGTTGATGGACATTTAGGATGCTTCCATATCTTGGCTGTTGTAAACAGTGCTGCTATGAACATTGGGGCACATGTATCTTTTCAAATTAGTGTTTTCATCATCTTCATATAGGAGTGAAGGAGCAGGATTGCTGGATCATGTGGTAGTTCTATTTTTGGTTTTTAAAGGAACCTTCATACTATTCTCCACAGTGACTGCACCATTTACATTCCCACCAGTAGTGCAGGAGAGTTTCCTTATCTTCACATCCTCACTAACATTTGTTATTTGTAGACTTTTTGATGATAACCATTCTAATAGGTATGAGGTCATATCTCATTGTAGTCTCGATTAGCATTTCTCTTATAATACACAATGTTGAGCATCATTTCCTATGCCTGTTGGCCATCTGTACGTCTTCTTTGGAAGACCCCAGGTTTGAGGTGCCCAGCACGTGGCTCAAACCCCTAGCTCACCAGGGAGGATCCCCAAGCCTGTGGTGTCCCCTTCAGAAACCCAGGGAGGTCCCTTCCTTTCCTGGGTCCCAGCTAGGGGTGCAGCAGGATCACTTCTCCTCCCTTCCTACCCAACTCCATGTGAAAGTGGCTCAGTCGTGTCCGACTCTGCAACCCCATCCATGGCCTGTAGTCTGCCAGGCTCCTCTATCCATGGAATTCTCCAGGCAAGAATACTGGAGTGGGTAGCCTTTCCCTTCTCCAGGGGATCTTCCCAACCCAGGGATCCAACCCAGGTCTCCCACACTGAAGGCAGACTCCTCACCAGCTGAGCTACCAGGGAAGCCAATTCCACGTGGATCTTTCTTTAGAGCCCGTGTTGTAGAAAAGCCCTTCTGCCAGGCTCTGGATTATTGCCAATGAGTGCTGCTCCATGTATGCTATATTTTTGATGAGTTTGCTGGGGGACGTGAGCTCAGCATCCTCCTCCTCCACCGTCTTGATCTCTGGCTACATTAATATTAATAGTTTATTTCTTTCCAATTCATGCTATACTTGTCCTTTCCTGATGATAAGGTATGTCTGAAAAGCTGTGCATTAATCAGCCATTGTCAATGGCTGATTAATCTTAAATCATAAGTTATCAAAAACCTACTCTGTAATTTCAGACATTGTTCATCTCCAATTTGAAATCCTAATAATTTAATTTCAAGTCTGTCCAGTCCCACCTCTTAGTCAAATAGCTGATGGTCTGTAAATAAAAATTTAATTGCAGTAGGCTGACTCTCTATTTATTGGATTATTTTTGCCTCAGACTTATTTTTTCAGAATTGACAATTAAAACCTAGATCCTCTGCTCCATAAAATTTAAAGGCTACATAACAGGTTGTCTTGCAAGAACATACACCTTTCTAATGAAATAGAAAGCGAAGTCATTTTGATGGTCTATGATTCATAGGGAACCTGCTGCAAAACTGCTGCTTAATAAAAAACAGCATCACCTCCTTTCCATATCCCTGTTCGTTTCATGCATTTCTATACGTTGTTTCCCCCTTTTCTAGACCAGGTGCTCCCTGGGGCTTTGTGCACAGCTGCAGCTGGAGGGACTGGTAATTGAGAATAGCTGCTACCTAAAAAAAAAAAAAAAAAAAAAAAAATCCTAATGTGGGCACAGCTTCTTCATATTGGTCATTGCACATATTCTCATGAAGCATTCCTGTTAAATGAAGCCCTGAACAAATAGATCCCTGTGGTCTCCTTTTTCTTGAAAGGTCAGTGTTGGGAAGCAAGTGCTTACAGTTGCTGTGTAAGGCAGGAAGACAGGAAATTTAGCTCTAATGACTCAGGCTGCACAGATTTCTGTCCTCTGTGTAAGCTGGAAACCACTGTACAGCAGGCTCACTTTCTCTTAGCCACCTCCCCCCATTCCTGATATCTCTTAAGACTTCATCTGAACTGAGTTGAGAAAGATCTGATTACACGTAGCAATGTATTTAAAGGGAAGCTTGAGAAATGAACCACATATTTGGGAAAAGTAGTTTGAATGTAATCATTAAGAATATAAGAAACAATATTTAGGGGAAAATATACACAGTGGAAAATAGCCAAGAGAAAAAAGCCATTGCCAAATTGTTTTTTCTTTTCTGAATTTTTAAGTGTGACTCAGCTGGAGGATTCCAGCCATCTGTGTAGTATAAATAGATTTGCAAGAAGATAAGGATCTCGTCTGTGAACTGCTGGGGGTGGAAATGCCCCGAGTTTTCAAATCTGGCTGAGACTGTGGCTGTGCAGGGGGCATCTGGACAGCAGCCACAGGTTGGCTGTCGCCATGATAGAGAACGTGGAAAGACAGCAAAAGCAAAGGAAAAATCTAAAGTCAAGGCAGGAGAGGAAGTCTAGGTGTCACACCAAAATCATCCTCCTGTCTCTAAGCCATGTCAGGTGAATGGCTGTCAGCCTTGGCCTCAGAGCTTTCCAGGAGAATAAAAGAGAGAGGTTTTATTTGAGTGGCAAATAAAACACACAGTTTTGCAAAAATCGGGAAGTTACGTAAGAAAGAAAAATAGTGGTAGAAGAAAGAACGCTGGTTTTACCACGATCCAGTCCACAGGCATAAAAATGTCTCCCTAAAGCAGTAGAATGTGTTTCCCAATTCAGTAGCCTCAGCATCACCCAGGGATTTGCTAGGAATACAAATTTCCAGTTTCTACTCCAGACCTCGTGAATCAGAAGCACCGAGGTTGGGTCCCAGCAACCCATATGTTAAAACACCCACCAGGTGATTCTGCTGGACAGTGTAGTCTGAGAACCACGGCTCCAGGCAGGCAGTAAATGACCGCTAAAAGAGAAAATTGTCATCCGAGACAAGTCCCTGCCTGCCAAGACTTGATGTGTTATGGATCTAACTCACACTGCATGTACAGCAGGGATGGAATGATCAGGGATCTCAGAAGCCTCCAGCAGATAGGAAGCTGTGTGCAGCTGTGCCAGCACCACTCAGAGCCAAGGCGGGCAGTGTGCCTGCAGGCAGGGGGTCAGGCAAGGACTGTGAGGACCTGGGAAGACATTGACCCACCCAGGAGCCGACATCATTCAGCTCTGGCTTCTTTTTGCCATGAGGAACTGCAAGCCCATTTTTCTCTTTTTTATTAAAGAAACTGGAAATAAGATGAACATATTTGAAAATCTTGACAACTGGTTCTGTTGTAAAAAAGAGAAATATCATTTAAGCTAAAGAAAAGTGATGATGTGTCCAGATGTAACCTCTGTGTTGGACCATGATTACAGGCTAGAATAAAGTGGAAAAAGGAAAGCAGAAGGTGTAAAGCTTGGGTTCTCCCTTCTACTGTGTGTTTCCAAAACAACATTTAGAGACACAGCAATTTTTAAATACTCTAAAGTACCACTTCCCCCAAACTTTTTGAAATTCCATCACTAGAGATAATCTCAATTAGTTTAACTCTTCATGCTTCAAATATTTTCTTCCTCTTGAACAATCCTAGAATGGCATTCATGTGAATATGGCCTTCAGAGTGACATGACTCGGTTCAAATCCTAACTTTGTCATTTCCTAACTATAATTTTAAAGATGTTATGGAGTCTCTCTAAACTTCCATTTCTTTATCTGCAGCTTAAGGATAAGCAATACTCCCTTTTCTGTGATGTTTTGTGATAATTTTTAGATCATTGTTCAATCTTAATAAATGATATTTACTGTTCTTGTCTCAATTATAAGCACCTTCCTGTGAGTGAGTTTATTAAACTGCTTTCTACTGGGAATTTGAGAGGAAGAAAATTTAATGGTGAAAGAAACAGAGTTAACTGGAGAACAGAACAACAGGTAGAGAGAAATAATTATACTTCCAAATGTCCTAGAAATTGACAAGATGGGCAGCAATTGCTGTGGGATTTCCTGGTCTATATGTCATGTTTGTGAGAGTGGTCTTGCCCCCAGAGTTCTCAGGTGGATAGAGGTGATAGAGACGTGTTCTAGAGTCAATGTCTGCAGATCACCATCAACACATCTTTAATGAAGAACTTATCAACTCTTAAGGCTCCTTGAAAACAAATGGCCAAAATATATATACATTTACGTTAGGTTTAGAACTATCTCAAAAATACATCTGTGCCTCTATTCTTGCCTATGTCTCTTCCACCACTCTGCCACACTGTTATTAATAATTGATAAGAACAAAAGTCAGTGATATATTTTTCAATTATGTCCACAATTTTCTTCTCATGGATTAATAATAAAGAATAAAAAAGTATCTGACCAGTGAAATATATTATACAGTATGCTTTCTGTCCAAAACTTTATTTTGAAAAGTACAAGTTAGAACCCTGTAGATATTTCAAATAAAAAATTAATAGGAAAATTAAAATGTCTAAATTTTCTTAAGGCATTCTACCTTGTTGCTACTGTTGATATAAACCCAAAATAAGTCAATTATGTAGGACATCTTTTCTCTAAACTTTTGGTAATTTTTACTTTTGGCCCAATACATAGTGAGGCCAAACAAACCAAGAGGTTGTAGTTTGGAGGAGAGTAAGTTTTATCGAAGGGCCAAGCAAGGAGATCTGGTGGTTCACACTCAAAAACCCTGAGCTCCTCAATGATTCTGGGAGAAGAGTTTTTATAGACAAAATGTGGGAGGAGGCTGCAGGGCACGTGACTCTCCTCTGATTGGTTGGTGGTGAGGTAACAGGGTTACGGTCCAGGAATCCTGCGGTTAGACTGAAGTTGCCATCCCCCGCCTGGGTGGCAGTTTAGTTCTGCAGAAAAACTAAGATATTGTCACGTGTGCCACTGGAAGGGTCACCGGGAGCCTGGCCAAGCCTGCTCTGTTATTTCTCGGCCGCTCCTCCCTTGTTTCCACATCCCCTCCCTCCCCGGATCAGCAGCTGTTTGAACCTGCCCCTTGGAACTCAGGGAAGGTCAAAGAGGCTGACTGAAGCTTATTTCCTACAAGAATCGGGGGACACAGAGAGACTTCTGTGCCCAGGAGTCCTGAAGGGTTCTGCTCGGCTTCATTGCTCCAGAGTATATATAAACCCGAACTCGTTACACCCAAATTAAATTGTGTCAACTTTAATTGGTTATTAATTAAACATCTCTTCTGCCAAATGTGCCAGTAAACCTGACCCGAGTAAGAAGAAAGCCAGCAAAAGAGGGTTCTGAATCTTTCCAGTAGTAGTCCTTCCCTGCTGACTTCGTGAAGCAGTAAAAATCAACAGTAACTCTACCCACAGCAAGAATTCCGGCCACATTTAGACTATAATAATTTGCAGCAGTCTGTGATGTCTGAATACCTAGTACACAACACCTAAGTGTTCTCAGAGGTCTAAATCAGAGCTGACTTCCAGGCTCATTGTCACTGCTGAGGAGTCTCCTAACATAACTGAAAACCTGTCATGTCGGAACACCGATATCAAAAAAGCTCCCAGGAGGACCGTCGTTAAGTGTAGGTTTTCTTGCTTGATTTATATTTAATGGTGGTGATTCCAACCACCTTTGCCACAGCTGAGTGGAGCTGCAGAGGCATTTGCCTATGAGCTGGCTGGTGGCCTTCGCATGAGTGTTCTGCCCCATAAAAATGGCCTGTGTTCACAGTGATAAAAGCACCCATGGCTTAATCACAGTTGTGGATTCAATAAACAAGGTCTCTTAGTATTCACTCTTGGGCACGCCCTTCCCTTTGAATAATCTAGGCTGGGTCTGTTGACTTGATTTAATCAAAGGACTGCCACAGAATTTAAGCTCTGGACTTGGGGACTTAGGACTTAAGAATGCCTGCCAGTGAGAGCTACAAAACTGTCAGCACATAATGGCTCCATCCAAACCCCTGGTGACCCCGAAACTCGGCTTCTGTGCTCTGGGGCCAAATGAAATCTTGGAAACAAATTTTGAGGTGAAGTAGAAAAGAATAGCTTTATTGCTCTGCCAGGCAAAGGGGGTCACAGTGGACTAAAGCCCTCAGAATTGTGTCCCAACCTTAGGCCGATTTGGTGAGGAGTTTTACAGCAATGGTTCAAGGGCAAGGTTGCTGATAAGAGTCCGAGTGTGTGCTGGGCCTGCATTTCTTTAATCTGGTCTCCAGCGGTCTCCTGATGAGCTTCTGTGGTTCTCAAGGTCATCAAACTTTGACCTTCTCTCTGGAATGAAGAGTGTTTCATCAAGAAATTAACATCTTCCATTTGTTGGGGGTCTTAGTTTTACAGAAGCGCTCAAAGATATTGTTATGTGTATCCTAAAGGAGATAAGTCCTAGGTGTTCATTGGAAGGACTGATGCTGAAGCTGAAACTCCAATACTTTGGCCACCTGATGCGANTCTTCCATTTGTTGGGGGTCTTAGTTTTACAGAAGCGCTCAAAGATATTGTTATGTGTATCCTAAAGGAGATAAGTCCTAGGTGTTCATTGGAAGGACTGATGCTGAAGCTGAAACTCCAATACTTTGGCCACCTGATGCGAAGAGTTGATTCATTGGAAAAGACTCTGATGCTGGGAGGGATTGGGAGCACGAGGAGAAGGGAACGACCGAGGATGAGATGGCTGGATGGCATCACCGACTTGATGGACATGAGTTTGAGTGACCCTGGGAGTTGGTGATGGATAGGGAGGCCTGGAGTGCTGCAGTTCATGGGGTTGCAAAGAGTTGGACATGACTGAGCGACTGAACTGAACTGAACTGATCCCTTGAGGTGGAACCAGGGCCCTGAACTGAAGTTGCAGTATTGTTTCTTGGCTGCTCCTCCCTTATCTCCATATCCCATTCCTGCCCTGATTAGCAACTGTTTGAATCTGCCCTTTGGAACTCAGGGAAGGTCAGGGAGGCTGGAGTCTATTCCTTACAAATAAGAAACAGGAGACACAGAAAGGCTTCTGTGCCCAGGAAGGCCCCAAGGTCCTGCTCGGTTTCATCTGCACTGAGACCAAACGCTAGCAAGGCTTTTAGCAACAAGGGCTGTGTCTCTGAGATGATCCTCATTTCAGTTCAGTTCACTTCAATTGCTCAGTCGTGTCCTAGCCTCTGCTTAAAACACCTGGCTGAGGAAGCTCAAACACCACCAGGAGAATTTATTGTTTGTTCCACCCCAAACCTCAATGCTCTCTAGCGCAGTTACTTTAGAAAGCTTGCAATTATAAAATCCTTTTGAGATGTAAATCTGCTACCTAGACTATTTCTCCAGGGACTTGAGAAACTTCTCTTTGGAATGCAAATGTTCAGGGAGATAAGTGTTGCTCTAGCTAGTTTCTGGGGTAAGATTAGGGTCTAATTTCAGTGAACTGTGGTTTTGGAGAAGACTCTTGAGAGTCCCCTGGACAGCAATATCAAACCAGTCCATCCTGAAGGAAATCAGTCCTGAATGTTCATTGGAAGGACTGATGCTGAAGCTGAAGCTCCAATACTTTGGCCACCTGATGCAAAGAACTGACTCATTGGAAAAGATCGTGATGCTGGGAAAGATTGAAGGCAGGAGGACAAAGGGATGACAGAGGATGAGATGGTTGGATGGCATCACCAACTCGATAGACATGAGTTTGAGCAAGCTGTGGGAGTTGGTGATGGAGAGGGAGGCCTGGCGTGCTGCAGCCGATGGAATTGCAAAGAGCTGGACACGACTGAGCGACTGAACTGAACTGAACTGAACTGTGTTAGGTTCCAACACTGCCTCTTGTCATAAAAGTACGAGAAGAGAAGTCTGTTTCTCTTCTGGGTAAGTGCCAAATTGCAAACCCAGAGGCTCAGTCACTTAGACTTTTTACCCCTCGGTGCTTTCCTTCTAGCATCCCAGGCTTTAAAGTAGCCTGCCTTTTCTTTCCGTGAAGTTCAGTTCAAATCATGCTGGACTCGTCCCTCTTGGAATAGTTATTCCTGAATTAACCCGTTCTTACAATTGTAACTAATGTCTGGCTTTGGCATCTGGGAAGCAGCATCTGTTTTTGTTCTGTTTGTAGCACTGAGCTCCCACAGAAGAAGTACAGATACCCTGCAGGAAGGGAGGGATCCTGAGAGATCCTGCTTGCGGAGAAAGGAGGAAGCAAGCCAGGAAGGGAGGGAGATTCCTGTACACATGACCCCGCCAGGTTGCACCAGGGCCCTGTGTGGAGCTGTCCTGGGTAAGGCCACTTGTGGGTAAAAAAGCCCCACTTGTCTGGGAGACGCAAGAGCCATCTCTGCTCACCGTGTGCAGCTCTGACCCACACAATCAGGAGCAGATGAAATAGTTGCAGTTTGACAGAAGGGATGACAGTCATAGAGAACCAAAGAATCGCCCACTGTCTCCCTTGCGATGGAGAAAAGAGAAGGCAGACGGCAAAATCCGCAAGTCAGAAGAAGGTATGCATTTCTTGAACAACAGAGACAGCGAAGAGAAGATAAGGGATTTCAGTCGCAGGTAGGCAGACACGCTGAAAGAAACGCACAGTGCGAGAGTTGCTAGATAAGTTTTATTCAGGGCAAACTGAGGACCGTAGCCCAGCAGAGCTTTTCAGAGAGCTCTAAGAAACTTTCCCAAAGACGTAGGGGAAAGGTCAGTATACACGTGATTTTGGTGAAGGGGGAGTATATGCAAACAAGCATGTATTTTGGGAAGAAGATGGAGGCCCATCTCATGAAGGTTACTGACAGTTACAAGCAGCAGATATGTCCGTTAATGATCTTGGTGCTTTTCCAGATATGAGAAGATGCAGAAATTTAGGCTCATAAAATGTTCTGACAATATGAACTTGAAGACCTTCCCTGCCAGTTCTTCCCAGAGCACAGATGCCTCGTTTCTGCTCTCTCTCTTGATCTCCTTTCAGGGGTGTTGAAGGTCAGCGACTGCAGGGGCTCAGAATTTGATCCCAGAAGAGGCAGATGGCAAGTGACCGTTTGTAGGTGGCAGAGCGTATTGGTGAAAACACATCTTGGGAAGGAGCTCAGTGGTCAGCAGCATTCCTGCTCCCCCCAGGGCTAACCCCGGAAGCTGAAGCCAGTCCTGAGGTTCTGAGTTCTGTGGTTCCTGCTTCCTGCACCAGCTTGATGGCCACAGCACCCTTTGTCCACTGAAATGGCCAGTGACACTGTTTGTCCATCCTTGTGAGAATGGAAACTTTGACTCTCTAATCACTTTGCACTAACTTCTTAAGTGGGATTCCCTGGTGGCTCAGATGGTAAAGTGTCTGCCCACAATGCAGGAGACCTGGGTTTGATCCCCGGGTTGGGAAGATCCCATGGAGAAGGAAATGGCAACCCACTCCAGTACTCTTGCCTAGAAAATTCCATGGATGGAGGAGCCTGGTGGGCTACAGTCCATGGGGTCACAAAGAGTCAGACATGACTGAGCAACTTCACTTTCACTTTTCCTAAGTGGGGAGACCAAAGTTTGGATAACTTTCTTAATAAAGCAGAGGTAAATGGTTTTCTGGAATTCTCTTGCTTTTTCAGTGATCCAACGGATGTGGGTGACTTGATCTCTGGTTCCTCTGCCTTTTCTAAATCCGGCTTGAGCATCTGAAAGTTCACGGTTCATGCACTGTTGAAGCCTGGCTTGGAGAATTTTGAGCATTACTTTGCTAGCGTGTGAGATGCATGAGATAACTTTCTACCATCTACCAAAATTTTATGGGGTAATATAATTCTGCTGAAGAGACACAGATATCAAACTGAAACACACAACTCAGATTGGGACTTGAACCCAATCAGAGCCTAGGGTGTGTCATTTAGCTACTGTCTTACGATGAGTGTAGAATGAGGCTCAAGGCCCACTAGAAATCAAATCTTCCAACATCTTGGGCTTAATTGATTCTAACTAGTTGTTATCATATCCTCAACAACTATGTCACTGTTTTAAAGATTGTGCCCTGCCCCCTCCCCTTCTATTTTCACATGTTTAGCTTCCAACTGGATGGAAGGACCTACAGGAAAGACCAGAAGCCCAACTTAACAAGTGTGCGACTGACCGGGTTGAAGAGTATCAAAACTTGGCACTAGTGACCTCAAAAAAGTATGACATCATTTAAAGGCACAGAAACCAAATTATCAGGCAGTAACTTGCCCGCTTTTACGTTTTCTCTCAGCCCTAACCAGCCTAGAAACTTAAGAAAGGGGAGAGGAAATTGAATTAATGAGAAGCAAACATTGCATTTAAACCAAAGATTTGAAGCACAAAAGTACCCATGCCACCAGAAGTCTTCCTTCAGGATATGATGAATGAAGCCATCAAAGCTACCAGGGTTTCCTTTTTAAACTATTCATGAGCCCGGGCCCCACTGAGCATTATCGTTAATGGTATTCATGCATCTTTCATCTCTTACAATGAACTGCAGTTTCAGAGTGAAATTGTCAATATGTGTTAGTTCCTCTGGGGGAAAAATAACTTAGAAACACAGCCTGAGGCAGTAGGTCCAGCTTCCTCCGTCACACACCCTCCCCCCAACACACACACACACCCTGCCCAAAAACACACCTTCCTTTTTTTCCCTCCAAAGTAGGTGAGTCTATTAGAGAGTTACCTACCAGCTCATTCCCATTTCTACATCAAGTAGAGCGGCATGGCATGACCTGGGACAGAACTTTGGTCTATGTTCCATTAGGTATTTTCATCAGCAAATCACTGGCGAGAGAAAAGGAGTCATTTCTCAGGATGCACATGTCTTATGCCTTGAGTGGTTCCCTTAGACAGTGGCTTCCCTGGTGGCTCAGCTGGTAAAGAATCCGCCTGCAATGCAGGAGACCTGGGTTCAATCCCTGGGTTGGGAAGATACCCTGTAGAAGGGAAAGGCTACCCACTCCATTCTTCTGGCCTGGAGAATTCCATGGACCGTATAGTCCATGGGGTTGCAAAGAGTCAGACACGACTAAGTGACTTTCACTTTCGCTTTTACTTTTCACTTAGACAGTGGCAGCTGATTGTTGAAATCAGGGGTGGGGTGAGGTTTGTGCTTTCTATGGAGGATGTTTCTCTTAATTGGGCAGTTTAATTGCCAGCCACTTAGAAATGCATGCCAAGCCCTGTCAATCGTCAGATAGCTTTTGCCCATATCAGTTTCCCTGCTGAAGCAGCCACCTTGACTGGTTAAGATCCCAGTGGGACCAACCTTTCCCTCCAACTCTTCCCAAGAACAGTCTTTCCATGAGCCAGGCACTTGTCCACACAGAGGAAATCCACTTGTCAACAGTGCCATGAAAATCTTAGATGAGCTTCATCGCTATAATGTGTAGATCTAATATCAAAGGCAGTCATTCCTATGCCTCTCGGGTTCCTATATTTAGCCAGCACCAGTCTGGGGAGACAACAGACAACACTTGGAGCCCAGCTTATCTGATAGAACAACATAACCTTTAGGTCTGATAATCATGCCAAATATTGAATGCTTAAAAGCAAATGTTATTCTAATTAACTGCATCACAAATGACAGCAGCTTCTCTTTCTAAAGCTGGCTTGAAGATTTTCCCTCAAGACTCAAATAATAATAATAACATGTGAGCATAGAGCCAGTTCACACCAGATGCCAGAAAGCTACCCAAGACCTTCAAAGTTTAGCAGGTATTGTTGTCTGGTTTATTTGGTGGATCACGGTGAGAGTGTAGACAAGCCACAGACCCCATGACCACCGTGATCCTGCCTGGGCAGATTCCCAGGAAAGGATTGTTAACCAAACTCAGGTCTAGCTGCTGTCCACTCAAAAATCAACACCAAGAGGCAAGTGTTGGTAGAAAGGAAAATGCTGCTTTTAAATAGAAAATCAGCCTTTGGGAAGAAGGCAGACTCAGTGTCCTCCAAAACCAACTCTGAAGATTCTGTTCAGCCGTGAAAGTTTCTAAAGGAAAAAGGGAAGTAATCTCATTTAATCGCTGAGATGGGATGGGGGTGGTCAGAGTCATCACCACCAGAGGTTTGTGATCTTTCTTTAGATGCCATCTTGTTCACACAGTTTGTTCACAGTTTGTTTGGGAGACTTTGACTTTTCTACAAGGAAGAGGCAGGGGATGTGAAGGGGCCTTGACACTTGAAGGTGGAGGAGAGCTGCAGGGTCCTGCTTGGTTCCAAGATTCAGAGAAGGCAGGAACAGACAGATGCTGATCTAACTCATTCATTGTAAATAAACTTCTGTTCTTCCTGAAAAGACTTTCTGGATCTCAACACTATGGTCAATTCCCCATAGATATTTGATTTATTTTTTCTTATTATTTTGTTTATCACACAACCAATATGTATTGATTGTAGACCAATTAGAAAATACTGTTGAACAAAAGGAAATGTAATTAAATCACACACACACAAATTCTGTTCTCAAATAACTACTGTTAATATCTTTATATATTTCCAAACTTTGTCTTATGACCACGACAACTAAATTTTATGTGAAACACTTTCACAATATCTTTTAAAAAATTAATGTAACATACTTCTATACAACCAAATATATGTGTGTGTGTTCTGTTGTGTCTGAATATTTGTAACCCCATGGAATGTAGCCCACCAGGCTCCTCTGTCCATGAGATTTCCCAGGCAAGAATACTGGAGTGGGTTGCCATTTCCTTCTCCAGGGGATCTTCCTGACCAAGGGATCAAACTCACATCTCTTGACTCTCCTCCACTGGTAGGCAGATTCTTTACCTTTGCACCACCTAGGAAGCCCCAGATGTGTATGTATCATCACCTTAGTAACGGTCCATCATAAAGATGAGCTGCAATGTATTAAATACCCTGTTACCAAGCCTTTGGGTTGTTTCTAGTGACCATATGCAGATGGACCATATGCAGATGACCGTATTCTGATGGTCCTGATGCCTCCCAAAAACTTCCCAGAGTTCACGCTTCCAGAGGGCTGCTGGACATTTCAACATCAGCACTTCAGGAGCTGTCTGTCTGTGCTGTCCACGTTTTCAGTGAGCAAATGTTAACACTGCCTTTCAGCATTGCCTCCAGAATCTGCTGCATGTGATGACGAATGTCCACACTTTTCCACTATTAGGCACACTGGCAATCAGGGAGAAGGGAAAACACAATCCACAAACTATAGTAGAGTAGCCCCAAAGTATCCACACAAACCTAAAAACTTCTATAAAGTCTTCTTTGATTTTAAACATGTAAGTGAATTTTTAATTATAGTATTTCATGTATCCAAGTCAATATTAATCCTATTTTTTATACCCAATATCTTCATATTCAACTGGTGCTCTGTTGGAACCAGCGCCTCAAGGACCACTGAATCGTGTGCCAGGCCTCCGGTGTTATGGCTCGCAGGGTTATGTGGCAAGAGTCTGTGCTTTGGTCAGGATTCGGCTTGTGAAAACCGACTCAGGCCAAGATAAGCCAACTCCTGTGAGTAAAGAGAGTGATCAATACGAGGGATTTCACTTTGATATAATATCACTAATATTGCCTAAGTTTGTAATCCAACCGTTGTAAATTCTTTCATAGATCTTATCCTGTTTGTCCAGATACCTACCAGCCTTGTGAAGGATCAAGCAGCGGGAATTATTTCTGTTGTCTCTGCTTCATCTGGAATGCTGAAATGCCTATTTCCCTTGGGCTCTAAATGGAAGGAGGGGTTTCCGCATTGTAGCTCCCAGTTCTGACTCCATGCCATTTGCTGTTGTAACAATTATCAGGTCTCCTCACGTGAACCTCTTAACACCCGGCATAAAGCACGTTACGTACCCATATCCCTACCTGCCAACAATCTGCAGATCATGCTCACGCGGCCAGTGCACACAAGGAAGCTTCCTGCTCATGGAAGTATCCGCTGCTGCTGCACCTCATTCTTACTCTTGACCTCCTTTAGCATGATGACCACCCCCTATTGCCACCAGGAGCAGCTCCTTCCAAGGACCACATCCTGGTCACCAATCATATGGTTCTTCCTGTGAGTCCTTAAATCTCACAGCCCCATGGTCTTGCCCACAACTGCCCATCTTTCTTCCTCCATGATTACTGCATTTCCACCAGATATCATAGTAATCATCAGATTCTACCATTTCTGCTTGGCCTCTCAGTGACTTCTGACCTCACACCCTTCCTTTCTTTGCATGAAACTGATGATCCATTATCTTCTGAACCTACGCTTGGAATTTTCCTTTCTGGTCTGCTAATTTTTCCCCTTCTTCTTTTTCCCCACTTCAGTGGGATCTCTACCCAATAGCTCAAATCAAAAATCCAGAAGCCATTCTTAGTCTCCAAGCAGTCCTTGCATCTTGCATAGCACATCTTCAAGCGGTCTCTTGAGTCTCTTCTCTCTCCATGTTGCAGAGCTATTGCCCGTACAGGGGTTTAGAGTCCTCGTTTGTTTCGCAGTCTCTCCCCCCATCTTATAGCGTCTCTCCCCGTGTTTTGCTAATGATGAACGCATCATGCCTCCCTCATCTGCCCTGCCACAAACACCCAACCAGGCAGGATTTGACAAAAATCTTTTTTGTTTTGTAATTGGTTTCAAAAAGGAATTGGAAATGACGCTTGCAGAGACATAGATGGACGTAGAGACTGTCATACAAAGTTAAGTCAGAAAGAGAAAAACAAAGATTGCATATTAACACACATTTGCAGAATCTAAAAAAAAGTGGTACAGCTGAATCTTTATGAAGGGCGGGAGTAGAGACACAGAGTGGACACAGGGGAGGGTGGAAAGAGCAAGGATCGAAAGAGCAAGGCTGATGTGTACAGCGCCATGTGTGAGATAAANATTTTGCACTAGACGTTTTGGTCTGAAGCACCAAGGGCAAGGCCTCCGCACACAGGCCCCTGTAAGTAAGTCAAACTGGACTAAGTGCCAAAGGGAAAGGGAAGATGAGACTGCTGCTCGGAGTGGCTGAAGAACCTGCCCCAGATCACACGGGTGCAGCTGGAATTTGAACCCAGGTCAGACTGATTTCAAAACCCAGGCATATTTTACAGGGTTGGGCAGTTCATTGGGAACAAGAACGAGATGACAGAAAAAAGAAGACCTGAGCTCCCCCCATCTCACACGGTGTGAGACGAGGTGCCAAAATCACAACTAACTGCTGAACAACAATCGACAGAGACTGGAACCTACTAACAAACTGGAACCTGCTTCCAAAGACAAAGAAGCAGCCACAGTGAGATGGTAGGAGGGGCGCATTCACAATACAATCAAATTTCAATTCAGATTTCAGTATTTCAAAGATATCATCTCTCTCTAGATTGATCTATAAATGCAGGACAATCCCAGTCAAAATCCTAGCAGGTTTCTTCTTCTTTTTCCTGTAGTTCTTCAACATATGATCCCAAATTTAAACACAGAAATGCAAAAACAAACAAACAAACCCCCAAATAGCCAAGACAATCTTAAAGAAAGAAAACAGAGCTAAAGGACTTACACAAATTTTTATCAAGATTTATTTATTTAGGGGCTTCCCTTGTAGCTCAGTTGGTAAAGAATCTGACTGCAAGGTAGGAGACCTAGGTTTGATTCTTGGGTTGGGAAGATCCCCTGGAGGAGGGCATGACAACCCACTCCAGTATTCTTGCCTGGAGAATTCCATGGACAGAGGAGCCTGGCGGGCTACAGTCAATGGGGTCATACGAGTCGGACATGACTTAATGACTAAATCACCAAACCATTCATTTTTTAAGGATTATTTTAAATTGCATTAAATCTACAGATTGTTTGACATTATAACAATATTAATTCTTCCAAGCCAGAAACACAGTATATCATTCCATTTTCTTTTTATCATCCTCAATTTTCTTCATCAATGTTTTATAGTTTTCAGAGTATAGATCTTTCATCTCCTTGATTTAAGTTTATTAATTTTTAAGTTATTCAAGTTTTCAAACTTAATTTTTTAACTTAACTTTTAAGTTATTTTAAGTTTATTAATAAACTTGGCTAAGTGTATTCCCAGGTATTTTATTCTTTTGGTTTTTATTTTAAAATAGAGTAGTTTTCTTGCTTTCTCTTTATGAGAGTCCATTATTAATATATAGAAAAGCAACAGATTTCTGTATAAGTCTTACATCCTGCAACTTTGATGATTTAATTTATTAGTTCTAATAGTTTTAGCTGGAGACTTTAGGGTTTTATAAATAAAGTATCACGCCATCTGCAAGTAGTGAGTTTTATTTCTTCCCTTCTTTTTGTTTTTCTTCTCTGATTGCTATGGCTAAGAATTTCAATGCTACATTAAATAAAGGTTATTAGAGTGGGTAGTTTGTCTTGTTCCTGATTTTAAAGGAAAAGTTTTCTGCTTTTCACCACTGAGTATGATGTTAGCTATGGTTTTATGATTAGTAGACTTTATTATGCTGAGATATATTCTATATATATCCATTTTGATGAAAGCTTTTAATCATAAATGGATGTTGAATTTTGACCAAAGTTTTTCTGAGTCTGTTGAAATAGTCATGCAATTTTTATCCTCCACTTTGTTCATGTGGGTATCACATTGAGTGGTTTATGGATACTGAACCATCCTTACAACCCCTGGAATAAATCACACTTAATCATGACATGTTCTTTTTTATATATTATTGAATTCAATTTGCTAATATTTTGTTGAGAATTTTTGCATATATCTATATGTATATATGTATGTGTATATATTTATCTATATATAAGTACATTTTCAGGCAAATGAAACTAAACCGAAAGTTCACAAATGGGATCTAGTTAAATTTAAAAGCTTTTGCATAGCAAAGGAAACCATCAACAAAACAAAAAGACTGCCTACTGAACTGGAGAAAATATTTGCAAATGATATGATTGCTTAGGGGTTGAAAGCCAAAATATATAAACAACCCACAAAATTCAATATCAAAAAAAACAATTATCAGTGGGCAAAAGACCTGAACAGACATTTTTCCAAAGAAGACATACAGATGGCCAACATATACATGAAGAGATGTTCAAAATCATGAATCGTCAGAGAAAAACACATTGAAACAACGAGATGTCACCTCACACCTGTCAGAATGCTACCACCAAACACACCTCAAATAACAAATGTTGGTAAAGATGCAGAGAAAAGGAAACTCTTTACACTGTTGGTAGGAATGTAAACTGGTACAACTACAGAAAACATTATGGAGACTATTCAAATAACTAAAAACAGAACTACCATATGGTCCAGCAATTCCACTCCTGGGTGTGTGTGTATATATGCTGCTGCTGCTGCTGCTAAGTCGCTTCAGTCATGTCTGACTCTGTGCGACCCCATAGACGGCAGCCCACCAGGCTCCCCTGGCCCTGGGATTCTCCAGGCAAGAACAGTGGAGTGGGTTGCCATTTCCTTCTCCAATGCATGAAAGTGAAAAGTGAAAGTGAAGCCGCTCAGTCATATATATATCCAGAAAAAAAAGAAACACAAATTAGAAAAAAGATACATACTTGCCAGGGTCCAAAGCACCACTATTTACAATAGTCAAGACATGGAAGCAACCTAAGTGTTCATCAACGGATGAATGGATAAAGATGTGGCATATATACAGTGGAATCCTACTCAGCCACAGAAAGAAATTTTGTGATTTGCAACAACATGGGTGACCTGGAGGGTATTATGCTTAGTGAATGAAGTTAGATAGACTACGATAAATACGGTATGCTATCACTTATATGTGGAATTTGAAAAATAAAACAAATGATGAATATAACAAAGTAGAAATTGATTCACAGGTACAGAGAACAAACTGGTGGTTATCCGTGAGGAGAGGAAAGCAGAGATGGGTAAGTTAGGGAGGTTAAAAGATATAAACTATTATGTATAAAATAAATAAGCTATAGGGATATATTGTACCACCTAAGGAAAATAGCCAATATTTTATAATAACTTTAAATAAAGCATAATCTATAAAAATATTCAGTCAGTATGTTGTACACTTGAAACTAATATTCAATTAAAAAGGGGAAAATGAATAGAATAGATAATCAAATAGTGTTTTGGTCAAGCATGTTACCCATGGGAGGCAGTAACCAGAGAGAGCAGGAAGGTGGCTTTGGACTCTTCTTGCTTTTCTCCTCCTGATCTGTGTAATGGTTGTCTGTGTTCACTTTATGAATATTCATTAAACTGTCCACCTAGGAACTGTACAATTTCCTATAGGCAGGTTACACTTCAATAAAATTTTAATGTAAAACATCAAGCCCCTCTGTTATTCACAATCATGGAATACCAAGGGGAATATAAATGGATCCTATAGGGCTAAGAAAAGATATAAAATAAATGAACAGAAAAAAAGAGTGAATGTGAGTATGGTGGGGAAGAAAGTGCCAGAACTGGGAAAACTAACTCAAATTTCTTAATAAGCCTCCACTTTCAATATAACATAAGCAATGGAAGAGAGCGTCTTTATAGTTATAAGTATTACTATATTCAACTCAACAACTGTCTGGATAACCTTCTGCCCAACATTCTGTGAAGTTTTATTATTGAAATGAATGAAAAGAAAAGGATCTCTGGAAATTCCCAGGTGGAAGAAGAACTATATTTGAACTACAAAACTCAAGAGTAGCAGATGCTAAAAACAGCCAGGTAAATGACTGTTTGCAAACTATTGAGACATATTTGAGGAAATGTGTTTATAGGAACTTCTATCATGACTTCTATTCCAGTCAATAGAGTGATTTTCACAAAATATTTTAATCACCAGATAATTGAAGGCACTATACCTCACTGGTATGAATATACTCTATGACCATAATTACATTTATCAACATTTTGTGGAAAGATGCTATGGGCAAATTTTTTAAGAATAGATCTTCTTTTCTCAAATTAGGCCTTTGCTTCTCAAAAACCAATCCAGCATGTATAGACATTTTGACAGACTGATGATAGATACATTTTGATGGCTGTGCAAGAACTAGCTTCCAGATAAAAGAGCAAGGCCAAGTGATAAACCTTCAAGTAATGCAAACTTGTCACAGACCTCATTATGGCATCTGGCCATCAAGAAAAAATGGAGCAAACACACCAGTTACATCTCAAATAAGCTCCCTGCTGACCAAATGGCCTTTAAACATTTCACTGAAGAATACATTATTTAAGCCTTTGGAGTTTGCTGTCCATTACAATGATTACTAATACGTATGGTATCTTGGATTTGACTTTAAAGCAGTCATTTTGATTCTGCTCATATCTTGGGAAAGTGTATATTAGAAAAACCTGGAGGATTGGGCAAAAAAGACAGACCTTTCTGCTCTTTGCTGCACGAGCTGATTAGTCAGTCTTCTGTCTGTAACATTTCTGTCCTCAGTGAGGGGGACAGCTCCTGGCGGCAGAGGAGCAGCTTCCCCACGGCACACAAGAGAGGAAGGCATAGCTCTGCTTTACAGAGGATAAACTGGTGAAAAAGAACTCATGGTTACTCTGTGTCAGACACTTAATTCTCACAGCAACCCTCTGAGGACAGCATTATTTTCCTACCTGACAACTGTAAGGAAGATGCTTAAAAGCGAACAATACGCAAGTCTGCACACTCACTGAACGCTGGGCCTTGGAGGGACTTGGTTCCCTGACTTGCCCTGTGCTCAGGCCATCTTCCTGCCTCTGTGTTAGACTCCTAGGGGCTTCCCTGGTGGTCTGGGGATTAAGACTCCATGCCTGCAATGCAGGGTGCTTGGGTTCAATCACTGATCAGGGAACTAAGATCCTGCATGCCATGGGTGAGGCCAAAAGATTAAAAATCATTAATTAACAGACTTCTAAACTCATCAGCTGAATACAGACAGCTCAGTATCTTCAGAATTATGTTTGCAATATTGCCACTTAATGCGAGTAACTCAGGCCATTCTGTGAAGGTAGATCTACTACCGTTGTGGTGGGGTCCTTCCTGAACTCCGAATCAGCTCACCAAGCTCCTGGACCTGTCTCTCTCACGATGGCCTTGAGGAGCCATTAATCTCTAGAAATCTCAGTGTCTCCCATTTGTAAAATAAGATGACCGGATTCCAAGCATGGTTTTAGACATTGTTTAATGAGTTACATAGAGCTGACTCAGAGGTCACTGTGGAGTAGGAGTGTGTGGTTGATTGAATGTGTAGCCTGAATTTTTCACTCCTCTGGAAGAGAACCCTATACATAAACCTTTGGTCACATAGTCAGTAGGGTATTCTCTGCATTGTTGAGTCTGGGCTTGAATATGTGTGAACTGTTTGGGCTGATGAGATGTTAGCAGACATAAGGTGCTAAGAGGCTTGCAGAGCTCCCTGGGGACAGAGTCTGCTCTCCTACACTTCATAATCTACCATAAGTACACTTTCTCCCTGGAGTTTCATGTCCCTTTAAATCCGACCCACAGGAGGCAGCCGGAAGGGCAGAGCTGAGCCTGATCCTCTTTTGGAGCGTGCACTCCCCCACCCTCCCCACCCCCAACCCCGATG
>SJYV01024370.1:801784-858479 GCA_006410875.1 Neotragus pygmaeus | reverse complement strand
ATGACAGTCGAAAGGAGAGTCCTCCAGGGCACAAACGCAGAATCTCATGAGGACAGATGCTTGTTGGTGTAAGCTACTGAGATTATGGAGTTTATGAAGCAAGCAAACACTGAGAATGAGCATTCAGGAAAAATAATATTGCTGGAGGGACTCCAGAACCCTCTCTCCCGCATTAGTTCTTTTTATATACAGGGCAACTGCATGACATTTATTTGAAGAACAGGTTCTCCAGCTAAAATTTCAGAAAACATTGAAATGGATGATAATTTATACTCCTTTGAGAAATAAGATTTTATGATCCAAAGGCTAATTTTTAAAATAAAAATAGCAACATAGCTATTAGAAAATGCAGTACATGAGACCCGTGGCTCTTAACTCCATAAATGAGTTCATCAGGAAACGAACATGATGCAAAATATTCCCACACCATCAGGACTGATTGCACGGCTGCGACAGCTACATTTCAGCATCCACCAAGACCCAGCATTCTCGTGTGTTTTGGGGAACAAAATTTTGGCATAGAAGATAATAGCCTGGAAATTGATGGCAATTGAAATACTGAATTTCTTTTTGGAAAGCTAGCATTATGTTTTTAGTTATTTTCTCAGCTTAGTCAGGAGAGGGTTCCTGGATTGCTGTTGCTGTTTTGAACTTTGTGCCTCAGGAATTGACACTAAATGACTTGGTGGGGTTCAGAACCAGGGCCGGAGGCTTCCTGTCTTGGCAAAGGCTCAACAATTCCTTCAGTGCAGATGGTGTTTCATGGGCAGACATAAAGAACCAGGAATTAGATGTGGGTCCCAGTTTCCACACCAACCGCTGCCCCTTAACTAGGTGTTGACCCCGGTCAGCACTGGCCCTCCCCTCACCTGTGTCCTCACTTGGACGTGAGGCCAGAATACACACCCTTAATGTGCCTATTAGCTCCAACTCCTCTAAGGGTTTGTGACAAAGACATTAGAAATCATGTTAAAGAGACCATCCCATTAGTCAAAGACCAATATGAAAAGTCAGGGGAAGAACAAACTCCCAAATAGTGAGGGTCGCAGAGAACGGTTCCACAGAGGACGGTGGCTCAGCTGGTAAAGAATCTGCCTGTAATGCAGGAGACCCGGGTTCGATCCCTGGGTTGGGAAGATCCCCTGGAGAAGGGAAAGGCTACCCACTCCAGTATTCTGGCCTGGAGAATCCCATGGACTGTAGTCCATGGGGTCGCAAAGAGTCAGACACGACTGAGCGACTTTCACTCACTCACAGAGAAAGGTAATGCCTGACCTACCTAAAACTTACACCATTACATCTCCATGTTCTCCAGGGCTGGGGCATTTCTTCTGGAAAGTCCACGTAAACTGAGGCCATGCTCTCACATTGACAACCCCAGGCAGACTCACTCCCCAGGCATGCCTGGCCGTCATGCACTCACGAGGCATTATGTGTTCCATGATAGAGGGCAGGAACCAAAGGCTCATGTACCCATTGTATTTGGCTTCCATGGCATTTAAACATATAGGTTTACTGCTAATGTTTAAAAATGAGGGCCTTTCCCTCAAAAAGTCAGATTTCTGGTTTCTATGAAAGCCTGAAAGATGAGACAACTGCTGGGTCTTTCTTCCAAAGCAGCACCAACTGGCCAGAGGTGAGAAAGAGCTGCCTGTTCTGTGGCGGGGCCTGTGTCCCCGGTTATCAACAGCTTTGCTGTCTGCCTTCTACTCATTCTCAGCACCTTCCTGGGCCCCATCTGTGAGTTCAGATAGAGGCCCAAAGGAAGACAAAGGGGTTTCACTGGAAGCCTTCCAAAGATCATGCCTGGATATAAAATCAGTGATTCATGATTTGTTCTGGGAGTAAGCATCTTAGATCTGCAAAGAAGCCTACCTAAACCATATAAGAAATGCTCCAGAATACTGAGTTCTCTAGTTAAAAACCACTGTAATAAAGGTGCATCTCTCAGATCTCAAAAGAGTTTGCTAAATGGACTCATTTTGCTTTTGCCTGCAATTCTGTTGTTATTAGTATGGAGAGCTCAGCTTTCCCCAAAGGCCGGTACTGCTGTTCAGTTTAGTTCAGTCACTCAGTCGTGTCTGACTCTTTGTGACCCCATGGATTGCAGCACAGCAGACTTCCCTCCATCACCAACTCTCAGAGCTTACTCAGACTCATGTCCATCGAGTCTGTGATACCGCCCAACCATCTCATCCTCTGCCATCCCCTTTTCCTCCTGCCTTCAGTCTTTCCCAGCATCAGGGTCTTTTCAAATGAGTCAGTTCTTCACATCAGGTGGCTAAAATACTGGAGTTTCAGCTTCAACATCAGTCTCCAATGAATATTCAGGACTGATTTCCTTTAGGATGGACTGGATTGATCTCCTTGCAGTCCATGGGACTCTCAAGAGTCTGCTTCAACACCACAGATCAAAAGCATCAATTCTTCAGTGTCCAGCTTTCTTTCTCCATCCATACAAAACTACTGGAAAAACAATAGCTCTGACAATGGCCCTTTGTTGGCAAAGTGATGTCCCTGCTTTTTTAAAATATGCTGTCTAGGTTTGGCATAGCTTTTTTGCCAAGGAACAAGCATCTTTTAATTTCATGGCTGCAGTCACCATCTGCAGTGATTTTGGAGCCCAAGAAAATAAAGTCTGTCACTGTTCCCATTGTTTCCCCATCTATTTACCAGGAAGTGAAATTGTTGTTATTCGGTTGTTAAGTTGCATCCTACTATTTGTGACCCCATGAACTGCAGCACTCCAGGCTTCCCTGTCCTTTACTATCTCCCAAAGTTTGCTCAAACTCATGTCCATTGAGTCCACTGATGCCATCCAACCATCTCATCCTCATCCACCTTCTCCTATCCTCAGTCTTTCCCAGCATCAGGGTCTTTTCCAATGAGTCGGCTCTTAGTTTTTTGAATGTGGAGTTTTAAGCCAGCTTTTTCACTCTCCTCTTTCAAGAGACTTTCAAGATTCCTCTTTCTCCTCTTTCAAGAGACTCATCAAGAGTCTCTTTAGTTCCTCTTCACTTTCTGCCATTAGGGTGATATCTGCATATCTGAGGTTATTGATATTTTTCCTGGAAATCTTGATTCCAGCTTGTGCTTCCTCCAGCCCAGCATGTCGCGGATATACTCTTCGTAGAAGTTAAATAAGCAGGGTGACAATATACAGCCTTGACATAATCCTTTCCCAATTTGGAACCAGTCCATTGTTCCATGTCCAATTCTAAATGTTGCTTCTTGACCTGCATACAGGTTTCTCAGGAGGCAGGTCAAGTGGTCTGGTACTCCCATCTCTTTCAGAATTTTCCACAATTTATTGTGATCCACACAGTCAAAGACTTTAGCATAGTCAATGAAACAGAAGTAGATGTGTTTTTGGAATCCCCTTACTTTTTTCTATGATCCAACAAATGTTGGCAATTTGATCTCAGGTTCCTGGCCACTGTAATGTAATACAAATAATGGAAATTTTCTGAGACTGTGAAAGTAGTGATCAGAAATAAGTTTCACTTTCCTATTTGGCTGTGTTCTTGGTTTTGTCACTAGGAACTTTGGAAAATATGACTTCCGGCAAGAAGAAATTTTTGCTTTTTCAGACTCAATCTGTGGGGCTTAAGACACAGACTGTTGAGTTCCATCTTTAGAGCTTCTGACTCAGGCAGTCTGGAGTGGGAACTGGAATTGCATTCCTAAGAAACTCCAGGGTAGTGAGATGCTGTGGTCCCAGATGATTGAGAAGCAGTATCACAGGATGACCTTGGGCAAGTAACTACCTATCTGGCTTCCGCTTTCTCATTTGGAAAACATGGGGGGAATTTAATCCCTTCTGAATATTTTTCCCATCAAAGAACAATGAAGAAATAGCCTAAAATCCATTTTATTTTCTGGCATCATAACCCAGTGTAACTGTGGCTTCTTTCCTTGTGGACATTTGATGAGTTTAATATTAACCTGAGGTTTGAATGGCAAAAGGCTCTTTCCTAGGAAAATACAATGCTGTTTTCTCAGCATTTCTAGAAACTATCCTTCTTGAGAAAATGCATCCTCACTGTCTTTCACTCTGCTTTTTAGAAAGTAGAGGAGCCTGGGAAAGTTCTAGAGCTACAAACATTTTAAAAGATTGAAAAAATTTATTTCTAGTAACAGTATTTTTCTTTATCTTTGGTTTTAATGTATAAGTCCAAAAATAAATTTAATTATATAATTTTTAAAAGAGAGGTATTCACCTCTTCCTAATTAATGGACTTCCTGGTGATTTTAGCACAAGGATTCCACATTCTAAAAGATGGCTCTGACTGAGCTTTAGTGATTGACAGTTTACTGTAGTCTTTCCTGTGTTAACTAACTAATGAGGTCAGAGACCATTACTGAGATGTCAATACAATTTGATCTTGTCAAAATAAATTATATTTGACTCATTTTCTACCTTCAGAATCATCATTCAGAGACTGATTAGTAATTTAGTAGGGGTCTACCTTTCTCAGAAATAATTTCCTCATAACCGTAAATATAATCTAGCGTCTAGGCCTCTAGAGCTCTGAGAGGAGCTACTCCAAATCCAAGGTCAGGAGGAGCAGCCGTGAGGAGATACCCTACGTCCAAGGTAAGAGTGAGCCAAGTAAGATGGTAGGTGTTGCGAGAGGGCATCAGAGGGCAGACACGCTGAAACCATACTCACAGAAAACGAGCCAGTCTGATCACACAGACCACAGCCTGGTCTAACTCAGTGAAACTAAGCCATGCCATCTGGGGCCACCCAAGATGGATGGGTCATGGTGGAGAGGTCTGACAGAATGTGGTCCACTGGAGAAGGGAATGGCAAACCACTTCGGTATTCTTGCCTTGAGAACCCCATGAACATATGAAAAGGCAAAATGATAGGATACTGAAAGAGGAACTCCCCGGGTCAGTAGGTGCCCAATATGCTACTGGAGATCAGTGAAGAAATAACTCCAGAAAGAATGAAGGGATGGAGCCAAAGCAAAAACAATACCCAGCTGTGGATGTGACTGGTGATAGAAGCAAGGTCCGATGCTGTAAAGAGCAGTATTGCATAGGAACCTGGAATGTCAGGTCCATGAATCAAGGCAAATTGGAAGTGGTCAAAGTAAATTGGAAGTGGCAAGGGTGAACGTCGACATTCTAGGAATCAGCGAACTAAAATGGACTGGAATGGGTGAATTTAACTCAGATGACCATTATATCTACTACTGAGGGCAGGAATCCCTTAGAAGAAATGGAGTAGCCATCATGGTCAACAAAAGAGTCCNTTTTGGTCTCCAAAATCACTGCCGATGGTGACTGCAGCCATGAAATTAAAAAACACTTACTCTTTGGAGGGAAAGTTATGACCAACCTAGATAGCATATTAAATAGCAGAGACAGTACTTAGTTGACAAAAGTCCATTTCGTCAAGCTATGGTTTTTCCAGTGGTCATGTATGGATGTGAGAGTTGGACTGTGAAGAAAGCTGAGCACCGAAGAGTTGATGCTTTTGAAGTGTGGTGTTGCAGAAGACTCTTGAGAATCCCTTGGACTGCAAGGAGATCCAACCAGTCCATTCTAAAGGAGATCAGTCCTGAATATTCATTGGAAGAACTGATGCTAAAGCTGAAACTCCAGTACTTTGGCCACCTGATGCGAAGAGCTGACTCATTTGAAAAGACCCTGATGCTGGGAAAGATTGAAGGCAGGAGGAGAAGGGGACGACAGAGGATGAGATGGTTGGCTGGCATCACTGATTCGATGGACATGAGTTTGGGTAAACTCCAGGAGTTAGTGATGGACAGGGAGGCCTGGCATGCTGCAGTCCATGGGGTTGCAAAGAGTCGGACATGACTGAGCCACTGAACTGAACTGAACATGTGCAGATAACCTTATGTACATTATCTTGTTTAATCCACACTATCCTGAGAGGTAGAAATAACTGGTTCCTTTCATTTTACAGACAAGACCCCCAAGGAATAAACAGTTTGCTCTTAGCCGTATACAAAGTCCGAATTTGATTCTAGATCTGACTTTAAAGCTTTTGTATTGTATAAGCTGCTAACTTTTGCCTGGGAGTTAGAAAACTCTTACAATTAACTCTTACAATTCAGCATTAACTTTCTTAGCTCTTGCTTGCTTTATCTGTAAAGTGAGAGGATCGAGCTGGATCTTTAAAGTTAATTCTGGTTGTAAAATCCTGTTATTTCTGACTTCTTTATTGAATTGAAATGGAGAGTGTATAAAGCTTCTAGTAGTTCTCTTGTTTGGAGCCAATTTGGTTTGTGAAGAATACTGTTAGCCCTGTGATTTTTTTTTTTTTTCATACCATTGTCCTGTGATGGTACATAAAAGACATCAGTGAGAAGATGGGTTAAAAGAAGGTAGATTATGTCAGCTGCAGATTCACAAAAGAAAACTTATTTAAAGAGGAGCACCTCAACATCTAGAGACAGTAAACATGGGCTGGAGATTGTGTAGGTGGGACCTGGTAATTGTCTTCGGATATCAGTGTGATTTAACCTCAAAGAGTTATTGTGCCTCAGTGAGTGATTCTATGTGTGTGTCTGTCTTGAGGCATTGGGGATTCTGTTAAAAGGTACAATGATGACTCAATTTCAATTCTTCTAGGGTCTTATTTCCAATTAAATGCAAAAGAAGTGGCTATAGGTGGGACACAATGATTATTGACATACAGGTAATGAGATGGCATGATATAAAAAAAGCATTATCTGCAATATTTTTATTCCACTTAGTACCCTTTTCTCTAAAAGTGCTGTACAACTAACATTGGGATAATAAGCCATTAAATGTCAAAACACTGAAGAGTAAGAAAGTGGCTAGGAGAAATAAATACACAGAAGTAGTAGAGGCTTTAAATCACTGATGGGCACAGCAGATTAGTGATTCTTTGGCTAAATCCACTGCATTCACCTTTGATGCTATAAATGGGTGGGGGTTTGACATGGAGGCCTTTTCATCCTGTGGTTAAGACTGAAGACCATGAATTTTCATGTCAGATAAACCTGTGTTTAAATCCTGATTCTACTGCTTACTAGCTATTGGAACAAATTAACCTAAATTTTCCAAACCTCAGTTTCTTCATCAACGAAGTGGTGGTAATTTATACCTCCCTTGGTAGGGTTGTTTGGAGGATTAAAGTAAATGAGTTAAATAGATAAAACATTTAGTTCAGTGCCTGGTACATGGTAAAGGCAACATAAATGCTAGCAATTCTTATGCTCAGAATATGTCAGAATAGTGACTCTGATGAGATTATTCATCGTAACAACAGCTTCTCTGGTTCAAAAGATAAGGTGGTGTGGAGTGTACAGGATCCTTGTGTTCCTTCTCTGGATTGATACAGAACAGTATTATCCGTAGACCGTCTGAGCCACCAGGGAAGCCTGCTTCATAGTCTAGCATAAGATTTTTTAATAAGAAAGCATACAGAGACTAAACATAATTCTTTAAGCAGTCACATACATACCACTGGCTTTAAGATATAAAAAAATTTACAGATAGAATTGAAGATCCTTGTTCAGTTCATATCTAAGGTTTCAGATGCCCTGCAAAGACTTCAGTGACAACAGAAAATTTCTAGAAAAGCTTTGGGAAAACACAGTGCAAGTTTCGATCTCTGAGTTGGGAAGATCCCCTGGAAGAGGAAATGGCAACCCACTCCAGTATCCCTGTTTGGAGACTTCTCTGCGGACACGACTGAGCGACTGAACTGAACTGAACTGAACTGATGGACAGAGCAGCCTGGTAGCTTGCAGTCTGTGGAGCCACAGAGTTGGACTCAACTGAGCATTCAGTTCAGTTCAGTTCAATTGCTCAGTCATGTCCGACTCTTTGCAACCCCATGGACTGCAGCACGCCNCTGAACTGATGGACAGAGCAGCCTGGTAGCTTGCAGTCTGTGGAGCCACAGAGTTGGACTCAACTGAGCATTCAGTTCAGTTCAGTTCAATTGCTCAGTCATGTCCGACTCTTTGCAACCCCATGGACTGCAGCACGCCAGGTCTCGCTGTTCATCGCCACTCCTGGAGTTTATTCAAATTCAAGTCCATTGAGTTAGTGACGCCATCCAACCATCTCATCCTCTGTTGTTCATCCTCTTCTCCTCCCGCCTTCAATATTTCCCAGCATCAAGGTCTTTTCCCATGAGTCAATTCTTCACTTCGGGTGGCCAAAGTATTGGAGTTTCAGCTTCACCATCAGTTCTTCCAGTGAATATTCAGAACTGATCTCCCTTAGGATGAACTGGTTTGATCTCCTTGCAGTCCAAGGGACTCTCAAGAGTCTTCTCCAACACCACAGTTCAAAAGCATCAATTCTTTGGCCCTCAGCTTTCTTTATAGTCCAACTCTCACATCCATACTTGAGTACTGGAAAAACCACAGCCTTGATGAGATGGACCTTTGTTGGCAAAGTAATGTCTCTACTTTTTAATGTGCTATCTAGGTTGGTCATAACTTTTCTTCCACAGAGTAAATGACTGAGCAAAACACACATAGGACATTAGACATAGATATCTTTCTGTAGTTTGCTTTTCCCTCTCAACATTGTTTTTGGGATTTTCTGTTGTACTTACAGCTCTATTCATTTATTAATATTTTAACTGCCATACATTATTTCATCAAATCAATGAATATACCATTTTAATCTATTCTCTGTCAGTGGACATTACCTATAATTTTGCATAGCTCTCACTTCACATCCCACTGTTCACCGCCAATCTCAGAGGTAACCGCTGTCCTGAACTGTGTTAATTTTTTAATGACTTAGAGATACATATTCTTAAAGAATATATGATTTGTTTTGCATGTTTTTAATGTTTATGTAGTACAATCTTACCATATTATTTAGTGACTTTCTTTTTTGTTCAACATAATTTTGAGGTTTATTTATGTTAATGTGTTGTGGCAATAGTCATTGATTTTCACCGTGTACATTATTCCACTATTTGAATATACTATGATTTATGGACATTTAGGTTGCTTCTGACTTGTTAGTATTACAAACAGTATATAATCAGCATCCTTGTACTTGTGTGCTGATTTTCTCTGAGTTATATACCTATTAATAGAATGACTTAGGGTATAGATAATGTATGTGCATCTTTGTCTTCACTGGATATTGATAAGTAGTAATTATATTATCATTTAATTATACATATTTTCTAATTTCGCATTTGACTCGAGTTTAAAATGCATTTTAAAATCTTGCAGATATATAAGATTTTTATTACCAATTTTTAACTTAATTGCTCTCTGATCAATTAATAATGCCTATTTCTTACTAATTCTTTGTTATCTGTTGAGACTTTTGCTTTATAACATAATGTGTGGTCAGAATTTATCTAGGTTTTAGGCAGTTTTTATAAATATTCGACATGTATTTGAAAATAATTCATCATCTAATTGTTGGTTTCCCATAATTCCAATCATTGAATCCCACAGATTCCAATGATTTCCAATTATTTTTGCTTTACATGTTTTGAGGCCTTGTTTTTAGGTGCGTGTAGATTAAATAAGAGTTGTTTTATATTTCTGGTAATTTTGTTTTTTGCTGTTACACAGTAATCTTCTTGACCTCTCATAATGCTTTTTCTTCAAAGTTTACATTTCCTTACAGTGCTTATAGCTATGATTGGCTTTTTAATCAGTTGTATTTATTGGTGTTTTGTTTATACACTTTAAAATTTTTCTCTCATGTCAATATTTAGTATGTCTCTTGGAAACGCCATAGTTTTCCAAACAGGATTTTGTTTATTTAGTTTTAATTTTCTGTGTTTTAACTGCTAAGTTTAGCCTGTTTACATTTATTACCACCAGTGGTAGGGCTTCCCTGGTGGCTTAGATGGTAAAGTGTCTGCCTGCAGTGCGGGAGTCTTGGGTTTGATTCCTGGGTTGGGAAGATCCCCTGGAGAAGGAAATGGCAATCCACTCCAGCACTCTTGCCTGGAAAATCCCATGGACGGAGGAGTGTGGTATATCTGAATTTACTCCTAGCACATTATTATTTGTTTTTTGTTTACCCTGCTTTTTTCCTCGGCTGTTTCTCACCTTCTAATCTGTCCAGTATTGGTTTAAACAGTTTTTGTTTATTCCTTTTATCCTTGTTTACCCCTAAAATTTTAACATGCATTTGGCTTTTCTGAGTCTTACATTAAAATCAGTATGTCCACCGCTTACCTGAATAATACACAGACCATGGGAATCTTTAACTCATTGACTCTCCACCAATTTTCTAAGGTTTTTATCAGTATTTTAGTTACATTTTTTAATCACTCAAATTAGTTTTAATTTTTACACTTTCATTATTTTCTAATATCCAAGGTAATTGTGAACTCCTTATATAAACTTGTTCTTTTCACTCTTTCTCTTCAGATTTTCAAAAGAAACAACCAGACGATGATTCCACTCCAAGTACAAGTAACAGCCAATCAGATTTGTTTTCCGAAGAGACCACCAGTGACAACAACAATACCTCGATAACCACGCCAACTCTTAGTCCCAGCCAGCAGCCGCTTCCGACAGAACTGAATGTAACTTCACCAAGTAAAGAGGAGTGTAAGTGCCCAGATCTGTGAAGCGGTAGAGAAGGCAGCCTAGGAATCATCATGAGTTTCTTTGTAATGCCTATCCCAGGAAAAGGCTAGCAGCTCTTTTAATTCAAGATTAAGTGATAACGTACAGGCCCAAGTCAGCAAGGTAGAGAGTAAGTTTCAGCCTTCCATTGAGCTTAAACTTTTTTAAAAAGAGTGCCTTTTATGTTAACTGTCAAGGTACATGAGATTTTGAACCAGTCTAGGGCAGTTCTCAGCCTTGGTTGTAAATTAGAATCCACTGGGGATTTTTAAAATGATTTTAATCTTCAGTACCATTCCATGAGTCTAATTTAATTGGTCTGGAGGGAGGCTCAGTGATATGTTCTTTTTAATTCTTCAGAGACCTTAATATGCAGCAAGAATTGAGGAACCACTGGTCTAGGGAACTTACCCTGATTTAGCAACCTTCCACTGAAGCCTTGCCTTTCTCACTAAATAGGCTTTGAATGTTTCTAGGCAGTTAACTGAGATAACACTATATCCTGTATACATAAGATATTTGAAAGGAGGAGGAAGTAATCTCTGTTACTCGTCTATAAGTCCTTAGTGATAGAATACTATTATCATACATATGATGTGGAAGTCCATTGTCCACTTATGTTTTATAGTACCATAGCCATTTCCTTTAGAGCACAACTATAATTGACAGAGTTTGTTGAAAATTACAGTGATGTTAATGACAGCCATTTTTACCTTTTAAAAGCTTTACTTAACAGGTTGAAATTTGGTGTTTCAAATTTACAGAATATCTAGAAATCCTTGCAATATGGTAGGTCTGTCTTCTAACTTCAGCAGAGGACAAATATTTATCTAAACCTATCATAAACCATCATACTAGGTAAAATTGAGAATATAAAAGTTAAAAAGGCCATAGGCCCTGTCCTCAAAGAACTTACTGTTAATAAGAGGAAATTAAGTATATTTCTTATAATAAATTAGCAGTTCTCAGCCAGTAGCAATTTTGCTCCTCCCCCAACCCCCCTGCTGTAAATCTCTGACACTGTGTCTGAAAGCCCTCCACAGCAAGGAATTATCCAGCCTGACATGTTAGTAACGCCAAAGTTGAGAAACCCTGGTACACAGTTGTGTCACCCATTTTAATGGTCCTTTTCCATGTGTTAAAGACATGGACTGTTGAAGGAGGGTGTTGATTTACTGGTTTGAAGACAGACACACGGAGGAAAGTTGCATGGAGTCTGCAGTGGCAAGTGACTCCTTTAGGGCCATTTATGGAGGACCAGGCTGGACAGATTATAGCCATTCCATAGTGGCTTGAGTGCTCAGTGAAGATACTTGGATGTTAAGACAGTAGTCATGTTTTTGAGCAAAGGAAATAATATTGCCATAGTTATTCTGAGAAGTAACCTGGCAGTATTGAAAAAGGGAAGGATTATACTAGATAATATTGCATAGAGAAAAATTTTAAATTGTTCTAACCTGTTGAAAGAGGACTAAGAAGGTGTAGAAATTATATAAGAGGAGAAAAATAGATGAAAGTGATATTAAGACAGTAGGCTTTGTTTTATATTTAAAAATCTGTTTGGGGTTATTGAGAAGCTGTGACACCTTGTCTCAGAAAAATACACACCATCCATACTCAGTTTTGAATAAATTTTTTTCTAAAATTCACTATGACCTTTAGGTTAAGGACTCCTTGTCTAAGGCAAGGTTGGAGCTGATCAGGATCTCATTTTATGGAACAGCATTTGATTGGATCCACACATCAGGATCAGGCCAGGATCAAAACAACTTGAGCAGCCCAAGTACTCTGAGATAACAACAGCTTTTTTTTTTTTTGAGCACTTTTTATGTGCAAGACGTTGTTCTATATGTTTTGTATATTTTCTCTTTTATTCCTTGTGACAGCTCATTGAGGTGTGAATACTCATTATCCCCATTCTATAGATAAGGAAACAAGCACAAAATTGTCAAGTAATTTGCTCATGGGTCCCAGTGTCTCAGCAAGTAAAGAATCTGCCTGCAGTGCAGGAGACACAGGAGATGTGGGTTTGATCCCTGAGTTGGGAGGACCCCTGGAGGAGGAAATGGCGACCCACTCCAGTACTCTTGTCTGAAAAGTTCTATGGACAGAGGAGCCTGATGGGCGGCAGTCCAGAGGGTCCCAAAGAGTTGGGCATGATTGAGTGACTAAGCACACACACAAAACAAACTAGTAGAATCCAGAACAGGATCCAGAGTTAGGCATTTGTCTTCAAAACTCATGCTTTTAATCAGTTTATTCATAATGTGAAATGTAACTGCCACAGAGAATAGAAATGTTCATGTTGGCAAGCCTGGCTTGCTGCAGTCCACGGAGTCGCAAAGAGTCAGACATGACTTAGTGATCAAACAACATGTTGGTAAGATCAGCTGTTTTCTCTGTAATTAAGGTTATGTGGAAGCTTAACAGGATAACCAAAAGTTACTTGATTAATTCATCATGAAAGATCCTTGTAACAGGGATTGGAAATAAAAACACTATATCCATGTGACTATATGACTAAAACATTTTCTCTGGAGTCAGATCTGTTTGGGAAGCAGATCCATAAAAAGGATTTACATAACAAATAGTAACTCCACTCAGAGCAAGTGAAGTTAGATGAAGTGAAATTGTAATTGAGTGAGCCTAATTGTCGGTGAATACAAGGAAGGTCTCGTGTTCAGCACAAGATTCCATCTTCATACCCTTTTCCCCCTCCTGTGCCTGGGCTTAGACCTGCCCTGAGCTCATGAGCCCCTGGGACATAGTACTTCCTGTGTTTCTATAACTTGCCATTCTAGGTTGCTGTAGACTGCCACGTTTTTTCTTTTGATATACATAAATACTTTAAGTTTGATTAAGGATGTGTGGCTCTGTCAGGTTGGCCAAAAGTTCGTTTAGTTTTTTTTGTCAAGATGTTATGGAAAAACATGAATGAACCTTTCGGCCAACCCAAAACGAGTTTCAGATCCATTTTCTTTCTGGAGACATCACTGCTTTAACTGTTTAACTGAAACTCTCAGAAGCTAATCTCATTTCCCAGTTCTTATTGGGCTCATTATTGTAAATCTTGGCCTTTCACAGACCTAGATAAAGGAGATATGCTAATCTGAGATATAGTGATGACTTAAGTGTTCAACTAGGCAGTCTGAATTGGAGCTCAGGAGAGAGAAGTCAAGGTTGGCTTCATCCACACAGATGATAGGTGAAGCCTTAGGAGTTCAGTGAGATTGCCGAGAGTGAGAAGAAAGAAAAGCAGTGAGGCTAGAACTTTGACAGAAACCAGAACAGAGAAAGCAATTGAAGAAGTCAGAGAGGAGATGAATAATAGTAAGCAAGCTATCAACTCCAGTATTCTGTCCTAGAGAATTCCATGGACTGTATAGTTCATGGGGTCGAAAAGAGTCGGACATGACTGAGTAACTTTCACTTTGAAGGTCATAAAAGCCAAGGAACACATTTCATTGTATGGTATAGGCTTTGTTAATAATAATGAAAATGTTCACTCATATTTATGAAGTGTTTGACTATCTTCTAAGCTCTTCACATATAATTCTCACAGTACCCTATAAGGTAGGTGCTTTTATTAACCTTGTTTTTACAGATGAGGCAGTTGCATAGAATAGTTAAGTAACTTCTACCTGAAGTTTAGAGCTCTTGCTTCCCGGTGTAGCTCATGCTCCAACCCACTGATTTGGCTCCAGAGCCTGTGAAACTTTCAAGGCCTGTGCCTTTGAAATCATGCACCTCAGACTGGGACTTGAATGCACACGCCGGGACTTGAACCCAGCCAAAACCCCAATTGGGATTTGAACCCACCGTCTTTTAATTAGAAACCTTGCGTCTGGACTTAACTGAGGCTCAGGTTCTTTGTGTCTCAGTGCAGAAGGAATTCAGCAAGAGGCAAAGTGATATGCAAGAAGTAGATTTATTAATATAGGATGCTTGTGAGAGAGATGCAGGCAAACAGGTGAGGGAGCTCTGCCTCGAAGGTTAAGTGGGCTACAGTAATACAGTCAAGGGAAAGTGAGGGAGGGGAAAAGACTGCCTTCTTTGAGTAGAGTCAGTCTTGTATCACTTGCTCCTCCTTCATTTTGGGCAGAAGAGTGACCCTGTGAGGTCAAACTAGGATTATCATGATGCTTACCCAGATCACTAGGAGTTGTAACATTTTTCTTCTACCTCATGACCTGTTGCATATCTTGTGCTTTATGTTTAGCTTTATAGTTAAGCAAGCCTGCTTTGTTCCACGACGTTCTTTCTGGTAACTTTCTTGGGTGATCATTAACTCACAGTGGTCTCCCTAGGTTTCCCTCTCTATCTGTAGTCCCCTACTGGAACCCCTACAGCAGCTACCTGTATAAGTATCCTATTCTGTCCCTATCACTTTCAACAATCATAGCATATTGCCTCAACATTGTGAAAATGCTGCAGGAAGCTGTAAATTGACAAGAAATATTCAGTTTGGTGATGGTATGATTGGTTATCTAATAAACTCTTTAATAAACTATTTCAGTGGTTTCATTTAGCAGTCTTTGCTAAATGACACTTGGTTAAGTGCTGGGTATTGAAATGAGTAAAATTAACGTCTCCGTCCACCAGGAGGTCACTGTTTCAAATATATATGCCTCTTCTTGAGATTCTGACTTGTGCTCCTAGACAGGTGCATGAGAATTTTAGAGTAAAAGGGAAGCAGTAGCAGAAATAGTTTGGAGAAGGCAATGGCACCCCACTCCAGTACTCTTGCCTGGAAAATCCCATGGACGGAGGAGCCTGGTGGGCTGCAGTCCATGGGGTTGCTAATAGTTGGACACGACTGAGCGGCTTCACTTTCACTTTTCACTTTCATGCATTGGAGAAGGAAATGGCAACCTACTCCAGTGTTCTTGCCTGGAGAATCACGGGCACGGGGGAGCCTGGTGGGCTGCCGTCTGTGGGGTTGCACAGAGTCGGACACAACTGAAGCGACTTAGCAGTAGCCGCAGCAGAAATAGTGGTTAAGAAGCATGTCATTTGCAAAAGCTTTCACACATGGGTCTTGCCATCTCACCTAGGTTGAAAACTATGCTAGAGTGAGGAGATGTGTTCCTGGTTTGTGGATGGGGGAGCTATGGGGATAAGANGCAGTAGCCGCAGCAGAAATAGTGGTTAAGAAGCATGTCATTTGCAAAAGCTTTCACACATGGGTCTTGCCATCTCACCTAGGTTGAAAACTATGCTAGAGTGAGGAGATGTGTTCCTGGTTTGTGGATGGGGGAGCTATGGGGATAAGAAAAGAAAAATTTGTTAAAGCTCTCAGGGCAGATACATTTGTAAGTCAACAGGAGATAATTAAAATGATTGCCAAGTACAGTGAGGACCCAGATGAGAGTAGACAGCCTGATCCACTGACATCTTCAGCTGTGACGTACCTCGGTGGAAGAAGAGGCATCAGGGGATTGCATATATTAATCTTGTAGTATTCCTAAGAGATCAGAATTCCATCTGTTATGGAGAAGTAAGGTGTGGGAGTTGTTGGAAAATGGGTTTGGAATTCCAAATCCAAGTACAGCCTAATTTGTAAACTATACAGTAGTTATGGATCTGTTGTTACTGTGTAGGACCAGAAGTGCTGTGTCTTCTTTGCTAATAATCAAGAGAATGAGTATTGCTTACATCTACTTTCTGCTTCTCACTGTTAAATGAATATAACAGGTGGCAAGAGTCTGGGTATGTCAATACAATTTAAAAAAGACTGCAGATAAGATAAGAGCTATTGGTTAAGAGTGTATAAAGCAGAGAACAGGGCAGGTTTTTATCTAAAAGAATTTGTTCAAACTCCTTTACTGAAGGTCAAATAAAACAGGTGTCCAAAAGCTCCAAGTGATATTTTTTGTCTGAGCACACGCGTCTCTTCCTATCTCGTCTTATGTGTGTCTGCAGAAGATTCCATGGACCTTTAGCCATTAGGAACATTTTAACATTTTCAAAACACAGTGTGAACAAAATGCTAACAGTGACCAGGAGGACTCGTCATAATATTTAAACGCTATAAAAGTGGTGACAGGTATCACCAGAGCACTTACAAGTATTAGGCACTGTTCCAGATACTTGCTTGTATTAACCTGCCTCCTGTTCATAGTACCCTGTAAGGTGGGTACTGTGACCGTACCTGTTTTGTAAATGTGGAAATGGAGGCCCTGGATGATTCTGTATCTCTCGTCCAAGATCCCAGAGCAGCCCGGCTTGCCAGCTGCCACCGAGTAGCTGCCTCTTTGTGTGATGATTTGTAGTATAAAGGACTACAGAGGACAGTGTTGCACACTTAAAAAGAATAAAATCACATATATTTCTTAATGCTTTTGCTACTACCTAATTATTTTTCTGCCAATTTCCAGGTTTTCCATTGAGGTGCTAAATTGTGGTTTGTACTTTGTTTCTTGAGCCAACTTTTGAAGAAAGAGAAGAGAATGTCAGGTTGTGGGTTGAACACTGGAGCTAGTTGTTAAAGCCATCAGGGTGGTTGCATGGTAGGAAGTTCTGCTCTCTAGAGGATACTGTTAATGTCCGCAACCCCATGCTGCCTCTCCCTCCACTGTTCTTCTCCTAGGTGGGTCACAGGTGAAGGTGTTAATGGATCAGGCTGTCTACTCTCACCTGGGTCTTCACTGTACTTGACAGTCACTTTCACTATCTTATCTTGACTTAAAATGCATCTGCCCTGACAGCCTTAACAAGGTGGGCAGCTGACCGGTCACCTCAAGTGAGAGTCTCACAAGATTGGACTTAAAAGATTTTTTAGAAGACATTTTTCTCTATTTCTCCTATAGATTAGGTTTTCTGTTGTTATTCTCTTAAAAGGCCTGGATATCCCTACTCCTGACCTGTTTGGGAGCCTTACAATGTACATACCTATTTAGCTGGGGTTTGTGGGGGGTTTTGTTGGGGGAAGGAGAGGTTGGCTAGTCCCACTGCACAGTGGACGGAAGTTCAGGTGTTGGCAGAGAGCTGGCTCATCTTTCTAGGCAGGAGAGGAGGGGAACTGACGCCTGCTACTAGGGAAGGGCAATGGCAAGAAATGGACTTGTTCTTAAATATTCGGACATTCTAATCTAACAGAGAGGGCCCTCCTCATACAGAACACTTTCTGAACTCTGTAAAGGCTCATACTAAGAGATAAAAAGCGACCCATACACTAAAAAAGTGATAGTTTATAAGAGAAGTTGGCAAACTATGACCCACAGGCCAAATTGGCCCATCACCTTTTTTTGTATGTTCCACGAGCTAAGAGTGATTTTAAATGAAAAAGATCAAGAGGACAATAANGAGATAAAAAGCGACCCATACACTAAAAAAGTGATAGTTTATAAGAGAAGTTGGCAAACTATGACCCACAGGCCAAATTGGCCCATCACCTTTTTTTGTATGTTCCACGAGCTAAGAGTGATTTTAAATGAAAAAGATCAAGAGGACAATAATTTTACAACATGTGAAAAATTATGTGAAATTCAAATTCAGATGTTCTTAAATACATTTTTAATGGAACACAGCCATGCTCATTCATTTATGTATTGCCTGTTGCTGCTTCTGCATTTTAACAGCAGAACTGGGTAGTTACTACAGAGACCCAGTGGTCCCTTGCAGAGAAAGTTCGTCAACCCCTGTTTTTCAGAGCCCTTTGGCAAACATTTTTCTGGGACTGTCCTCACAGTGTGCAGCATAGGCGGGGCACACAGTCTCTTCCTTATTCTCCAGACGATAAGATTGGAATGGTGTCCTGGCTTGAGTCACATGAGAGGGCAAGAAGTCAGTGCTGGGCCTTTTTAAATTATCCATAACGGTGAAATATTTTTTCCCTGTTTTTCTCTACTACATATTAATATACACAAGAGATGATTTTGTTGTAACCAAAAGAAAGTATACAGAAAAAGTGAGAACTGTACTTAACTGGCATGTTAGTGAAGACTTCTAATGAATAAAGCCTCATTTCCAAGTGCTGGCTGGATTTTCCTTTAATATAACAGTGATTCCCAAAATAGAAATTTGAGAGTATTCTTTATCTGTGGTTAAATTAATTTTGTTAAACAAAGAGATTTCTGTTGTTTACTTGGAAACTGGTTCCTGGTCATAGCCTAGCTTCCTCAGGCATTTAAAAAATAAAACGGTGGTGCGTTTTAACAGATTTCCTTGCTAAACTGCCTTTGGGTCTTTGAAGGTGCATAGGGCTTCATTGGCTGCTAGTCTTCATTCCTGTCTGACAAAGTAGTCCCTTGGAAAATNATAGCCTAGCTTCCTCAGGCATTTAAAAAATAAAACGGTGGTGCGTTTTAACAGATTTCCTTGCTAAACTGCCTTTGGGTCTTTGAAGGTGCATAGGGCTTCATTGGCTGCTAGTCTTCATTCCTGTCTGACAAAGTAGTCCCTTGGAAAATTAATATCACTGCCACCGAGTGGCTGGACTTTTTTGTCTGTTTTTTACCAATTAAATTTCTAATTATTGCTAAGTAAAGCTAGTTTTCTCTTTTCAGACTATGCCTACTTGAAGACCAGATAATGTGCGAAACCAGCTGACTTATTCTAGTAGAACATTTAGAAAATATTACCTATTTAAAAAATATTTTATGACTTCCTGCTGGGCTGGTTTTAAGTGAAATATGGTGAGGAGATTTATTTACAGTTCTCTCTGTATGTGTCTTTCCCTTCCCTTTTCTCTAATGAAGCTTGGAGCATCAGGCCATTTATCAGAGATAATTACACAACAGATGGAGCTTTTCTGATATATAATAGTCTCAAAGTGGGAAATTCTTTCCCATAATGAAGAATGCCGAAAATTTAAATGTCTCTTTTGATTTTAATTTAAAGGTATTTTTTTCCAGTGCATTTATTTATCTTGAAGCTGATTCTATAAAACATGNTGCATTTGAACTGTGGTGTTGGAGAAGACTCTTGAGAGTCCCTTGGACTGCAAGGAGATCCAACCAGTCCATCTAAAGGAGATCAGTCCTGGGTGTTCATTGGAAGGACTGATGTTAAAGCTGGAACTCCAATACTTTGGCCACCTCATGTGAAGAGTTGACTCATTGGGAAAGACTCTGATGCTGGGAGGGATCGGGGGCAGGAGGAGAAGGAGACGACAAAGGATGAGATAGCTGGATGGCATCACTGACTCTATGGACTTGAGTCTGGGTGAACTCTGGGAGTTGGTGATGGACAGGGAGGCCTGGCATGCTGTGATTCATGGGGTCGCAAAGAGTCAGACACGACTGAGCGACTGAACTGAACTGAACTAGGCCTCGAAATCCAAATGCCGTATTGGTATCAACAGTAACACTGCTGTCGGATTTGCTCACTGAAGAGACCTTTTTATTTCTTCCCTTTACATTTCCCTTGTGGAAAAAGAAAGCACACACATATATATATGTGTGTGTATACATATATATGGGCTTCCCTGGTGGTTCAGTGGTAATGAATCCCCCTGCCAGTGCAGGAGATGGAGGTTTCATCTGTGCGTCAAGAAGATTCCCTGGAGGAGGAAATGGCAACCCACTCCAGTATTCTTGCCTGGAGAATCCCATGGCCATGGAGAATCCCATAGTCTTGTGGGCTATGGTCCATGAAGTAACAAAAGAGTCAGACATGACTTAGCGACTAAACAACAAAAATACAAGTGAGTGTATTACATGCACTGTACATATATTACCATATCCCAAATGGCCAAATAATTGTACGTACATACATATTTATTATGATACAACACACATTTGTGCATTAATCTTAGGTAACAGCTGGATGATATTTCAACACATATAAACACTTTATTGTTGTCCAGTGTTTAGTTGCTCAGCTTGTTCGATTCTTTTGTGACCCCATGGATTCTATCCTGCCAGGCTCTTCTGTCCATCAGATTTTCCAGGCAAGAATAATACTGGAGTGGGTTGCCATGTCCCTCTCCAGGGGATCTTCCTGACCAGGGATCAAACACGCATCTCCTGCTTTGGCAGGCAGGTCCTTTACCTCTGAGCCACCGGAGAAGCCCAAACACTCACATACCCACCACCAGATCAACGTACAGAACTTTTGTGCAACCGCATGTCCAAGCCAGTACCCAAAGTGTATGCACCTCATGCCAATCCCCAGCCCAGGTAACCCAGTAATCTAGCTCCTCTATCACGCAGTTTTGCCTGCTCTGTAAGTTCACAGAAATGGTCTCCGCCAGTGGGAAGTGCTTCGCGCTGGCTTCTCTCTCTCGGCCCAAGGTCTGTGGGGCTGAGCACGGTCGTCGCATGGATCGGAGGTTCGCTCCTCCCGGTGAGCACGCTGCGCTGCTGCATCTCCAGCCCTCCGCCCGCGCTCTCTCCGCGGGCACCGGGGCTGCTTCCGGTCCCGCCGCTGGGACCGCCCCTGGGCTCCTCCTCTGAGCTCCTTTCAGGTTCTCTGTCAACCACGCTGAGGACTCTGGGTAAAATGTCGTGTTCGGAGGCCCTTCTGGAGTTTCCAGTTTTTAATTGTAGTTTTCAGCTTCCGGTTTGCACGGGGCTCTGACATGATATTCGTTCACATCAACAGATAGCCAGGGTTCAGACGGGAAATGTGAAAGGAGAGTGGGGTTGACTGTGAGAATAGCCTCTGGGTCCCCGCTGACCCCCCAGAGCCACTCTAGCTAGGACTGTCCGGAGCCGTTTCATGACAGGACCATCAGTCACAGAGACAGCCTCAGGCAAGCTAGAACGTTCTATTTACAAGGACGACTCGGAGTTGCTTGACTCTTTCAAAGGCACACAGCTAGGGAGGAACTTCAAGAGATTCTAGAGCCTCCCAGAGCTGTGATTACAAGCCGAGTCCTTGTGCTGTTTCAGTCAGTTCAGAGGATGAGATGGTTGGATGGCATCGCCGACTCGACAGACATGAGTTTGAGCAAGTTCCAGAAAAGCCTGGCGTGCCGCAGGTTATGGGGTTGGAAGAGTCAGACACAATTTAGTGACTGAACAAGGGAATGAGCATGAGGATGAGGGTGAGTGCAAATTAAATACCAGCTGGATGATTCAAGTGGCGCGTTTTCGCAGTGACTGCTCATCACTCTGGTGGGCACGGTGAGTGACTCCTTACTCCTGGGTGATGTCTGTGCAGGCACTCACTCACTGGTCAGCTCCCAGTCACTGATGGAGGACACAGACCCACGTCCTGAATAAAGCCATTAAGGAATTGTCCTGGGTGCTGAAAGAGGCCATCAGCTCCCTTCTGAGTCAGAGTTCTCCCTTCCTATCCACATTGCAGAGCAAATACCATTAATCAGACAGCAGGCTTTGCAGGGGGATGGGTACCTATGGTAGCTGAGAAGAGCTCAAGACGCCTGTGTTTACATAACCAGCCCATTATAGCACCACCACTCCTGATGAAAGCCAATCCTTCCTTCCAGGCACCCTAACTGCCTATCACTCTCAAATGAGTTATTTTTCCCTTCGGAAAACAAGGAACTAAAACTATCTGCGTGCATGTGCAATTGGGGCTAATTGTGGACAAAAAGATACAAGAAGCCCCCCCACCCAAAGAACCCAACTGCAACTTCTGAGGAGTCAGGAGCAAAAGCAGGCTGTAGAGAGCAAAAGCAGGGCACTGCATATGCTCCTGCACGCAGCACCACCTAAGGGGTGGGCCGACCACCCAAGCCACCCTCCAGCCCGACTCCAGAGCCCAGCCCTACCTCACCCCTTATAAGGAAGCAGCTCCCCCCTCCAACTTGGGGAGCAAGTGAGCAAGGGATCCTGTTCCTTGTTCTTGCTCCTTGCTGCACAGCAGACCCCGATAAAGACTTGCTTAGTCTGGCCTCTTGTCAATTTCTGTTCATTAAGGAGTTCCGGCACCCTGGTCAGTATCACTCCTGGTGTGTTCTTAATACTCGTTTTCATCTGCATAAACAAATTCAGGATGGGTGAGGAAACAGGAGCAGATTGTGGTCTGCCTCTCCCTGTGTCAGGAGGCAGTCACGGGGGCTGAGTAGAAATGAGGAAGGGCTGTGGTTTGTTCTTACTGAGAACAATAACTCAGTACTGATTGAGTTAATCCCTCTTGTCTTCCTGTTGATAGATTCGCATGCCAGTTTCCACAATAGAGCCTAGAAATATACCAAGTCAGACAGAAAATAGAAGGACAAGCAGAAATGAACTCAGCTCATTGCAGTCCTGTAACGTAGTCACAAATCCTTCCTCTCAATTTTCACGGAATAAATTCAGCAAATGTTTACTGGACCCCTATTAGGTTCCATGGATACAAAGATAAGCCACAGTCTCTGTCACCAAGAAAGTTTCTATTTAGAAGGATAATTGGGACAGACACAGCTTTAGTTTCTTTATTCATTTATTTAATAATAGATGTTGCGTTTATACATTCTTCCAAAGACCATGCTAGGTTCTCGGCTGCATATATAAATAGGGCTGGCCTCATGGTCTAGAACAGCATTAACAGGAGGCAGAAGCATAGAATAACAGCAGTTGCACAAGCTTGTTCTACAAATATTAGCCCTACTCTATGTTAGATATTCAGGACACAATGACAAAATACACAAGAATGAAGCTTCTAATATTTTCCTGGAGGAGAAAAAATAAGCAAGAATATTACAGATTTGGGTAAACTTTATATAGTAAAGCACTAATAACATTAATGACAATGAACACATGAATAATCATCATAATCAATCATCAGTAACAAAATTGTTATATGACCAACTGACATCTGTTTTCTTATTTAGTCTTCAAAATAAACAGTATGAGCTGGTTATTACACCCAATTTGCAGAGGACAGAACAGAGATTCAGAAATGTGAAGAACTTTCCCAAGGTCATACAGCATTGTCACAGCAGAGACAGAGATGTGAACACCAGTTTGGGCTTCCCTGGTGCCTCAGATGGTAAAGATCCACCTGCAATGCAGGAGACCCAGGTTCAATCCCTGAGTCAGGAAGATCCTGTGGAGAAGGAAATGGCTACCCACTCTAGTATTCTTGCCTGGATAAAACAAAGCCATCTGCCCTCCGTTCCTTTTAATGGCCAAGTAATATTCCATTGTGTTTATGTACCACATCTTTATTCATTCGTCTGTCGATAGACATGTGGGATGAACATATACACACTATTTTTTATAAAAGAGATAACAGGGACCTATTGTAGAACACANCAGCCGCCCACCGGCTGTGCGTGCGGAGGGCCTTCAGCTCCTCCCACCCTCTCGGAGTCCTGCGGGTGGTGCTGGCAGGTAGCTCTCCGTCTTCTGTGCAGACTGGCCTAGTAGCATTTGCAGGCCCTTCAAGACCAAAATGTCAGTTCAGTAAATGTCAGTTCAGTGCCTGGGGCAAAATGTTGCAAAAGAAAGCGCCCTCGCAGGAGTCCCTCGGATCTGCACCCAGTGTTCACTCGGTTCCAGTGAAACGTGGTGGTTTTCACTGATGTGTTTCTGAAAGTGGAATGAGCCTGTGGGCCTGTTTGCGCCGCCGCCTTGAGTGGGCGTGCATCAGTCGCTCGGTTGTATCTGACTCTTTGTGACCTTGTGGACTGGAGCCTGCCAGGCTCTGCTGTCCAGGGAATTCTGTAGGCAAAAATAGTGGAGTGGGTTGCCATTCCCTTCTCCAGGGACCACCACTTTATGCCCCATTAGAAGGATGGTAAGAGGAAAAGAGGTCCTACACACTCAGAACATCAAAAGGAAAAGCAGTGATTTTACCTGATTACTGAGTACAGAGGAGGCTGAGCGCCAAAGGGAAGGGAAGAGACTGGGGTTGAAATAGCGCCTTCTGGACCCAGGTGTGCGTGTGTGCGTCCTCTGAGAGCTGCCCCAGGTCTCGGGGGGTGGGGGGGTCTTGGAGATTCAAAATAAGCCAGGCTGAGAGAAGTGGGTCAAAGCGTAGATTAAACAAGATGGAACCCGAGTTGATGGCAGTGGGAGCCCACTGACAGTTACTTGCATTGCCTAATGTCATGTGTTTAAAATTATCTNCAGCACCATCAGACTTGGGTCTCATGGGACTAGCCTTTCCCACTAATAGTCATTTCATACTCACACCACCACCCACAATCCTTTTTTTGGTTTTAGATACTGTCTAGGTGTATACCTCCTATTCATTTAAATCCAGAGATCCTTTCTGACTCAAACTGGAGACATCTGAAGCTGTTGCACCCTGGAATTTAACTCAGGGGATGCATTTGACAGATGTAAGATTAGTTTAACACATAATGGTTTATTTATAAAAATGTGGCTTACCTTTAACAAACCTGATCTCATTGTGGAGCACCCACACCAGAGGTCAAGCTGCAGTTCTCTTGGCAGCCTGAGTGCTGCGAACCTCTGAATAAGACTGACCCTGATGTCCAGTAAAGGCATCTTCTTCCTTGGGAACTGCTGAAGGATGACAGTCGCTTCCATGTACAATCTCGGCATTAGAAACTAACCCTGTTTCCCAGTCACGTTTGCAGTGCGCTGGCCACAGATTACCATCCCCCAGGTGTACAAAACAATCCAGTTAAGATTATAGTAAGTCCCCTACACACAAACAAGTTCTGTTCTGAGAGCACATTCCTAAGTTCAATTTTTTCTGAAGTCCAACAAAGTTAGCCTAGATACCCAACTAATGCAATCAGATATATAGAGCTCTAGGTTTATAATACTTTGGACACAAATACATAAAAAATACAAACATTTCTAATCTTCTGGTACAGACTTTAAGTACAGTACCAGCTACATCACTGCTGCTTTAACACTTGCTTCCAGACATCCTGGGCTTGAAATAAACACTGTATTCTCTACAGTATTGTGAAGTACATAAAAGCACAACCACTCATAGAGGATGCATGCACATGACAGTGTATGCCAGGTATGTGAACTCATGATGACGTGAACACGTTCACAACTTGAAGGTGCATTATGTCAAGGTACTTAGAATATCCCAGTACAGACCTATTCCTTAGAATGAGCTTTAGATGAGGTTGGGCCAAGCTAGATCCTTGCAAACAGCTATTCTGAGCCCAAATATTGTATCTGATGAAGTAATGGAAGGCACATAAACCATTCGGAGCACTTCCTGGGTAAGACCACATCTTAGCCCAGGAAAGAGGAGAGGCTCCAACCCTCCTTCCTCAAGGGATGCTGACCTTGACAAAGGGAGATACCATGGCCCATCGAATGACATCCTTCTGTACCGTGAGGATAGAGATGTCACTATTCCCTTGTGGATCCATATGACAGGTTACCTATTCAGAAATAGAGACATGACATGCAGCTAGAAAATGCAGGTTCCAGAGACATGTGTGCCCTCTGCCAAATAAATTAGTCCCTTATTATTCCAACCTATTAGGCTGAAAACGTACTTGCTTCTTACTAAGCCAAGGTTGTTTGAAAATACTATCTGAGAAGATCCACCACTAGGATTTTGTTCACTGCTAAAACAAGCCCCTGATACTATATATAAGTCCAAGAGGAAACAGTCAATAAGCTGTTTTCAGCTGAGACTATGAGCAAACAAATCTCATTTTTTTAATTTAACTTAAGATACACCAATACCTGCTGCTTGGCTTCTATTTAGGTGTGCTTACTATCTCACCTGCTAGCCTGGATTTGAAGACCCCTCCACCAAATTAGTGATTTGTGGGTAACGTTGAATTTCTGGAGTTCACTGTCTGACTACAAGTACAGATTAAGTGCACCTATAGCTTCAGCAGGGGCTGAGCTTTGGGTCTGCAAGCAAACAAGAGAAGAGGTTTTAAGAGTATCCACAAAGCGTTGGTTTACATGCTTTTGACCCTATCAGAAAACATAAAGGCAACTTTATTTCATAGCCAGACAAACTTCCGGCCTTAAGCACAGCAGGGAAGACTATTTGCCTCCTTTGCTGTAATTTTCAGGTCTTATTCATTGACTTCTGGATCCTGGGAACCTGAAGGCATGTGTTACCCACTGCACAGAGTCAAAAGATCAGAAACCCACAGGACTCACCCCAGGAGTTATGTAGTTTCCCCAAAACATACCTCCTCACAAACAGTGGAAGTGAATCCACAGTTGGTCTCAACTCAACCACTGTGATCAGAATTAGATCTAAAAGATTTCAGATCATTAATATCCCAAGAACCTTTTTGCATAAGTTAGTTTCTCAGGTTTATCATCTCAGATATTAGAGGAGTTAAGAAAAAACATTAGAGTTAGGTTCAAATTCTGAGGTGGGGGGGCTTATTTTATTTAAAAACTTTTCTCTTTGGTCTCACCATATGACTCACAGGACCTTCGCTCCCTGATCAGGAATTGAACCCAACCCTCGGCAATGAGAGCACAGAGTCTTAACCACTGGACCTCCAGGGAATTCCTTGTGGTGACTTTTTAACAGACTTTAGACAAGTTTTTTAATTTCTCAGAGACTGAGTTCCCCATCTGTGACATGAGGTAATATATATTGGAGATAACCACACAGCACCTGGCACAACACCTGGTTACAGTAAACGGTGAAGATGTAGTTAAACTCACCATTAAGTCAGCAGCCAAGGGTAGATGGGGGCAACATCTTTGAAGGTGCTCTTTGCTCTCCTGAAGGAGGTGCTGGACCAGGCATGGATACCCATTCATGCTATACCCAAGTGAATTAGGAACTGACCAGGAAAAGTGTCCATAAAAACATTTCTTAAAATCTAATTTTATTCCTAAAGTTCAAATTAGCTAGTGGGTAGCACTGAAAATACACTTTCACTATACAAAACAGTGTAAACAGATTACACGTTAATAAAGAATTCAACACACACACTTCTCTAATGAAGGAAGCTAGATGCAGCCCTTGCTAGAAAAAGCTGTACCTGAACAAAAATGGACAAGTTTAGTCTAAGGCCCTGGCAGTTGACTATAGAATGTCAGTTATTCCCAATGATGTTCAAACGCAGAAAGAGCAACTATGTGGAAACTTACATTCATCAAATAGTAGCATTTAAAATATACATGACTAATAAAATGAACATTCAGAGGTGCCACTGCTCAGCGTGTACCATGTCAGCCATTTGCAGACAGTGATCTCATCCAAAGAGAACAGAAGTTTCAAACATCTGAGTTAAAAATAGGACGAAGGAGAAACAAGAGAACAAGAGAAATGTCCTGCAAAGAGAGCAGTAGCTGATGCCATAAGCAGTCCACTTGAGCGAGGAGAGATCAGAGGCTTTGTGAGGGAGCCCAGCAGAACCTGGGAAACTGAGAATGGCATTGAAACATGTATATTATTATATGTGAAACGAATCACCAGTCCAGGTTTGATGCATAATACAGAGTGCTCGGGGCTGGTGCACTGGGATGACCCAGAGAGATGGGATGGGGAGGGAGGTGGGAAGGGGGTTCAGGATGGGGAACATATGTATACTCATGGTGGATTCATGTCAATCTATGGCAAAACCAATAAAATATTGTAAAGTTATTAGCCTCCACTCCTGAGTAGATATCCCCCCCAAAAAATCACTAATTTGAAGAGATATATGCACCCCAATGTTCATCGCAGCATCATTCACAAGTGCAAGGATATGGAAGAATCCTGGAAGTAATTCATCAATAGATGAATGGAAAAAGAAGATCTGGTACATATAATACTACTCACCCATAAAAAGAGTGAAATTTTGCCATTTTCAGCAACATGGATGGACTTGAAAGGCATTACCCTAAGTGAAATAAGTCATTCAGAGGAAGATAACTACTGTATGATATCACTTATTGAGGAATCTTAAAAATACAACCAATACAATATAACAAAAAGCAAACTCACAGATATAGAGAACAAACTAGTGATGGAGGAGCAGCAAAATAAGAGTGGGCAGATCAGAGATACAAACCGTTGAGTGTATTGTACAAGGACATACTGTACACAGGGAATATAGCCAATATTGTGTGATAAATATAAATGGAGTGTAAGCTTTAAATTTTTATATTAATAAAAGGAGGATCTTGCAAGGAGATCAAACCAGTCAGTCTTAAAGGAAATCAATTCTAAATATTCATTGGAGGGACTAATGCTGAGGCTGAAGCTTCAATATTTTGGCCACCTAATGAGAAGAGCCAACTGGTTGGAAAAGACTCTGATGCTGGGAAAGATTGAAGGCAGGAGGAGAAGGGGAGGACAGAGGATGAAATAGTTGGATGGCATCACTGACTCGATGGAGATGAGTTTGAGCAAGCTCCGGGAGATGGTGAAGGACAAGGAAGCCTGGCGTGCTGCAGTCCATGAGGTCGCAGAGTCAGACACGACTGAGCAACTAAACGACAATAATCATAATTTAAAAAAAAAAAAAACATTTACTGTATGTTAGGTACTTTGTGAAGAGAAAAAGTATCAATTTCCTTAGCTTCAAGAAACAAACAGCTGCTCCTTTCCTTCAAGAATAAGAAAAACATAACCTGCCTTCAAGAAGCAAATAGTCTCTTCAAAAATGTTTGGATAAGTTCAGTGCAGGGGACAGTGCTTAACGTGGTGTCTGGTGCCTACTGGATGCTCATACTTGATGGAGCGAGTAAAGGAGGGCTAGAGGTGCCACTGGGGTGGTGTGGAAGCATAGAGGAGGGAAAATGAACACCGACTAAAGTGAGAGGTGAGTGTCAGAAAACCATTTGATGAAAATGTAACAAGTGCAAAAGGAATGAACATTTTAGAGTACTCTGCATTTTACAAGATACTTTTGCAGGAAACATTTCATTTGTATTCACACCCCCAAATAAAGAAGGTATAACTCTCCTTTGATGTCCAGATAAGCCAATAAAAAAATAAGAAGCTGGCGAGATCACTCAGCTGGTGAGAGCCAAAGTTGGGACCTAACTCCGCAGCTTTCAGCTCGAAAGTGGATGTGTTTTCCAGGGGGTTGTGCTGCTACCAAGAATTGCCAAGTCTCAGCTCTCTCCAGGGTACTTAACGTTGAAGGTGTATTTCCACTTCCACTACAGTTGGCCCCTAAGGAGTCATTTCAACCTCAAAATGGGAGAGTGGGGAACCTTACTTTCAAAATTTTTGGATCCAACACCTTGGGTATGATGGTTTTTCCCTTTTTCTTTCCCTTGCCTCATTCCATAGAAAAATAATGGTAAAAAGGAAAATGACATTAGTATAACTCTTTGCAACCTGTAGGCTGCCAGGCTCCTCTGTCCATGGAATTCTCCAGGCAAGAATATTGGAGTGAGTTGCCATTTCCTTCTCCTGGGGATCTTCTGACCCAGGAATTGAACTTAGGCCTCCTGCATTGCAGGCAGATTCTTTACTGTCTGAGTCGCCAGGAAAACCCAGGAATAAGATAATTTTAATAAAATAGTAGGCCATGATCCTTAACAAAAACTCATAAAATGGATGCAAGGCACTCTCAAGAGTCTTCTCCAACACTACAGTTCAAAAGCATCAATTCTTCAGCGCTCAGCCTTCTTCACAGTCCAACTCTCACATCCATACATGACCACAGGAAAAACCATAGCCTTGACTAGACGGACCTTAGTTGGCAAAGTAATGTCTCTCCTTTGAACATACTATCTAGGTTGGTCATAACTTTCCTTTCAAGAAGTAAGTGTCTTTTAATTTCATGGCTGCAGTCACCATCTGCAATTTTCTAAAAAGTGAGCTTGCTGACTCCAGGTTGTTCCCATCCGTAAAAAAGACACATGCACTCACTAGTTAGTAACCTTTGACAATCACCAATAGGTCCATTCAGACTGTGAAGAAATCAGTTCTTTGGAATTCTTTATCCCCTTATTTAATGCCCTAATCACCAGAGAAGGAACCATGAGGCAGATGGGGTGGGCAGCCTCCACTCACCTACACCCCGGAAAGTAGCTTCCACTCACCTACGGCCCGGATGGGCTACCCCCCTGTAATACAAACCAAAGCCTGGACTGCACTGGCACCTTCTACGTGGAATCCAAGTGCTGACATTCAGGCTTTGACCCCTCAACAGCTCTGTGCCATCAGCCACGGCTCACCCAGGGGATCTGTTACTCATTGCAGACAATAGACATGGACTCCCCAAGAAATCACAGCCGAAACGGAAATGTGATTGGCCACGTGATACAGAGTGGAGAGAATAACAGGAGCCTGGGCTGGGAGCAAGACCGGAAGTCAAGGTGCTGCCGCCTTGGAAGCCAGCCGCTGTTCGTTCCCCTCTACCTCTACTCAAGATGATCGATGCTAGGACACAGCACTGGCTTCTTCTCGTTTTTAAAACTTTTTCTTTGGAGAAATGTCTATTGAGGTCTTTGGCCCATTTTTTGATCGGGTCGTTTATTTTTCTGGAGTTGAGCTGTATAAGTTGCTTGTATATTTTTGAGATTAGTTGTTTGTCAGTTGCTTCATTTGCTATTGTTTTCTCCCATTCAGAAGGCTGTCTTTTCACCTTACTTATAGTTTCCTTTGTTGTGCAGAAGCTTTTAATTTTAATTAGATCCCATTTGTTTATTTTTGTTTTTATTTCCAGTATTCTGGGAGGTGGATCATAGAGGATCCTACTGTGATTTATGTCAGAGAGTGTTTTGCCTATGTTCTCCTCTAGGAGTTTTATAGTTTCTGGTCTTACATTTAGNATAGTAATGATGACCCTGTATGTGAGACAACAAAAGGACACAGACATAGACAATGGACTATTGGCCTCAGAGGGAGTAGGAGAGGGCGGGATGATCTGGGAGAATGGCATTGAAGAATATATACTATTATGTAAGAAACGAATCACCAGTCTATGTTTGATACAGGATGCAGGACGCTTGGGGCTGGTGTACGGGGATGATCCAGAGAGACGTTGTGGGGTGGGAGGTGGGAGTGGGATTCGGGATTGGGAGCTTGTGTGCACCTGTGGTGGATTCGTGTCGATGTATGGCAAACCCAATAGAGTATTGTAAAGTTAAATTTAAAAATAAATAAATAAATAAATAAATTTAATTAATTAAAAAAAAAAAACTTTTTCTTTGTTGGTTTATTTACCGCTGTGCTGGGCCTTCGTTGCTGCGTGGGCTTTTCTGTAGTTCCAGTGAGCGGGGGCCACGCTCTAGTTGCGGTGCACAGGCGTCTCCTGTTGCGGACCACCGGCTCTAGCGTGCACGGGTGTCAGTAGTTGTGAATCATGGGCTTAGTTGCTCCAAGGCACATGGGATCTTCCTGGACCAGGGATCGAATCCAAGTCCCTGCATTGGCAGGCGGATTCTTTGCCACTGAGTCAGCAGGGAAGGCCAGCACTTGTTTCTTAATGAGTGGGCAAATACACAAGAGACAGCCCCTGCCCACGGCCTGTGGGTGCTCTACAGGATGCACTGCGGGAGGGCTGCGCTGAGGCTTGTAAAGTTCAGTGAGGCTTTCTGCTCTCCCACATCTATTGCTGAAAGCAGGTTCCGCTGCTGAGACTTGACCGGACCCCCTAGGAAAAGGTGGCCCTTGGAAAGCACCAAGTTTGCAAATCACATCAGCGGCTCCGCTTTCTGTGAAAAGTAAGTGGTCAGTAACAGCATAGAGGATCTCTCTCCCTCTCTTCAGGTGGGAAGTGTTGGTGGTGTCGTTCAGCCGCTCAGTCGTGTCCAACTCTTTGCGACCCCATGGACTACAGCATCCCAGGCTTCCCACTCCTTTGCCATCTCCCTGAGTTTGCTCAAATTCATGTCCATTGAGTCAGCGATGCCATCCAACCGTCTCATCCTCTGTCACCCCTTTCCCAGTATCAGGGTCTTTTTCCAGTGTAAAGGGGAAGGGTCGCAGCACCCTAAGAATTGGAGCGTTTGCAACCTTCCCATTTCAGGAACTTCATCAGCATGTGAAAATGCTGTACAGCCCATTTCCCCCTTGAAACTCATTAGAAGAAAGATCGGTGTAACGTTTCAAGCTCATCTCAGCAGAATATACTTACACCAAGTTTACATAAATCATAGAAACCTCTTCTTCCACCTGTGTGGTGGCAGGGGCTGAGGGAGGAGGGGGCATCTGATGTGTATCTTTTCCAAAGCCATGCATATGACACACAAATACGCTGTACCTTCAGCAATTTCTGAACATCTTATTAGAACCAACGTCAGTAATTCTTTTTAATGATTCCAATATGCCTCAGCTTCATATACCAAGGGACCACTATGAGTTCTGATCAGGCACTCTAAAAGGCTAGAAGCAAAAAGGATATGGGGAATTAGCAAGGATAATCTTTTAAGCTATTTAGATGGATGCACAGGGGGGAAAAATGAGAAAGAAACAAAGCTTCCATTCTGAAACCTGGACACATAGTCTAATTCTGTTGCAAGATAACATTAAATCCTTGGCAGTTCACTGGAGGAAGAAAGCTAGCTCTTCCATTTGCCCAAAGAGTTTGCTCAGTTCTACTTTTATATTACGTTTCTATGACTTGAAGCTTTCCTAATAGTTTTAATTGAATCCTGGGACTGGTGGTAAGCACCAGAGCTTGTGTTGGGGTGTTCAAACATGGTAACCCCCTTCTTCCTCCTCTGCATTCTTGAGACATCACACATGCAGCTCCAGAAAGCCAGTCCTCAGGCCTGTGTGCATTATAGCACCATGTGGCTTGGTGCCAGGCAGGCTACAACAATTCATGTCCTGACAGTATCCATGCCTCAAAATAATGTGCATCCCTCACAGCAAACATAGGAAGATGAGCAATCCTTACTCCACTTAAAATGATCAAAACCCGAAAATAAAATTATAAAAGAAAGAAGACATCACCATAACTATTCATCAAAGGATCCTCCAAAGCAAAGCTGGAATAGAAGTGCTTCCTAGAGGGTAAAAGTGAGAAGAAGGCAGAACAAATGAGCAGAACCTGTATCTCCTGCATTGGCAGGTAGATTCTTTACCATTGAGTCACCACAACAATCTTTTATTAGGCTTCTCATCTCAATAGTATTTATGCTGCTGCTGCTAAGTCACTTCAGTCGTATCCGACTCTGTGCGACCCCATAGACGGCAGCCCACCAGGCTCCCCCATCCCTGGGATTCTCCAGGCAAGAACACTGGAATGGGTTGCCATTTCCTTCTCCAATGCATGAAAGTGAAAACAAAGTGAAGTCGCTCAGTCGTGTCCGACTCTTAGCGACCTGCAGCCTACCAGGCTCCTCCGTCCATGGAATTTTCCAGGCAAGAGTACTTGAGTGAGTTGCTATTGCCTTCTCCACAATACTATTTATGAATTCCTCTTATAAGCTTGTGATTCCCTGATGGGCTCTGATGGTAAAGAATCTGCCTGCAATGCAGGAGATCTAGGTTTGATCCCAGGGTCATGAGGATCCCCTGGAGAAGGGAATGGTAACATACTCTAGTATTCTTGCCTGGAGAACTCCATGGACAGAGGAGACTGGTGGGTTCCATGGGGTTGCAAAGAGTTGGACACAACTGATCAGCTAACACTTGTAAGCCTGTATTGGTAGAGAATAGGGTAGGTGTCCAATGTCTTTCAATTAATTGCTGAGCTTCCTATAGTATTTCAAATATTTTACAGTTCAGGAGCTCTGCACATTTCTTTGGAGAGTGACTGGGATCAGGTCTAAATGCCATGAACCCAAATCTCAGAGGATGCATTTTGTCTGGTGTGCTTACTGCTACCATTTATTCACAGATTAACAGTCATTATTATTTCCAGTTAATGTCACTTTTACAACAACCACTGAGAGCCATAATTTTGTACTGAGTGGCATCTCTTAGCATCTTTCCAATTACTAAAATGTTGACCAATGAGGTAAAATGAGAAAGTGGATTTCTTATCTTGGGAAAGATTTTTGGAAATTCACACTCCAATCAAGAAAAAGAAATCTCATGTAAATATTTTCCAAGATTCTGTATCTAGTCTGGTGGTTTGTACATAGAAAACAACAAAAATAATACCATAATTCCTCTGGTATTCGGTTGGGAGTTCACTAGAGAGTTGTTTTTGATTCTATGCATTGGTCAGTGAAAGCTAGTATGAGTTCATCAAACATTCTAATTCTTCCACGAATTCAGTCCAGATAGCTGCTCTTTAAGCACCTGTGTTATTCCAAGTGGCTGGGGTTAATAAAGATGAGCTCAACATAACTCCTGTCCTCAAGATGCTCATATTTTAGAAAAACTGTAAATACTGTCATTCGATCATTGGAAGATGCTAATTTCATATACGGTACTAGTATGTTTGGTTCTTGAAATTTTAGTGTGGAATAATACCTTTTTTATTTTTTTTCAAAGTTGTTCAGTCATGTCTGACTCTTTGAGACCCCATGGACCGTCCATAGACTTCTCCAGGCCAGAATACTGGAGTGGGTAGCCTTTCCCATCTTCAGGGGATCTTCCCAACCCAGGGATCCAACCCAGGTCTCCCGCATTGCAGGCAAATTCTTTACCAGCTGAATCACAAGGGAAGGCCAAGAATACTGGAGTGGGTAGCCTATCCTTTCTCCAGGGGATCTTCCCGACCCAGGAATTGACTGGGGTCTCTTGCATTGCAGGCAGATTCTTTACCAACTGAGCTATCAAGGAAGTGTAAAGGGCTCGAATTTCAGGATGTAATACTATTGCTTTGAGCCCTGAGCCCAGTGTGGATGACCACGACTGTCAAAGACAGTCAAGAAATCTAACAGACGGGAGGGATGCAGAAAAATATGGAGATAAAATGCACTCATCCTCTTTAGGAAAAGCTTTCCCATGAAAGGATGAGAAATTTTCTTTAGACTCCTGGCTCCAAACTGAACATAATTGCCATAATGGTCTTATCTCCAAAGACATTATAAAAATAAACCCCCCAGTAATCAGGTTAACCTTTTGATGAATGACGGTATTTTAAAAAATTAAGATGAACCTGGATGATAGTACACATAATTTACAGGAATCTTCAGCTAATTTGACATTAATGAAACCCTATTCATAAGTACATATACTATGGTCATATAAACAACTCTTTTAAAAATTAAATCCCATTTGAAATGAAAACATTCCTTCTCAGTCATGCTGTTTGTAAATCCTTTCTTCATAGATAATGCAAAAGTAAGGCTTCCCAGGTAGCATTAGTGGTAAAGAATCCACCTGCAATGCAGGAGATGTAAGAGAGGCAAGTTCAATCCCTGAGTCAGGAAGATCCCCTGCAACATAGTTGCCAAAATGGGGAGCTGATTCTACCAAATGGCAACCCACTCCAGGATTCTTGCCTGGAGAATCCCATGGACAGAGGAGCCTGGTGGGCTACAGTCCATGGGGGTCGCAAAGAGTCAGACACAAGTGCAGCAAGTTAGTGCGCAAGTACACTCTCATAGATAATGCAAAAGTAAACTGTGCTCCAGTCTGTGTTGGAATTATGAAAAGATTCATAGAAGACAACTCAATGACACTTTAGTACACATTTAAATGAGTAACAAGTTTTCAAGAAATGATTTCAAATAATCTTAACAATACCATGCAATTAAAACAAAAACATCTCACTTCCATTCTCCAAAATACTCAATTATTAATGCTTCTATAAAATAGCACTCAGCTCCTTGGGTTCAGTCAAAACTTTTTTTAGCATCTGAGCACACTCTACCTTGTCACTATTCATCTTTTGTACCAAAATTTAAGCCGAAGGAACCTAAATATTTTCTACAGACATGCTATGAATTTTCCCATAATTACATAGAATATTCCAGGTACCTGTTTACTCATAAGAGAAGGAAATGGCAACCCACTCCAGTATTCTTGCCTGGAGATTCCCACGGATGGAGGAGCCTGGCGGGCTGCAGTCCACGGGATCACAGAGAGTCAGATACAACTGAAGGGACTGAGCGATGTTCATTCATATCTCTCTGCCCTAAGACCTAGCATAGTACTTTTCCAAGAGAAGTGTTCTGAGAACTGACCCCAAATTCTCCATCAGTTTAGTTCAGTTGCTCAATCGTGTCTGACTCTTTGTGACCCCATGGACTGCGGCACGTGAGGCTTCCCTGTCCATCACCAACTCCCAGAGCTTGCTGAAACTCATGTCCGTGGAGTCGGTGATGCCATTCTCTATACCCCTCAGATATGTACACCATCCAAGATTTCATTTCTCTTTTCTCTCTCCAAATACCATTGATCATAGAGAAGACTAACAGAAAAGATCTTCCACAACTAAAGATATAAAAAAGGGGCCACATGAGATGAGTGAGGGGGCAGAGACACGGTGTAGTCAGGACCCACACATCCAGGTGGATAACCCACAAAACAGAGGATGTTTACAACTGCAGAAGTTCTGCCCAAGGAGTGAGGGCTCTGAGTCCCGTGTCAGGCTTCCCAGCCTGTGGGTCCTGCATCGGGAAGAGCAGCCCCAGGCTGCCTGGCTTTGCAGGTGCGGCTCTGGGGAGCCAGAGGGCTGCAGGAAACAGAGGCTCTGCTCCTCGAGGGTACGTGATAAATGGCGCATGGTCTGGTCCTGGGGCAGACAGGTACTGGGGAGGGGCCTGGGTTAGACCCTCTGCTGGTCTCCGAGAGCCTCCCAGAGAGGCAGGAAGCTAAGGGGACTCCTCCAGCAACATAGCTGCCAGAACAGGGAGCTGATTCTACCAAACGGCAGGTACCATTTTGGAGTGCTCCCTCTGTCTCATCAGTGCTGGGAGCTTACCTGCCCACCAGCCAGCGAGCCCCAGCCCTGGAACACCCCAGGCCCTGCAGCCAGCTGCCCCAGGGTCCCCAGGCCCACAGCCAGCAGTGCTGGGACCTGGCTCTGTCCAAGGTCCTGTGGCTGCAGCCTCTGTGCAAGGCATGGCCGGGCAGCCAACCAGGCAGGGCCCACACAGGGGCACCCCTAGATCATACACCCTAGCAGAGGGGACGATGCTGCGGACCCCATAAGTTATCTTGTGCATATGGCCATGATTCCAAGATCATGAAAGATAAGCAAGCTACCTAGAACATTCAAAAGACAGGGAGAATTAAGTCAAGTATCCTCCACAGGACAAAAACCTCCCCAGTTGAAAACTATTGATTTAACGACTCTTCACAAGACAGAGCAGAAATTTAGAAGACAGTAGAAAACGCTGATGGATCGTGAAGCACATATTAAAAGGTGGAGACAGCTGTGTTACATTAATAACTGGTCACAGCAGCCTGTAGAGTCGTTAGGTAGCCAGACTCATCATAAGCCCTGCTACAGAATCAGTCCTGGGACCACGGCAGAGACCACGGTCAGACACTGAATACCCGCGGGACACAGGCCTGCTCCCTGCTGCAGGGGTACACGGCAGGCTGCTGCTGGCGGGGCTGTACCAGGAAAAGGTCCTGATGGACCAACAGAAAGGACTCGCCTCTCGTTTATCACCAGCTCTGGACCCAAAGTCCAGTCTGAGTGTCAAACTCATTTCACACGTCTGAGCCCTTCCGACAAGACGTGACTAAAGGGCTTTGATTTGATGTTTCTGGAGTGAGAAGTGGGTTCTGGAATCTTTCAGTGATACGAATGGGGATGAGATGTGCGGCAGTCACAATATTTAAAAAAGGAAAAGAAAGGAAGGAAGACAAAGGAAAAGGGGAGGGAGGAAGAAAGGAAGAAAGGGAGGGAGGAGGGGGAAAGAAAAGAAAAAGAAAAATGCCCACGACAGACTTTTAACAGAAACAATAGACAATATTAATCCTTTGAAGAAGGGAAGGAGATGATAAATCCATTCCACCAAAAGCAGCATAGAGACCTTTTAATTACTCAGATCAATGTTGGAGCAAGCCGAGAAATCCTGGAATGCTCGTGTATCACGCTAGCCATGCTATGCGGGTAGCCACGGCGTGTGCTCGAGACGGGGGAGAGGCCCTGTGGGCTCACAGGGATGCTCTCTGTGTGCGAGGATGGAGGGAGTGTGCTGGTGGCGGAGACTCCAGAGGACACTTTCAGACCCTGCCGTCCCTGCCCCAGCCCCCATTCCTGCCCCGAGCCAGCCTCTTCCTCCCCTCCACCTGCTCCTCTCACTGCCAGGAAATTTCAATTACTTAAGTGCAGTTAGAACAGACTGACAGCCTTTCAGGAATGCTTCGTGAATAGCCAAACAGTCTTCAAAGGAATGTAGATTTTTCTCTCATCTACATGTGCCAGGAAAAAGTTTATCTTCTTCAAGGAACAGACTCAAGACCTGGGGGAACGGAAACCCCTGTCCACTGTGATCTAGACAAAAGCTCGTCCAAAAGAAATACTTCAAAGGATGCATTTCCTATTTCTGCCTAAGTTCTGAAACAACGTGTCAGCCTTATTATTCATGCTTTCATGTAACTTACACCTTGGATTACACACGGGAAAAAACCAACTTTGCAGAAGTCTTTTACTTTAAACTGAGTTTCTCTGCTTGCCTCTGTTTCAGCTGTACAGATCTTCTCTTCCCATGGCCAGGGATTCAAAGACAAAACTAAACCGTCAAATCGGTTATAAAGAGTAGCTAGTACCTTCTTTTACTTATAGATGCAGATAGCTATTTCTTTGGATAGAAGTTTTCCTTCCAATGCTAACCAAAAGGTCTGTTCAACTTTTTCTGTTGCACATAACCCCTAAAAGTTGAGACTGACCTTCAGTCCAGCTGCCCCCAAAAGTAGTTACCTTCCATTAAAACAAAAGAGGAAATGAGGGAGAGGAATCAGGAAGATAATGGATAAATCTAGAAATAGCAAAGAGCTAATCCAACCAGTAAGCTGTAGGAGATAGAACAATATTTCTCCTTCCATCTAGCAAAAAAATCAATATATATTTGGTTGAGTCAACAAAGTTGTGTGCTATTTTTTTCCAAATGATTTTTCTCAGTTTTAAAATCAATTCTCTGAGTGGATTAGGAGGAAAAAGAGAGAGAAGTGCTTTGTAATACAGATCTGGTTTTACCTCTCAAAAACAATGACCAATCTAGATGAAAATTCCCCTTACTTCTAGGTGGGTTTAAGGACCAAATATATTATATAAATTATTTAGGGTGCTTTCAGCAGCAAGTAACAGAAATGCCATTTCAAACTGGTTTAAGTGTTAAAAATTTGTGCTCTAACACCAAAAGAAGTCCCAAGAGGGTGTAAGCCTTAGAGTTATTTGATTTAGAAAGTCAGCAACCCAGAGTTTGGCATTTCTTCCAGTCCACCAGGCTTGGGGTAGTTTCATTTTCAGGATGGTAGTAGGTGGCAGTTCAAGGTGATCAGCACAGACATGACATAACTGAGAGGAAAAGAGGTCTCTTCTTGGGACCTTTGTGGAGGTTTCTTTAAAAAACTAAAAGTAGGATTAGCATATGACCCAGCAACTCCACTCCTGGGCATATATTCAGAGAAAACCATGCTTCCAAAAGATACATGCATCCCAGTGTTCAAAGCAGCACCGCCCACAATAGCCAGGACATGGAAGCAACCTAGGTGCCCATCAACAGATGAACGGATAAAGAAGATGTAATGTGTGCGCATGTACACACACACACACACACACNCTTCCTGGTAATTCTGCTGTGAACTTTAAACTGTTCTAAAAAATTCCCTTAATTTAAAAACAAGTAGTCAACATGAACATGACTGTGTAGCCTCATTTCCTACAGTGAGCAGGAATAAGAAACTTATAGTTATTATTGGGGCTTCTTCCAACTCCTTTGCATTGTGTGAGAACCCAGGAGGCTTAAGCATGCCTAGCTTTCTGGGAAGGACCATGCAGAATCAGTCCAGTGTGCTCACAGCTGGCAATTGCGCTGTCCAAGCCATGTGCTTTGGAGGCAGGCAGCTCTGAGGCTTCTGGACCAGGCCCGGGGAACAAGCACCTTGCCCATGTCTGAGCGCTACACTCCGAGAGGCCTGATCTGCCTGAGTCTTAACCACTTGATCCCCTCTTTCCCTGTAGAACAAATGCAGAGAGAAAAAACTCAATGTATTATCATAAGATATTATCTTACTCCACCACAAGTTGGGGGTAAGCTCATCTCTTCTGTCTCCCCCTGTCTCTGGGATGTAGACAAGATTGGATGAGGTGGGGTCTGTGAAAGCACTTTCACAACTACGATGCTGAGCAGTGGAGGAGCCACAGCTCTGCGGAAGGTGCCGTGAGGGGCCAGATACTGTCCCACTGGGGTTTTCCTCCAATACCTCACACGTGGTTGTTTTCTTGGGTTGAACAAGAGAAGAACTAGCCAGGTTCATCTGTACTTAGGAGTTTGTTGTCCCCAGATACAAACCTTCAAATCTTAGAATCATGTTCAGTAAGATGAGATGCTCCATGAAAGCATCTGAGGACCGAGATGAACTGAGTGAACAGCTTGGTCCCACCTTCAATCATTTGCTTCTTCCACTGTGTGTTCGCATTGAAAAAATGAGTCAGAGATGTTTCCTGCACTTGGTAAATTATTCCTCCTTGGCTTTTCCTTCTAGCTGTATCTTTCTCTCTTCTTCTTCTTCTTCTTTTTTTTTTTTCTATTTAAGTTCAAGTTTAATCTGATTATGATGCCACTGACTATTAAAGAGAATCACAAGATTTGAAATTACGAGCCATGGGTTCAGTTTGCAGGCCGGCTATATGTGTGTGATCGAGGCAAATCGCTTTCTCTGTGTCATTTTGGATAACAATGAGGTTAAAATTCAGAAAAGACAGGAAATGAGGTCATGGAAGCACATTGTGAACGTAACATGCTTGACAGAAATTAGTTATTGTGGCTGACTGTGATTTTTATCATTATTTTGGACTTGTCTTTGATAGCCTGTGACCACTGTTCAAGCAGCAGTTTGTTAGATTGTCTTTTGTCCCACAAGGCTGCAGCCAGCAGGCCCTGGAAGACACTGTGAAACAGCTGACATGGCCTAAAATCTGATACAGTTCAGAAAATACACGTTCTACACGATGGAGGAATACTGCTGCTACTGCTAAGTCGCTTCAGTCGTGTCCGACTCTGCGACCCCATAGACGGCAGCCCACCAGGCTCCCCCGTCCCTGGGATTCTCCAGGCAAGAACAGTGGAGTGGGGTGCCATTATGCGTGAAAGTGAAAAGTGAAAGTGAAGTCACTCAGTCGTGTCCGACTCTTAGCCACTCCATGGACTGCAGCCTACCAGGCTCCTCCGTCCATGGGATTTTCCAGGCAAGAGGACGAGTGGGGTCACCATCGCCTTCTCTGGGAGGAATAGTGTCTGAAAGCAAATCCACAATGGCCACCTGGCTTCCTTGAGGGTGTCTGAACAACAGTTACTCCATTTTGATTTTTTAATTGATCTTAAATATGTCATCACTATAGATTTTTCAGTCCCCCAAGCCTTAATTTTAGATGCCCTAATGTCATTTCCTATCATCTAAACTATAATAGGACTGGCATACTATCAACATTAATAAGGCTCAGATGGTAAAGAATCTGCCTGCACTGCAAGAGACTCAAGTTCAGTCCCTGGGTCAGGAAGACCCCCTGGAGGAGGAAACGGCAACCCACTCTAGTATTCTTGCCTGGAGAATTCCATGGACAGAATGGCCTGGTCGGCTACAGTCCACGGGATCGCAGAGTCGGACATGACTGAGTGGCCAACTTTCACTTTTCAACTTTCAGAAAATGTTCAGATTTTATTTCCTCTTCACAACTGATCAGTAGAATACAGCAGAAATGGCACTGTGCCAGTTCTGAGCTCAGCCCTTCACTGGCCTGAAAGCTCCCACTTTCTTCTTGGAATGTTCTTTGTTGGAAGTCAGATGACATGACCCTGCAGAAGAACCAGGGCCCCTGGTCACTGGAACTCTGAGTTCCCAGTCCAGCCGCCAGATGACTGGAACCTCCCAGGACTAATCTAATGTCACATCTGATACCATGTAAAGCAAAAGAACCACTCAGTTGTTCTACATTTTGATGTAATAAATTATAGTTTTAAGCCACCAATTTGTGGGGTGGTATGTTTCACAGCAATCAATAACTGAAATAGTTACTGCAAATATACCCATTTTACAGATCTAGAAGCTGAAGCTTATGAGAATTTAATTGTGGGTCACATATCAAGGAAATGGTGGAATAAATATCTGAACAGAGTTCTGCCAAATTACAGGGTCCACAGCTGAAAACACTATGCCAGCTTGTGTCTCATCTTAAAGCCAAGTTGTCACCCATATGTTTCTGCAACATTTGAATTTGGATAGCATTTTCTCCTATGAAGAGAACTGCTAAGCTTACACAGGCATTACAAAAGTCTGTTCTCTTTAATTAATTCTGCAATTCCTAGAAGTATTTGACAAATAATGTGTGCTCAATGTACTCAGATACTTCACATGGATTACAAACAAAAAGCCAGAAACCTAGAGGAATGTTCTTCTCTTCTTGTCTCGCTGGAGTTCTTTAATTTTCTGAAGCCTAAGGCAGTGACATGCAGCCTCTAAATTCCCCCGTCCGTCTTGCCAGCAGTGCCTTAGACACCTGTGCATTAAATTAGTGAGATATTGCTTTCAATCTACACTTAGCATTTCCAAGTTTTTATCATCTAGAAAAAGGCACCGATACATCATGACTAAGTTCCAAACAGATGGTTTCAAAGTCTATTTAGCTGTGCTCCTTTTTTTATGAAGCTAAAGTAAAATTTGCTCAGCAAATGCAGCTATCAAAAGATAATTGGGGGGCGGCGGGGGGAGGGGGAAGCAAATGAGCTGACTTAGCAAAAATGAAAATCCTGAGTATTTCACATTGAAACAAGCCAAGGCAATAATTTAAAGGGGACGATGCACCTTTTCTTTTCATGCTGGCTCCACCCCTCCCACCCTGGTGTTTGTCCAAATACAGTTTAGATGAAGATACAATGGCACTTTACTGTGGGTTAGTGCTACAGACTGAGGGAAATGGGAAATGTGCTAGCGTATGGGGTAAGGATGAGGAAATGCACGTGGTCAAACGTAAACAAGTTACAATTTTCACATAAAATCTGTAGAAGTCACTGCAGGAGTACAGCATTATCTACTACACATGTCGAAACTGAGGTCACCCTAGCCTTCTAAGTCAACTGTAAAAGCTCTAATTGAGGCTTTCACATCAAGTAGTAGTAATAGCCATAATGCTATACATTCATATAGTGGTTCATGATTTTTCTGTTATCTATGTGGAACTTGATTTGATCCTTATAGTAACCCCAGACTAAGTCCTAGTATATACAAGATCAGAAAGTTCAGAAACAAACCCGGAGTCAACTCCAGACTCTAAAATACCATAACTTCAGCTGCAATCTTCGACTCCAAGTTTCTTTTAAAAAGAGGAGGTGAGTACAAACTACTATGTGTAAACTAAATAAGCTACAAAGATATAGTGCACAGCGTGGAGAACGTAGCTGATATTTTATAATAACTATGAGTGCAATATGAAAAAAAAAATTGTGAATTCATGTGGTTCATACTGCACTCATAGTTATTATAAAATATCAGCTGTGTTCTCNCCCAGCAGCCCCACCCCATCCTCCCAAAGACAACCTCTCTTGCTCCCACAGCTTCCTTGGCTTTCTGGCTCACTCTCCCTCTTTCCCACGCGAAGGTGTAAAACTTCTTAATGGTCACATTACAAAGTAAACAGTAATATTTGCTGAAAACAGTTAAAGAGTAATGTTTTACTGTGCAGGTTTTACTGTGCTAGCCACACCCTAGCCCACATATGCATCATCTCTGAAAGGAATAATGGTATGTTAATAATAGTGATGGATGATGTATTCCCTCCGCCATTACATTGGGGGGTTGGGTGGGGGAGGATTACTATTTCTGTGAGGCAGTGCCAACAAAATGATCTATGTAAGTACATACCACTTAAGTGTGATGTCCTGAAAAGAATCCTAAATCAGAAGTCTTGAAACCTGCTCAGTGGACTAGCTACGTCATGTACGACAAGCTCTGGCACCATGTTGGCAGGTTCCTTATTTACATAATGGGAAAGTTAAGTTAGATGCTCTGAAGACTGACTGCTGCTGCTGCTAAGTCGCGTCAGTTGTGTCCGACTCTTTGCGACCCCATGGACTGCAGCCTACCAGGCTCCTCCATCCATGGGATTCTCCAGGTGAGGGTACTGGAGTGGGTTGCCATTGCCTTCTCCAAGACTGACTAGACCTGGCCATTTTATGATTCTATGACCTTTTTTTATGATTTAATAAAAAAAAATGTATCAGGGAATTCAAATCAGAAAATGGATTACCTTCCCTTAGGCAAGGGAAACAAAAGCAAAAATGAATAAATGGGGCTTTATCAAGCTAAAAATAATTTGCATGTTGGAGGAAATTATCCACAAAATGAAAAGGCCACCTATCGAAGGGGAGAAGCTATTTGCAAGTTGTACATACAATAAGGAGTAAATACCCAACATATACAAAGCACTCATATAATTTAACATCAAAAAGCTACAGAACCCAATTAAGAGTGAGCAGAGGAGCTGAATAGACATTTTCTAAGGAGATCCAACCAGTCCATTCTAAAGGAGATCAGTACTGGGTGTTCTCTGGAAGGAATGATGCTAAAGCTGAAACTCTAGTACTTTGGCCATCTCATGCGAAGAGTTGACTCATTGGAAAAGACTCTGATGCTGGGAGGGATTGGGGGCAGGAGGAGAAGGGGACGACAGAGGGTGAGATGGCTGGATGGCATCACTGACTCGATGGACATGAGTTTGGGTGAACTCAGGGAGTTGGTGATGGACAGGGAGGCCTGGAGTGCTGCAATTCATGGGGTCACAAACAGTCGGACACAACTGAGCAACTGAACTGAAAGAAGTCATACAGATAACTAATAGGTACATTAAAAGATGCTCAACATGAAAAGGGACCCCTCCTACATTGTTGGTAGAATGTAAACTGGTACAGCCACTACAGAGAACAGTATGGAGGTTCCTTAAAAAACTAAAACTAGAGCTCCTATGTGATCCAACAATCACTCTCTTGGGCATATATCTGGAAAAAGCCATAATTCAAAAGGATATGTACATCCCAATGTTTATTGCAGCTCTGTTTACAGTAGCCAAGACATGGAAGCAATCTAAATGTCCATCAACAGAGGAATGGATAAAGAAGGTGTAGTACATATATACAATGGAATATTACTCAGTAGTTAAAAAGATGAAATAATCCCATGTGGAGCAACATTAGATCTGGAAATTATCAGACTTAATTTTTCACTAAGTGAATTAAGTCAGAAAAAGACAAATATCTTATGATATCACTTATAGAAAAAATCTAAAAAAAAAAGATACAAATGAACCAATTTATGAAACAGAAACAGACTCACTTAGAAAACTAACTTATGGTTACCAGAAGGGAAGAGGGGAGTGGGGAGGGATAGATTGGATGTTGGGGATTGACATGTACACAGTGCTATATTTCAATTGGAAATCAACAAAGACCTACTGTATATCAGAGGGATGCTGCTCAATATTCTGTAGTAACCTAAATGGGAAAAGAATTGGAAAAAGAATAGAAAAAAAAATTGTTCAACATCTCTAATTATCAGAGAAGAGCAAATCAAAACCATAAAGACAAGTCAGTTCATGTGTCTGTCAGATGGCTATTATTAAAAAGACAACAAATAACATGTGTTGGCTAATATATGGAGAAAAGGAAACACTTGTGCACTGCTGGTGGAACTGTAGATAAGTATAGCCACTATGAAGAACAATATGGAAATAAATTTTAAATATAAATATCATATGATTAAGCAATTCCATTGCTGTGTATTTAATCCAAGGAAAACAAAATTCAAAAAATACTAATTCATAAATATTTATGCTTCCTATATTCTTAGTAGCACTGTTTACAACAGCCAAGAATGGACACTGCCTAAGTGTCCATCAACAGATGAATGAATAAGAATACTTAGTATTAAGAATACTTAGTAAGAATACTTAGTATTAAGAATACTTAGTAAGAATACTTACTATTAAGAATACTTAGTAAGAATACTTACTATTAAGAATACTTAGTAAGAATACTTACTATTAAGAATACTTAGTAAGAATACTTAGTATTCTTAATTCATTCATCTGTTGATGGACACTTAGGCAGTGTCCATTCTTGGCTGTTGTAAACAGTGCTGCTATGAATATAGGGATGCATAAATATTTATGAATTAGTATTTTTTTGAATTTTGTTTTCCTTGGATTAAATACATAGCAATGGAATCATAAAAAAGAATAAAATCTTCCCATTTCTGACCACATGGATGGACCTAGAGGGTAAAGTGCTATGTGAAATAAGTCTGACAAGAGAAAGGCGAATACTGTATGATTTCACTTGTATGTTTAGTCTAAGAATCAAAAGAACAAACTTAACAAGATCAAAACAGTTATAGATACAGAGAACAAAAGGTGGTTAATGGGGGGGATGGGGGAGGCAAGAAATAGGTGAGGAAGATTAAGAGGTACAAACTTCCAGTTTCAAAATAAATGAGTCACAGATATGAAATGTATAGTGTAGGGAATATAGTCAATAACTATGCAATAAAATATTTTATTTATTGAATAAATTCATTAATCAAGAGTTGAACAAATAATTTTTTTAATTTATAATGTTTTAACAAATGTTGTTACCAGAAAAGACTTTTTTTTTTGTAGGAAAGAAGCACTGAAAAATCAGACGAGTCTGAGTTTCACTCTACTTCACTAATTCTGCCATAATGAACAAGTTAAACTGTAAGTTTCTCAGTTCTCCTATCTGCAAAATAGGAATAATGTTAAAGTTGTTGAAATCTGGATTAATTTGTTTCGAGATCTAGTTGACATGCCTAAAGCACAGCAAGAATTCAATCAATGCTGCTACTGGTATTATTATGGTGCTTTTTAGACTTGGTCTAGCAGAAGTTCTGCCAACCAGGCTATAGTATATAATTTGGTCTCACTTAAAACAGTAACACATACAATTATTTATTGAGTGCATACTGTATGGCAAGTTCTATCCTAAATGTTCTCCGTGCAATAACTTATTTAATTCTTGGAACATTCCTATGAGAAAAGACAACTAATATTGATATTTTATAGTCAACAGAAATGGAACAGTCTTTTAAGTAACTGCTCAAGATCACACTACCATTAAACAGCAGAGCTGGGCATGAACCCATGTGCATAACTATGTAAAACTATGTGAGCAGACATGAGATCACTGGTTACCAGAGGATGATGTCATGGGGGAAGAAGACACTGACTACAGAGAGTCAGTTAAGTTCAGTTCATTTCAGTCGCTCAGTCTTGTCTGACTCTTTGCGACCCCATGAACTGCAGCACGCCAGGCGTCAGGAGGGAAATTTTTGCAATGGTGGAAATAATAATTTATGTCTTGATTATCGTGGTGGTTATATGTAACAATACGTATATGACTATATGTATTTTTCAGAACTCTTAAAAGTGTGCTCATTTTTAAAAGGATGAACTTTGTTGTAAATTATACCTCAATAGGGGTCACACAGAGTCGGAGGCAACTGAAGCAACTAAGCAGCAGCAGCAGCAGCAGGGATTTCTCCGGTCGCTCAACGGTAAAGAAGCTGCAGTCTCCCCTGGAGAAGGAAATGGCAACTCACTCCAGTATTCTTGCCTGGGAAATCTCATGGACAGAGGAGCCTGGCAGGCTACAGTCGCAAAAGAGTGGGACACGACTTAGCAACTAAATAATACTTCAGTAAACTTAACTTGAAAAATTAAGAACATGAGAGAGAGAGACATACAAACCAAATGCAACGTGTGAGCTTTGATCAGAGTCTTCAGATCAAAGAAGCTATATTAGAGCACTAAGCAACAGTGGAAAAGTAAAACATTGACCACTATATGACTGAGAATTGTAAATTTTCTTAGATATTATAATGCTATTGTTAATGTAAGAGAATGTCCTTACCTCGTTTGTTAAGTATATTCACTTAGCTTTTTCTGACAAAATTGTTTTCAGATCCAAAGATTCTACCAGACTGTAACTGCCAAGTTAATAAACTATGCTTGCAATATGCAGATAGAGGGCAGCAACGTTCACCAAAAAAAAAAAAAATAATAATAATAATGTTATGCACTATGTCTTAAAGTCCTGCATTGAGCTGGTAATTTTAGAGTGCTGTATAAACTGATCCAGCATTAAGTTTCCTATGTTATTTTGGCACCAACCATTTGATTCTTAGTTGCAATTATACTTCATTTTATAATACATTGCTTCTCTTTAACAAGAACATAACAAATCTCTTTTCTCTAGTCTCCATTTCTGTTGCCTCTAGTTTACTTCTAGACGATATAACTCTTTTCTGAAAAACAGAGCTTTGTAATTTAAAACACACTTAGATTTTCAAAAATTTAATACAGTTCTGCATTATAATTTTAACCTTGCAAAGACAAATTACTTTGATGGTACTAGGCAAAAATTTAAACAATGTACATTCATACTTGGGCTTCCTTGATGGCTCAGATGATAAAGAATCTGCTTGCAATTCTGGAAACCTGGGTTCAAACCCTGAGTTAGGAAGATCCCCTGGAGGAGGGCATGGCAACCCACTCCAATATTCCTGCCTGGAGAATCCCCATGCACAGAGAGGCCTGATGGGCTACAGTCCACGGGGTCACGAACAGTGGGACACAACTGAGCGACTAAGCACTATTGACATAAACGTGCTCTAGATACATTGTTTGAATAGATCATGGGCTTCCCTGGTGGCTTGAGAGGTAAAGACTCTGCCTGCAACTTTAGGAGACAAAGGTTCAATCCCTGGGTTGGGAAGATCTCCTGGAGAAGGAAATGGCAACCCACTCCTATTCTTGCCTGGAAAATTCCATAGACAGAGGAGCCTGGTGAGTTACAATCCATGGGGTAGCAAAGAGTAGGCACCACTGAGCAACTTTCACTTTCACTTTGAATAAATACATTATTTGAAAAACGCAGTTTATCAAATAGCAGTACAGAATTTACCTGACTATATGAGTGAGTGAGTGAAGTCGCTCAGTGGTGTCCTACTCTTTGTGACCCCATGGACTGTAGCCTACCAGGCTCCTCCCTCCATGGGATTTTCCAGGCAAGAGTGCTGGAGTGGATTGCCATTTCCTTCTCCAGGGGATCTTCCCAACCCAGGAATCGGACTTGGGTCTCCCGCATTGCAGGCACACGCTTTACCGTCTGAGCCACCAGGGAAGCCTACCTGAAAAATATACACAAATAGAGAAAAAGTGCCAAAAAAGTTATGATACCCATCCAAACAATGCTAATGGTATAGATAATAGAATAACATGTAATTTTCATTGTCTTCTTTGTGCCTTTCGTTTTTGTCTAAGACTTACGTAAGTTTACTTATAATTAGAAAAAATAAGAAATTATTTGAAATATGTATAGGAAATGATATATATTGTAAACTTAAGTGCCTAAAGAAAGTTTAACGCAAAAAAGGCCAAAATTGTAGCTTGTTGGCAATACCTAATAGTGACAGATTTACAAGCTGAAAGAAATAGAAAGATAAACTACAAGCAAAGTTGTGAGGCAGAAACGGAGTGCTGTTGATATAGAGAAAATTTATCAGACACTGAAAAACTGTTCATATTTGCAAAATAGAACTAGATTATAGAGCAACTCCAATGTTAGGATACTTTCCCCTTATTCCTATAGACTATTGATCTGGGATAAGTTACATAAATTCATGCTAGCTAATTTAGGCATTTGTCAGCTCACAGTATGGTTGGAAGGGATGGAAAAGTAATGTATTTTGGGCTTTTAGGAATGATTCCCAAACATACACTACAGAACTAAACCATGAAGACCCAGCTGCATGAAGCAAAGTGAAAAACTAGGAAGTTGATTTTAATGCTTAGTCTCCAGAACCATACTGACACTGAGAAAGTCACTAATTACCAAACTGCCACGTCAAGAAAGCCACCAAAAACAAGAAGTCTCCATGAGCAGGAAACATCCTTACTGCTTCTGGCTTCAGAAGCACATTGTACCTGCCCTGATCGTTATCAGAAAACCAGTGTTCCATGCCTTGACTATCAACACTCATGAAACTGGTGATCAGACATTGAGACTTCTGATAACATTGCCACAGAAAAATCAGAGGCCTATAAACCATGCTCACCTACAGAAAAACCAAAGGACTGAGAAAGAATTAGTTCTGTCTCCCCCCTCCTTGCCAATATTGAATGCAGGCCCTCTCTAGCTACAAAGAAGACTGAGAAATGTAGTTTTTAACTTTTAAGCCTCTGCAGTAAAGAATGGCACACTAGCAGGGGTTGGAATGGACGCAAAGCACAAACATATGGTTAACAAGGTTATTGAATTAAACCACTCTGACAGAGCAACTAACGTCACTTCTGTAACAGTGATTCCTTACATTTTTTTTTCCTTTCTGTCACAGAAGATCTAGTAGAAACATTTTCTGAATAAAAATGACTTACTATGGCATAAAGTTTTTACCTAATCATTAAAATTAAAACTGTTTTCAGTTAGAATTAAAGCCGTGAAACATAAATGTATTCAGTTCACATATCTTCAAGATTTACTGCAATACATTGTGATACAAATGACAATAAATTGTCGATAAACATTAATTAAAACAAGGGTCAGAAATTAGGAAGTATTAGAGAGGGATTGGAGACGTCTATTCAGATTTACCAACTGAGTCAATTTCAATAAACTGGATAATAAAGTATTTTAGAGACCCTTAAATATTGTAAAAATGTGCATTCATTCACTTTGTGTTATAACATAGATGACTTATAGATAACAAAGAATATTAAGATATTGGTTTTATATGAGTTAATCTATATACTTCACTCAAAGCTGTTGAGTTATATTTTTCATATATCCTGATCTAAACCAAATTCCTGTGATGAAGATGCTGATGATGACTATACTGGTTGGATTTTGAATATTTTCAAGAATTTTATAATAATATAATTGTTATGTTTGTGCATGTGCTCAGTTGATCAGTTGTGTGCAACTCTTTGTGACCCCACTGACTGTAGCCTGCCAGGCTCCATGGAATTTTCCAGGCAAGAATACTAGAGTGGGTTGCCATTTCTTACTCCAGGGGATCTTCCCAACTCAGGGATTGAACCTGTGTCTCTTGCATCTCCTGCATTGGCAGGCAGATTCTTTACCAACTCTACCACCTGGGAACTCCATGATTGTTATACAGGGCAACAAAAGAATCATACATCAACCAATGTTCACACATATCAGAAAAAAAGAAATTCCTGTCACAGTGGGGGCTAAGAACTAGATATAACATTTTTTCAGCTGGAAAAATTTAATAAATGGTTACCACAATCTATAATACTTCTTATTGACCTTGACTTCAAAACAATCCCTGTATTTGAAAACTCAGTTTCCTGTTGATACAGAGGCTATATGAGTAACTAAAATACAATGGAACAAATACTATAATAAAAAATTCATAAAATGCTATGGGAATGCAGGATGAGAGAGACAAATGTTCCTCTTGAGGATGGGGAAGGATTCACAAAATCTTCACAACAAAGATATACTCAATATGGGTCTTCAAGGGCAAGCAGGGAGTTGTATTAACAAGAGAGCAGAAGGGCACCAAAGCAAAGTGTACAGTGATTGGAAAGGTATGAGGAGATGGGAAAGACCATGAGTATTAAGACAACTGGGAGTAAGCAAAGTTAGAAGAGAGAGTATTTTTAAGGAGTAAATTTAAAAGGGTTAGGAATGACCTTGTGATGTTTGAGCATTTTGTTGGTGCTCAATTAATATTTAGTGCTGATGAAAAAAATAAAAGAATGAATCTGAAGGACTGAGAATTCATAAAATGTTTGAAGCAGGGAAATGACTGGCTTATACTGCATTTTAAATGGATCAGAGAGGCAAAGAGTGGAAAACAGGAGGATGCTAGAAAGAAGCCAACTCACTCCAGTACTCTTGCCTGGAAAATCCCATGGATGGAGGAGCCTAGTAGGCTGCAGTCCATGGGGTCACTAAGAGTCGGACACAACTGAGCGACTTCACTTTCACTTTTCACTTTCATGCATTGGAGAAGGAAATGGCAACCCACTACAGTGTTCTTGCCTGGAGAATCCCAGGAATGGGGGAGCCTGGAGGGCTACTGTCTATGGGTCGCAGAGTCAGACACAACTGAAGCGACTTAGCAGCAGCAGCAGCAGAAATAAGCTGGGGCTTCCCAGGTGGCAGTAGTGGTAAAGAATCTGACTGGCTATGCAGAAACTTAAGCGATGCGGGTTCCATCCCTGGGTCAGGAAGATCCCCTGGAGAAGGGCATGGCAAGAACCTGGTCGGCTATAGTCCATGGGGTTGTACAGTCAGATGCAACTGTGGTGACTTGGCACGCGTGCAGAAAGCAGCCTGTTGTAGCTCTTAAGGCAAGAAATGAGGAAGCTGTTATCCCAGAGAATTGAACTGGTTTGTTCAAGGTCTGGAACTGGTTAGCAGCAAAACTGGCTTCTCTCCCTTTGCTTCAACACTTTTTCTTACCTACAAATTTATTATTCACCACTTAAAACTTGCAGTATTTGTAAGAGGATTTCTATTGTAATGGTGCACTGGTATAATGATATTGAAAGTCGTGGACAGGTCCAACTGGATAATAATATTTCAACAGGATTTTTGCATTTTGTCAGTTTTAGGGGGATATAATTTGAGCATTGTTATATTAAGGATCAATTTTACTTGCAAGCTGGCAAATCAAAGAAACTTACAGAAGCTGTTGAACTGGTTTTTCTTTAGTTTATTTTTTAAGTTAAGAAAGACATAATTAACTAGATGATTATATCTCGAATATATTCCTATCTTTACAGTTTTCTAGAGATATTCTTTCTCCCATGAAACTCTCTGGCCATAAGGCCAGTGACTACTTTTCTTCTATTCCAACCACTGATGATTACCAACATCCTATCTCCTGCCCCTCTTCTTCATTTCTCAGTTCTCATCCCTCCTTTCACTTCCCCTCTGTATTATAGCTACCAGCTGCCGAGAAGGTGGATTAGGTCATTTGTCAAATTAGGTTTTCCTTTGCCACTCAAACCACTTCCTTAGTATACTGAAACTAAAAATTAATTATGGCTTTGTCTCAAAAAATGTACTTGGATTTATATTTTATCATTTAAAGTTTAGGGTAGCAAGAAACAGGTCTCAATGTAAAGGCAAGGCAGTAACTCTGAATCTTCATCTCCCAATTTCAGTTTCAAGCTGTGTTGAGGTCCTTTAATGGACCGGAACCTGGTGGTCTGGAGTCTACCGATAAAGAAGTAAAGGAGAGAGAAAGTGATATTCCTTGGTTTACGCAGAAAGCCAATAAAGCCCCTGCGCGGGGCTTACTCTGTTCACGAAGGCCTCGGGCACTCTTCCGATGGGGTGAAGGCGCAGAGTGCCTTCTTGAGAGGGTCTTAGAAGCCCGGGCAGGAAAGTGAATTCAGGGAGCCTCTGCGCTCCAGGGCATCAGTCTGAAAAAGAGAGAGAGGGAGAGAGAGATAAAGAAAGACACGGGGACCAGAGCTCTGATGGAGCAAAGGTGTTTTAATCAACATGGTGTGGGCATATATACTGTCTTACAAGGTAGTTATTCTCAGCAAAGATAAAGATTAAAATTCCAGACTTACAAAATATAGGTGATCCATATTAGAGAGAGAGAGTTGTAAACAATCACTTTTACCATATGGTTCACAAGAAGGAAGAGGGTACATATCACCATATAGAAAAACTAATGAAGGAAATGCTTGGATTCCTCAGCCCCCGGGAGAGGCTTGCCTCTCNCCAGTGTGTTTTCATTTGTGGAAGCTCTCAATGACCTTTTGTATCTTCTAGTTGATCATGTTGATTTAATCTACAGCTTGTACAGCTAGTGGGAAGATTTTGGGTCTTCTTCTTTAGCCACACTGCCCCTGGGTTTCAATTGTGGTTTTATTTCCACCTCTGCATGTGGTCGTCCACTGGGGTTTGCTCGCTGCCCTGGAGGACTGGGGTTTGCCTCTGTGAGGGCCAGGTGTGGAGGTGGTGCAGCTGCTTGGGTTGCAGTGGTTCGAACTGGCAGCACCAGGTACTCAGGGGAGTTGGCGGCTCGGGCAGCAGGATATATGTTGCTCTATAAGTGTATGGCAACCAACATTGGCCCATACACTCCAGTATTCTTGCCTGGAGAACCCCCCATCCCTGACAGAGAAGCCTGGCAAGCCACAGTCCATAGGGTTGCAAAGAATCGGACACTACTAAAGCAACCCTGCACGCATAGGCACAAGACTTTTTGTCTGTGGCAGCTCTGCCCCAGTGAAGAGTTGAGTGTGAAGGTGGCACAGCTGCTTGGCTTGCCAGGACCCTGGCAGCCCAAGTGTGCAGGGACATGGACTGCCTCCATCGCAGAGTTATGGCCCTATCAGAGTCTTTTTTCCAGCCTCTTGTAGCTGGTGATCAGAAGGCCTCTTTGGCCANCATAAAAAGGAACAAAGTGGGTCTTTTCTAGAGATATGGATGCTGTGTGCTTAGCTGCTCAGTCCTGTCCGACTCTTTGTGATCTCATGGAATGTAGCCCGCCAGGCTCCTTTATCCATGGAATTCTCCAGGCAAGAATCCTGGAGTTGGTTGCCATGCCCTCCTCCAGGGGATCCCCTCCAGGGGATCTTCCCAACCCAGGGATCAAACCCAAATCTCCTGCACTGCAGGTGGAATCTTTACCATTTGAACCAGCAGGGAAGCCCAGAGATATGGATGGACTTGGAATTTTCTTTATCTTTTAATCATCAGAATTGGATCACGTGCCTACTCTGAACCTTTAGACTAGTGGTTCACAAATTAGACAGTTAAACTCTTTGGCATTTTTTGGTGGTCACAATGACTAGATGGCTCTTCATATTTAGCAGAAAATACTAGACTGCTAAATGCCCGGGGATATATGGACAGTTTTTCACAAGGAAGAATGGTACTACCTAAAATGTCAAGACCCTTTTTGAGAAAAATTGCCCTTAACCTAATCAAACATTCTTTGGACAAGGAAGTGGTTCAGCTTTCCCTTAGGCCTTCGATTGTAGGAAGGAAGGGTGACTATCTGAACAAAATTAAAGAAGGATTTTCCTGTTAAGAAAGTAGTTGGCAATCGGTGCTGGGTTAGACACCCAGTAGTTTTCACTGCTATATTACCACCATCTGATCCTGAATTAAATGTCATTTATTTACTTATTTTATTGAATTATTTCATATTTTAAAAATTGTCTGAGAACTCTTAGAGGCTTAGAAGATCAACTAAGAGGCTGTTGCATGGCCTCAGTTTAAGATGGCATGAATATTAAGATAGTGGCACAGGGCATGAGGCTTCCCTAGTGGCTCAGACAGTAAAGCATCTGCCTGCAACGCAAAAGACCTGGGTTCAATCCCTGGCTCAGAGCAATTCCATGGAGAAGGGGAAGGCAACCCACTCCAGTATTCTTGCCCGGAGAATTCCACAGACAGAGGCGCCCATGGGGTCACAGAGCGGGGCATGACTATGTGACTCACACACAGACACAGACACAGACAGACAGACAGACACACACACACACACACACACACAGTGCTTGGGGAGAAGTGAATAGATTCTAAAGGTTATTGGAGAGAAATTAACAGATACTGGAAAGTGACTTTTTTAAAGAGATAAGGGTGATTTCTTGGTTTATGGAAGTCTGAAGTTATCCACTGAATTCCAGCCACTCTCTCATAGCCACTGAAAAATGTTGTAAAAGTAGTGTCTAGCAATTATTGAGAATGTACTTACTGTCAGACATTGTAATGAACACTTTACATCCACTAATTTACTGAATCGTTACAATGGCACTTTAAGGAAAACATTTCATTGTTAGCTCCAATTTACAAATAGAGGAACTGAGACCCTGGGGAAGCAAAGAAAATGCCTGCTGTGAAGAAGAATGGACTAGGTAGGAGATTTGTTTTTAAACTGAACTCTATCATGAGCTGTGTGACCTTCAGGAGGTTATGCTTCTCTTTGGGACTCAGTTTCTCTAATTACCAAGTGAGGCTGGTTAACCAGATACTGAGGACCTATATTCACGGTGCCTACCGTTAACCAGAATTTGAGGAATGAAGACCTGATGGAGATAAAGAGGCATTTGGAGGGTTGGTAGGACTGTAGTCTAGGAGACACAGATTCAAAAGCAATTGATTTGTGTTCTGCTGAACCACAAAATGGGGAAAACTTAGAAAGGCAGCAAAACCTCACAAGGTCACATGCATTTTTTGTCCAGAGTTAGACTGGAGCTGGCAAGAAGTAAGGGTGCCTGCAAAGCGAGGATGAGTGGAAGTTCAAAATCATTACACACTTGTGAG
>SJYV01024370.1:729822-798331 GCA_006410875.1 Neotragus pygmaeus | reverse complement strand
TCTAGTCAAGGCTATGGTTTTTCCTGTGGTCATGTATGGATGTGAGAGTTGGACTGTGAAGAAGGCTGAGCCCCGAAGACTTGATGTTTTTGAACTGTGGTGTTGGAGAAGACTCTTGAGAGTCCCTTGGACTGCAAGGAGATCCAACCAGTCCATTCTGAAGGAGATCAACCCTGGGATTTCTTTGGAAGGAATGATGAAACTCCAGTATTTTGGCCACCTCATGCGAAGAGTTGACTCACTGGAAAAGACTCTGATGGTGGGAGGGATTGGGGGCAGGAGGAGAAGGGGACGACAGAGGATGAGGTGGCTGGATGGCATCACTGACTCTATGGATGTGAGTTTGAGTGAACTCCGGGAGATGGTGATGGACAGGGAGGCCTGGCGTGCTGTGATTCATGGGGTCGCAAAGAGTCGGACACGACTGAGCGACTGAACTGAACTGAAAGCAAAAGAACTACTTAGTTATCCTACATTGTGATGTAATAAATTATAGGTTTAAGCCACCAATTTGTGGGGCGGTTTGTTTCACAGCAATCAATAACTGAAATAGTTACTGCAAATATACCCATTTTATAGATCTAGAAGCTGAAGTTTTCTACATTAAAAATGAATTAAAATATCCTCCGCATAGCTAGCAAACAAATTATTCGAAGAGTTCTATTGCCTAATATCCGTCCACTAAGAAAACTACCCAACACTTCTTTCCATGGCAGCCAGCACTGGCAGAGGAAGGACACACGGCCTTGGAGACAAGCAAACAATGACAGTTAGTGGTGTAGCCTTCTGAACGTCTCCACCTGCAACCGTCTCTCCAATCTTTTATTAGAGCTTCAATTTTTTTTGAGTTTTTTAAAAATTTATTATTTTTTTAAATTTGAGGGTAATTGCTTTACACTATTGTATTGGTTTCCGCCATACATCAGCAAGAATCAGCCATAGGTATACACATACATGTCCCCCTTCTTGAACCCACCTCCCACCCATCCTATCCCTCTGGGCTGTCACAGAGCACCGGTTTGAGTAGAGCTTCACTTTTTAAAATTCAATTGATTTCTTTTTATTGAGGTATAATTTGGATGCAGTAAAACCCAAAGATCCTAAACAGACAATTCTATGACACAAAAAGTTCCCTCACGTCCTTTTCCAGACAGTCTTCATCCTAGAAGGAACAACTTTTCTCTTTTTTTCCAACAAGTATTTGTTTGGCCTGTTCTAGAACTTTACATAAATGGACAATTTTGGTTTTTGCAACTTGGCCTCTTTTGCTCAACATAATTGAGATCATCCATGCTATTCTGTACTATGACATACTTATGTACTATGAGGTACTTACATTGTACAGATAAGTAGTTTATTCTCTTATACTACTGTGTAGCATTCCACATCTGAATGCACCACTGTTTCTTTATCCATTCCTCTGTTGATGGACATTTGGGTTGTTTTTGTTTCTAAACAGCTTCATTTCAAACACTAAATATTTGGCTCTTGAAATGAGTCCATTAAGAAAGCTGCACACTTTGCTTTGTGTGTGTTTGTGTGCGTGAGTTAAAGTAGAATTGACTTTGGGAATCAATGTAGTTATGCTAAACACTTCGCATTTGAAATATAAAATAAGTTGGTCTGGTTCCCAGACTTCAAGGCTGGGAGGTAAACAGTTGGAGGGATGCTAATGTCAAAATAGCCTCGCAACTGAGCAGTCCCGTGTCTCAGCTCAGCGGTGGGGGTGTCCTCATAGGAAAGAGATGGCCATTCAGCACTGCCGTTTCAAGGTTCCAGCTCTATGCCCAGCACTTTGGCTGTTAACAATGTTTCTGTAAATACTCACCAGTGAGATTCTGGCATCATATGTGTAAACAGATCAGTGGTTCTGATCATTTAAAATCCTGGTATCAGCTGCCTCTCTCCCTTTCTCTAAGGCACTTAGGCGCATCCTGGTTTGCTAATTAAAACCAAGCACTAAAGCCTTTTAGCCTTGTGTGTGCAGCTAATTGGACCTTCAGGGATGCAATAAATGAGTCGATTAGCATTCACTAGCATGCATTTATCTAGCACCTGCTGTGTGCCAAACACCGCACAGTGTTAGCTGAGGTTCCTAACAGGGTGCAGGGAGAAAGTCTTAAGTTAAAGAACACTAGGGTTGATGTCCAAAAGCCTGAGTGTGATTACAGCTTTTGCACCTAACTGTTTTGAAGATCTTTGGCAATTCACTTTGTCTTGGAACCTCAATCTTGAGTTAATAAGAGGTCCTGATTTTTTCAAGTCACAAGCTCAGGTATGAAAACAAACATATATCCTTAATATTTCTACCACTCGACTATTCTGGGTTCCTAGTCTTTTGGATGGCAGACATTTAAACTCATTGCGTTTAAGGAATCACTCTCTTTTCCTAAAAAATCCTTCCCACTTGTCTCCGGAGCTATTGCTGAGTCCTCGGGGCTCAAGTACTGCGTGGAGGGGACTGGAAATCAGCCAGCTCTGCCCCTCACTTGCAGTCCACTAATTGTCACATGCTCCTTGGGCCTCAGTTCCTTACTCCTCCAGAATAAGTTCCTTTTTCTACTTTAAAACCTCCCCAGGTCTTCCGGTTTCAGGCCCCTCTTAGCACCGCACTGGGCCTGGAAGGGAGAAATTCTAGACTTCCCAGCACTGAGCTCCAGGACACGGTCCGGAAGCTCCAGGCTCCGAGTTATAAGCAGGCCAGCTGGCATTCACTCCTTCTGTGCCTGCTTGGATGGAGGGTCTTCTGAGGTCTTGTGATTTTCTCAGACTTCATCCAGAAGGCAAAGCACTGGCCCCTGCTGGTGTCCAAGGAACTTTGTGTAAATTAGAGGAAAAGCATCCCCGTTTTGTGAATGAGGTGCCCAGATGCACCTCTTCTGGGAAGACATCTGCAGGCTTGTGGGCAGTGTGCCAGCCGGTTCTCAGTCCACCAGCGAGAGACCGAGGGCCTGTGCCCTCCCAGGCCGGGCTCTCAGGCCCCTCCTACCTGGGTTCTCCCCGCTGTCCCCCTCCTGACCAGGTTCAGCTTGGGCTCTAGCTTCTTCTGCTCCTTCTTCACTCTCACGTTCCTTCCTCCCCATCTGGAAGCAGGCAGCAGCCTTCTCTGCTCACAGAATTGCCCTGCTCTCTTTCTCACTGGGTATGATGGGCTTTTGCAGTGAGTTTTCTTTCAAGGAGCTGTCACAGCCGTGCATATCAAAGGACTCTTTGGGAGACTTCTCTGGCAGTCCACTTGGGACTCTGTGCTTCCACTGCAGGGGGCACAGGTGTGACCCCTGGTCTGGGAACTAAGATCCCACAAGCCTCATGGCATGGCCTCACCAAAAAAAAAAAAAAAAAGCCAAAAAAATTGCAAAAAACTTCAATTATTTGGGAACTCAAAAGCCAGCACTAGACTCTTCCTTCCTCCCTGTATTTCTGTATGACTTCTCTCCCTAGGGTGAGGGATGTTAGGAGAAAGGACCACAGCTGAAGGACATACTTGGAGACCAGGGCAGCCATGGAGGGGGGCTGCTTGGATCTCCTTCAAGAAAGAACTTACCGTCCAGTCACAGGGAGGGATTTCGGCTGACGGACTCCAGCTGTGGTGCCAGCAGGAGCTGGAGCCGAGCTCGAGGTCTTCTTGGAGACCCTCTAGCCAATGGCTGATCATAGTGGCTTTCAAGGGCTTGGCTGTTTCCTCCCCAAACGGGACTCCTCCTAAGGATGACCTTTGCCGCGGTACCCCTCATCAGGCTGACCCTTGACTGAATCTCAGTCACGTCTGCCCAACAGTCTGGGGCTCGCCCTGTACCATCTGGTTTCCTTTCCCCACAGTGAACGCCCCATGCTCATCACTCATAGTCTGCTTTGCAGAGAAACCAGACTGACGCAGGTCTGAACACACTTCCAGTAATCAATTAAGTAACACTCTTCCAGGCAGCAGAGCGTGAAAATAACCAAACAGTCTAATTCCTATGGCTGCCAACATGCTCTCTTACATGTTCTATATCTGTATCTTAAAAAAAATGTGAGGGAGAGAACAGTTATGTACCAGGTAAATCACTCCACTTTGCAAAATGTCCAAAAGCAGAGATGTACTCATCCCTGCTCCTACTCATCCCTTCCCTCGGATCATTCCATCACCAACAGCAACAGAGGCAAAAGCAGCTTAAGGACTACAGAGCTGCCGCCAACCCCCAAGCAACAGGTCTGCTTAACCCGAGTTCTGCTTTATTTGAATTATCTTTCCCAAAAGGGCAAGCAATTAAAAAAATCAAAGTAAATAACTTTCTGGACAAAAAAATAGAAAACATGATTTTCGCCGTAAAGCAACACAGAAGCTACTGAAGGTGGGAACATCACCTTTTCAGTATGTGTGTATGAGTAATGAGTTCTGAGTGTCCTGCAAAAGTCTGACCTCAGCCTTCAGGGCTGCAGGCAGCGGCGACGATGCTCATATTCCAGGTAAGTGCAATTTCATTGCAGGTGCCCTGTAGATATATCTGGTCAGTCAACTTTTGCCCTTGAAAGGATTATATAAAACTCTCTGTAGGAACAGAAAGAGGTTCATAATGTGGAGGATTTTAAGTGATTTCAGCATCAACAACATCACTATAATTTTTGGAGCACCACGAGAACTCACTGTGAAGGTCAGAACATACATTTGAATGTAAACATTGTATGTAATCCAATCATTTGAAAAGTTAGTTAACTTTCATTCCTACTGCTCACTGGATGTTGGGTCAGGTGGTGGGCTGAGGATAAGAAGTGGAAGAGGAGTTTAGGGAGAGGATACAGCCCATCAGTCTACAAGTTTACCACTGCCTTTCAGGAACCTCACGTGTGAAGAGATTGTCCAGGAAACCAGAAGCGGTGGTTCCAGTGAGAAAGAGAGGCTAATTCTATTTCTTGCAAGCTGACAGACTTTCCTCCCGAGAGTTTAGATGAGTCCTCTTCATCTGCACACTTTCCCCTTAAAAGATGTCAATTCCCACCTTACCACTCTGTCATCCAAGTCTCTCAAATTCTATAGTGGAAAGTACAGGAAACAATCAGAAACCAAGACTTCAAAGAAGAGTCTGACAGAATTTAGAGGTTCTCTTAGAGTCTCTCTCTCTCTCTCTCTCTCTCTTTTGTTTAAATTTAATATTTTGTGGAATCGCTTGCTCCTTGGAAGAAAAGCCATGCTGAACACAGACAGTGTATGAAAAAGCAGAGACATCACTTTGCCAACAAAGGGCTGTATAGTCAAAGCTTTGGATTTTCCAGCAGTCATGTACAGATGTCAGAGTGGGACCATAAAAAAAGGCTGAGCACCAAAGAACCGATGCTTTTGAACTGTGGTGTTGGAGAAGACAGTTGAGAGGACTCCAAGGAGATCCAACCAGTTAATCCTAAAGGAAATCAACCCTGAATATTCTTTGGAAGGACTGATGCTGAAGCTAAAACTCCAATCCTTTGGCCACCTGATGCCAAGAACTGACTCATTTGAAAAAATCCCTGATCCTGGGAAAGATTGAAGGCAGGAGGAGAAGGGGACGACAGAGGATGAGGTGGTTGGATGGCATCACTGACTCAATAGACATGAGTTTAAGTAGGCCCCAAGAGTTGATGATGGACAGGCGTGCTGCAGTCCATTGGGTCTCAAAGAGTTGGATACAACTGAGTGACTGGACAACAAGTAGAGAGACAATATCCTCTGTTTACCAACAAGTTATTTCAACTCCCTCTATTTCTTGTCATAATCACAAATTCTTCTTCTTAGTATGTGGTGTATCCTATGGATTGGCCTCTCAAGAAATTAAAAGCAAGCAGAGCAGTCCAACTGGTAGATGAGTGTCCCAAGGCCTTCAGAAATTACTTATTAGTCAAGAGGATCTTACATCTATCCTAAACTCATCACAGAATTCATCTGTTACAAAATCTTGAAACAGCACCTGAAGACTTCCTGTTGGGTAGAATCGCTTTGCTTCTTGTATGCTGTGATTTCCTGTGCTCTGCAGACCAAGGGATTCCCTTCAGCCTCTTCCAGGGTGTCTTGGTGAGTGAATTAAAGAGTACATTGAGAGGTTGTCTTATTTGATTTCCTCAGGAGTGAGTGTAATGACAGCTAGACTTTCCAAATGTGCAAATAGCTTTAAAAAAGAGATTTGTTTTTCCAAAGACTCTGTTCTCTGGCTTACTCCTTATTGACCACAGCTCTGATCAAACACGCTTCCAAAAGTGAGTGATATATTATTTCCCCAATTATCATAAAGCAGCTACACCCCAATTTTTTAAAAAGGAAAAGAAAGTGTCCAAAACGAAATCACCTTCAACCCACCAAAAAAGCCCTCATCCAAAGTCAATTACGAATGTGCTTTAGATCACATTAGACCAGTAAATTCATTTTCACACTGGATAAGAATTCATTTGAAAAGCTATTTTTCATTTGTTTTACTTTCAGACAATTGCTTATTCCTCTCCCTCATCATAATGTCATGCCCTCCATAGTGGTCTATATAGTGAAAAAAAAAAAAAAAAAAACCTTGGGTGATACTAAAATCTAAGAACACATGGAAAGCTTTGCTAGGAAGAAAGAAAGCGAGGAACTAGAAGGCAAATCACTTACTGTGAAAAAATAAAAGCAAAATCTTAAAAACCAAAAAGTCTCTCTGTGACCTTCACTTCTCCCTTTCAAAGAAATCCGTGTTCCTTTTCTCAAAAATATTTTGATTAACATTCATCTCCAGGGATCTATAAGCCTCTGAGCAGCAAGGACTGAACAATAGTGAGAAATAAACGTGACTTTCAACTCAGATCTGTGTTTTATAACCAGTTCTTTGAAGACAAAGGTTAGTGAGTTTCCCGAGGGATGCCGCAGCTCACTTTCCTAGACTGCTGTTGTCCAGGCGTGAAGTGGTGTCTGACTCTCGGTGACTCCATGGACTGTAATATGCCAGGCTCCTCTGTCCTCCACTATCTCCCTGAGTTTGCTCAAATTTATGTCCATTGAATCGGTGATGCTACCTACCCTTCTCATCCTCTGCTGCCCTTTTCTCCTTTTGTCTTCAATCTTTCTCAGCATCAGGGTCTTTTCCAACGAGTCAGCTCTTTGCATCAAGTGGCCATAGTATTGGAGCTTCAGTATCAGTCCTTCCAGTGAATATTCAGAGTTAATTTCCACAGTGATTTTGGAGCCCAAGAAAATAAAATCTGTCACTGCTTTCACTTTTCCCCCATTGATTTGCCATGAAGTGATGGGACTAGATACCATGATCTTAGTTTTTGAGACACTGAGTTTCAAACCAGCTTTTTCACTCTCCTCTTTCACCTTCAAGAGGCTCTTTAGTTTTTCTTTACTTTATGCCATTAGAGTGATATTATGTGCATATCTGAGGTTGTTGATATTTCTCCCGGCAATTTTGATTCCAGCTTGTGAGTCATACAGCCTGCTATTTTGCATGGTGCACTCTGCACAGAAGTTAGATAAGCAGGGTGACAATACACAGCCTTGTCATCTTCCTTTCCCAATTTTGAACCAGTCTGTTGTTCCATGTCCTGTTCTAACTGCTGCTTCTTGACCGGCATACAGGTTTCTTAGGAGACAGGTAAGGTGATCTGGTAACCCCATCTCTTTAAGAACTTTCCACAATTTTTGGTGACCTACACAGTCAAAGGCTTTAGCGTAATCAATGAAGCAGAAGATGTTTTTCTGGGACTCCCTCGCTCTTCCCTGTGCTGGGAGGGACCACAGCCTGAAGAGCCACACCCAGTTCCCTGCACTGATATGTGGTCAACATTATGTAACTTATTTTTGTAAATGGCGGCCTGCATCACATTTTCTAAGGACACCTAAAATCAAACATTTTGGACTCCTTCTCTACTCAAAAATTGGACTAATTTCTGTTTCACAAAATGATAGAAACTATTCCCCATCAAAATTCCATTAAAACAAGACATGAATCATAAATCATTCAGTGTTATCCTTAATGTAAACCTACCAGACAGATGACTAAGGGCCAAATAGCTACAGTTTCAAATTTTAGAGAAAATAATGATAATTGAAATTGCTACCTAACTGGAACTATATCTAAGGGATATGGGCTATATCCATGTTCAGAGAAAAATACATAGCCTTATGTGCTTACAACAATTAATAAGAAATAATAAAAATTAATTAACTAACTTTTGATTAAAAATATTTATGGAAAATAAGTAGACACACTAAGGAAAAAAATAGTTTTAACAAAGATAAAAGTTAGAGAAGAAATAAGAAAAATAGAGATAATGCATGCATGCATGCATGCTAAGTCGCTTCAGTTGTGCCCGACTCTGTGCAGCCCACCAGGCTCCTCTGTCCACAGGATTCTCCAGGCAAGAATACTGGAGTGGGTTGCCATTGAACCAAAAACTGATATTTAGGAAATAAAATAAGTATATGACCATTAAGCTATAAAAGAAGGTCACAAATGTAAATATTTAAAACAAGATAACAGGAAAATAATTGCAGATAAAAAGGAAAGCAAAACAATTGTATATGTGTGTGCATGCTCAGTTTCATCTGTCTCTTTGCGATCTTATGGATGGTAGCCCGCCAGCCTCCTCTGTCCATGGGATTCTCCAGGCAAGAACACTGGAGAGGGCTGCCATGTCCTCCTCCAGGGGATCTTCCCAACCCAGGGATCCAATCTACGTCTCCTGTGTCTCCTGTATTGCAGCTGGGTTCTTTACTGCTGAGCCACTGGGGAAGCTCTGGGATAAGTTTTAGTCCTATGTATATTAATCAGAAAGATTACAAAAATTAAAACTTCTAATGAAAATATAACTCAGTAAAATTGGCCCTGTGTAATATGGTGAAATAAACAGAAAAAAACTGTATTTCAACTTGGACTTCACTTGAAAATCATCTAGGATGTTTCTGAAAGATAATGAACTGCTGCTGCTAAGTCACTTCAGTCGTGTCCGACTCTGTGTGACCCCAGAGATGGCAGCCCACCAGGCTCCCCCGTCCCTGGGATTCTCCAGGCAACAACACTGGAGTAGGTTGCCATTTCCTTCTCTAACGCGTGAAAGTGAAGTCACTGAGTCGTGTCCAACTCTCAGCAACCCCATGGACTGCAGCCTATCGGGCTCCTCCATCCATGGGAGTTTCCAGGCAAGAGTACTGGAGTGGGGTGCCATTGCCTTCTCTGGATAATGAACTGACTCTAGACTAAATCAGACCTTCTGCAACAACCTGCGATGAAGTCACATGTGGAAACAATCATCCCACCAAGGGTTAGAGAAATAAAATGACAACACAAAGTACATCTTTAAGGAGTTAATGTAGAGCTGATAGACAGTCAGACCTTAAAGGTGAGACCAGAGAGATGGAAAACCCAAGAAGTGAGCTGACTTTCTGCATGTCGCCTTTTCTCTGGCGGACATGTTGACTCATGGAGCAGAGGCAGAAGGCTGGGAGTACCAGCAAACAAACCCTGCAAAGAGGCAGAAGCATCAACAAAGTTTGGCAAGACCACAGGGCTGGGTCCTGGGGAGGGTGGTGGTGGGGGAGGAGGGAATTAGAATTCAGTGCTGGTGAGGTAGTCAAAATGTAAGGTCCAAGATCCCAGAGAAAGGCCATGCAGAGTTGTGAGATTTATTGGTTTCCCCTAAAGACATTTACTTAATTCTCCAGCTGCCCAGACCAAGAGGTTAATAATCCATGCAGAAGCCCAGGTCACGCAGAGAGAAGTTCCTGACAGTCTCGTGGTGTGAACCAGATTAAATTTGGAATCTGGGACTTGGTTGCCTCCCAAGGAGTCAATACGAGGTTGTCCGTTGAAAACCCTAGCAGGCTACCCATTAACAATAAAGGGAAATCAGAAATAGACTGAGCTTTCCTAAGGCCTAGTTTGAATCCATTCTGTCCTTGATTAGATTAGGCTGATCTCCCCTGACATCACCCAGAGCATTCAAAATTTTTCATCCACAAAGTACAGACTTGAATAAAAAATTATGAGGCATATCAAGAAACAGGACCAGGAGGAAGAAGGAGGCAGTAGAATATGCCCACAAGTAGCTCAGATATTAATAATTAGTCATATATCTTAAAATAGTAGTGATTAACATAGTCTCACTTTATGAGCCAACCAAAATTTATTTTAAAGAGAATTAAATGGGAANCTAGTTAAAAAGACAACCAAAAAAATAATAATAATAAGACATACACACACAACCTGTCCATGCCACACTCTCTTAGGAGAAGTCCAGGGTGTGCTTACATGTGAGGTAATAATAAGAAAGAGAGAAGGGACGTTTGCAAATCCATTTCTTTGGGTGAATCTAGCTCCTCCTGGCAGAGAGCTGTGTTTGTGTTACCAAGTACGCTCTTATTTTTTCTTTTTCTTGTTAAGGGTATCACCCTGGCCCCGAAAGTCACTCCATGTATAATAAGTGCAGTTCTAATGACTATTGATTGGGAAATCCCAGCCTTTCACTTGGCTGTCAGCTCTGCCTGGTGAGTTAGAAATAATCAATAGCCAAGTAGAGGCTGTAGTAGCAGCACAGAATGTGTCTCCTCTGGGTTGGGGGGTGGTGGGGGTGGGTACTCGGGTTTGGGGTAGGAAGTCCAGTTTATGGCAGCTTGGGGAACATACTGCGATTTCCAGAAATGTAGGAAGTGGTACCAGAGAGGAGGTCTAGCCAAAGTAGACATAGCCGTGTCTTAAGATAATTCCAGAAATGTGCCACATATCATAGCAAACTGATCACGGGCTGTCCTCTGTCACATGGGGGAACAGCTTTCAAGGCAAGTGCTGGTGTTTTGAACGGGGTGACAGTCTGAATGGGCAAACAGTAGAGTGCAATGATTATACCCACATTTTGCAGGATCGGACATCCTGAGCTGAGCTGAACTCTCAGTACTAACATTCATGCATGGTGGGGTCTTGGGAAGGCCATTTTAACTCACAGAGCCTCAATTTTGTCTCCTGTAAAATAGTCACTTCATTAATACCTACCTCAGAGGGATTTCTGAGGATGTAGTGATCCATGTAAAGCACTTAGCTGCACTGGGCACTTCATAAACACTCCATGGTATTAGCTGCTGCTCTTGCTGTTACTGTTAATAATACGACTGACCCCAGGTGGCCCCTGCTCCATGGCCAAATAGTGGTTCTGGCTCAGTACACCCTCCAGGCTAACCTCAACAGGAGACACTCATGGTTACTTAGGAATTCCAAATAAAGCTGTATTTCATCAATGAGCCAAACAAATATAAGCCACATATCAGGTTCTTGTGTCTAGACTTTATATAGGATGTATAAACAATTGAAACTGTGAACCTGAATGTGTGATGCTGTTTTTCCTTCTGAAATTTCCTCTAGTTGGTTTCGGCCGTATGAAAATTCGAATCTTTTATCTCCATGCCCTCTTCTTTCCGTCTCTCCCTATGGCATAACAGTTGAAAATTTAGGCCACACACCAAATAATCAGCTAATGCTTGATCTTTGCACAACTTTCCCACCAAAGGATGGTCCACACTTTACTCCAACACTTCTGGTAACTAAAACTATCTCTGCAACTCTTATGGCAGTCCAGTCTTTTGTGCCTTTTGAATAAACTTATTATTCTGGTATAATTTTATATCTACAGGAAAACTGAAAAAAACACACTCTTCTTTAGTCCCTCGTCTTCTAAGAATTGTTGCCTGTTGTTGTTTAGTCACTCGGTCGTCTCCTACTCTTGCAATGCCATGCCCACCAGCCTCCTCTGTCCATGGGATTCTCCAGGCAAGAATACTGGAGTGGGTTGCCATTTCCTTCCCCAGGGGATCTTCCCGACCCTGGGATCGAACCCAGGTCTCCTGCATTAGCAGGTGGATTCTTGACCACTGAGCCGCTAGGGAAGCCCATTCTAAGATATTGCCAACAAATGTATCCTTATGGGAGCATGGACTTCTGTGAGCAAGGGATTTATCCTCTTCCCCCACCCACAGGCAGAGTGCATGTCTCCACGTCTCTAGTGCTGGGCTGAGCTGCTCGGATTACTTGGTCCAGAGGCAGAGTGACCGTGACGTGAGCAGAGAGGCCTTTAGCACCTTTAGCACTAAGCCTGGTGGTTGCCTGCCAGTAAGCCGCCATGAGATGTGCATTCCCTAGACAGCAGTGCTCCAAAGAAGATGAGGGACACGTGAAAAGACCTGAGTCACACCTCCTGGAGTGAAGTCCAGCTTACCTACAGCCTGATGCAAGACTGCTCTGCAAAGTCCAGCTTGGACCAGCCAGACCACACTCCTGCAGACCCATGAGCAGGAAACCAGTGCTCCCTGATGTAAGCCACTGAGTTTGGGGGTAGTTTTTTTTTCCTCGGCGTCATTTGTGGCTAATCTGGTTGATGCCCTCTCTGTTTTAAGTCAGAGCATCATAAGCCATTTTGCTAAATTCCTTGCTGACACTGCAGAGTATTTCTATAACAGTCTCCTGAAATATCTGCCCTAGAATCATATCCCAGTGGTAATTTAGGAGTTTAGTTTAATAGTCATCTAGTCCAGGAGTTACACAATAGAGTCCTCCACACCCCCTGGGTTTCCAATTTAATTTATCAGCAATGGGGTCTAGACATCAGTATTTTATAAAAGTTCCCTGGATGGGAACAACATGCAATCAAGATGGAAAACCATTGACCAGTGGGGTGAGATGTGGCGCCTATGCTGTGTGTTTGGGAGGGAGAAGCTAAGGAAACCAGAGAGAGCAGAAAATCCCAACCAGGCCACGTGAAGGCCTGTGCGGTGACTGCAGGAGTACCCAGGCAGAGCTCCTGTTACAGTCACGACAGCTATAAAATCTCATGGGCTCACTGTCGCTCGCTCCGTGGGGGAAAAATCAAAGCTCAGGCCCAGGACCAGCGACATCTGTAGACACGGAAACGTCGAGAAACTGTGCGATTTCCCCAAAGGAGGATCAGCCAGAGCCATCACAGTGGGGCGGGTGGATAAGCAAGAAACCTTTCGTCTAGAAAGTCTGTATTAAGACTGCACCTTGGGAGGCCTGTTTAATTATGATGCCTCCAACTTTATAACCGAAGAGATTTCTGTTCCCTTTTAAATAAACAACCCAGTTTACAAGTTTTTGCAACTCATTTTCAACTCCTCTGGGCACCCTTGGACTTGTCAGCTGTGGTTCCCAGTAATTGCTCTGCTCAAATTATGTTGATTAGAAATCTATAAAGTCTGACATTAAGCCTTGACATAAACAGGATCAATGACAGGTGATAAAATTATAAAGAAAAAACTGATTAGAAGGAAAGAACAGAGTGGTTACAGGTCAGAAAGGCCCTGGTTCAAGTTTGGATTTCCTGTTTATGAGCTGAGGGATCTCGGGCAAATTGCTTCAGTTTCTTTGCCTCCATTTCCTTGTAGACATGAAATGAAGTGCAGAATTTTTTCACTGGAGTTCTGGTGAGGAAGACACTAACCTAAGGCAAACTGTACTTTCCCCGGGGGTGGCAGACAGTTGAGGGAAGAATGGAAATAGCTCTAAAGGAAGGGAGAAATAGGAGGGGAAGTGGGGGCCCAGAGGGACTCTGGGGACAAGCCTAGATGACTTTTTAAAAAGCAGGGACATCACTTTGCCAACAAAGATTTGTATAGTTAAAGCTATGGTTTTTCCAGTAGTCATGTACAGATGTGAGAACTGGACCATAAAGAAGGCTGAGCACAAAAGAATTGATGCTTTTGAACTGTGGTGCTGGAGAAGACTCTTGGGAGTCCCTTGGACTGCAAGGAGATCCAACCAGTCCATTCTGAAGGAAATCAACCTTGAATATCCATTGGAAGGAGTGATGCTGAGCTGAAGCTCCAATACTTTGGCCACCTGATGTGAAGGGCTGACAGAAAAGACCCTGATTCTGGGAAAGATTGAAGGCAGGAGGAGATGACAGAGGATGAGACGGTAGAGTGTCATCATCAACACAATGGACATGAGTTTGAGAAAACTTCAGGAGATACGGAAGGCTACCATGCTGCAGTCCATATGGTCACAAAGAGCCGGACGTGACTTTAGGGACTGAACAACAATAACAAAGGCCCACAGGGCTTCTCCGGCGGTGTTAGCAGTAAAGAACCCACCTGCCAGCGCAGGAGACCCAGGAGACAGTGGGTTCGATCCCTGGGTGGGGAAGATCCCCTGGAGGAGGGCGTGGTAACCCTCTCCAGTATGCTTTCCTGGAAAGTCCCATGGACAGAAGATCCTGGCAGGCTACAGTCCATGGGGTCACAAAGAGTCAGACATGACTTAGCATGCATGCCAAGACCCACATCACTTGTCACAGTTTCCAGAGCTGGATTTGAGAAGGCTGCAGACAGTCTGGCTCTAACATGGCTTTATAACATGAAGGTTGTTGTGAGGGTAAAAATGTGCTAAAATGTAGAAAAGCATTTGTTCCAGCACATAGAGAGTATCAGACAAATGGGTGATACTAGACCACTTATTATTATCACGAGTATTCTCATTATTAATTTTTCCTATTTTTAAAGATAGCTAACAGGCATCCATTTATTCCAAAACGTTTACTTTAAAAGCCCATGGCACTACAGGAAACATTGATTAATGTAACCTACAAAATAAAAAAGAAAGTGAAGGATTTTTCTGAGGACTTCAGAATCCAACTGTACTTTCAGCTCAACAGACAATTTCAGGCCCAAGCATGGGTGAACTAAGTGAAGTTTTGGGGTTGCTAAGAGAATGCAGTCCACAGAGGCCATGCTGATCACATGCAGGACTGCAGGCTGAGTGATGGGGGCACGTCCGTGTTTCCAGAGTTTCCAAAACCGTTCATGACAGTGTAGCGAACAGGAGAGAAGGGCTGAAGGGAGTGCAAGGAAGGAGATAATGAAGGACCGATGCCCTTTCCAATCCAACGAAACAAAACTGTGGCCCGAAATAAAAGAAGTTCTGATATAAACGTTCTCTTTCTAATTTGCTCCATTTGTACTTGGCCAAGGAAATTTTCCAGTGTCTCTGACACGTTGAGGACAAATCGCTAATGAGGAGCTCTGCGCGTGCGTGCAGCAGCAGCCCCGCTAAAGGTCAGCAGAACCCAGACAGACCTGACGGCAGGCTTGGGAAAGGCCGGCCCGGGGAAGCGAGCCACCGGGAATGGGAGGCTCCTCTTGCTGGGGCAGAAAACTCAGCCTCTGCACTGGTGCCAAGCCAAATCTCAGAGATACAGTTTTGGGTGAAGTAGAAAAGAATGGCTTTATTGCTTTGCCAGGCAAAGGGGACACAAGGGGCGTGTGTTTCAGAAACTGTGCGTCCCAACCCAGTGAGGACTTGGTGAGGAGTTCTATGAGCTTCCCTGGTGGCTCAGAGGGTAAAGCGTCTGTCCACAATGCAGGAGACCTGGGTTTGATCCCTGGATCAGGAAGATCCCCTGGAGAAGGAAATGGCAACCCACTCCAGGATTCTTGCCTGGAGAATCCCATGGAGAGGGGAGCCTTGTGGGCTACAGTCCAGGGGGTCTCAAAGAGTTGAACATGACTGAGCGACTTCACTTCCACTTTCTTTCACTTTCTGTGGCAGTGGTTCAAGGCCAGGCTTGCTGATAAGATTGGGTGCATGCAGGCCTGCAGTCCCTTAAGCTGGTCTCGGGTGATCTCCTGATAAACTTCTCTGGTTCCTTTAACCTAGCCTCGGGTGGCCTTCTCAATGGGGGTTTTAGTTTTCAGAAGAACTCAAAGATATAGTTCCGTGTAGTGATGGACATGAGTTTGAGCAAGCTCCGGGAGTTGGTGATGGACAGGGAAGCCTGGCATGCTGCAGTCCATGGGGCTGCAAAGAGTTGGGTGTGACTGAGCGACTGCGCTGAACTGAGCAGACCTCTTGGAGCAGGACGCTGCACCGAGGCTGCACTGGTGTTTCTCGGCTGCCCCTCCCTCCTCTCTGCATCCCCTCCCTTCCCTGATTGTATGTGTCTGACTCTTTGCGACAATGTGTACTGTAGCCCGCCAGGCTCCTCTGTCCATGGGATTCTCCAGGCAGGAACACTGGAGTGGATTACCATTCCCTTCTCCAGGGGATCTTCCGGACCCAGGAATCGAACCCACGTCTCCTGCATTAGCAGGTGGATTCTTTACTGTCTGGGCCACCAGGGAACCTGAACCCTGATTAGCAACTACCCTTTTTAGCAACTGTTTGAATCAACCTATTGGAACTCAGGGAAGGTCAAGGAGGCTGGAGTCTATTCCCTCCAAACAAGAAACAGGAAACACAGAAAGCTTTCTGTGCCCAGGAGCCCCACAGGGGTCCTGCTCAGTTTCATTCCCTGCAGTGCTCAAGGGGGGAAGAACCAAGGGCCCTAACATTGGATTGAGAAAGGCAAAGCCAAACAGAAACCACTTTATTCTATACTGAGCAAAAGCCTCCCTCATCTGGGGAACAATGTAGCTTCCGGTTGCAAATCTGCTCCAAACACTCCCTGCTGTTGTGCAACTTTCTTCAACTGAATGGGAGACCATCAGCATGAAGCAGTGTTGCTTAAAGAAGTACAATTTTGTACCTAAGATGAGATGCCCTTTGGAGACACTGATTTATTCTTCTCCGTGAACACTACTGTGTGAGCCCTGTGCCCTGCAGATTCAGGATGGAGCTTGTCTCCAGCAAACCCCATCAGAAAGGAAGCTGGGGGTGTGGGCTTCTATTTACATTTCTCTTATACACTTTCAGAATGTGTTCATGTAGGGCCTTCAGTTCCTTACAGCTGTGAGTATTTAAGAAAGGATTTGCTGAACTAGGTTCACTGGCATGAAATGTAAGACACATTCTGATGTATACTCCTTTCACCTCCAAAAGACTATAAGAAAGATAGAATCTCTGCAACTTAGCCCTGGGGCTAGAAGGGGAAGTGTTCTTGTTTCCCAAGGTAAGGTAATTTTAGTCATAATTCCTTCCCAACCATAACAGTGGAACAGTCATTTTTCCTTATCTTGGTATCAGGACCCTTTGGCTATGATCTCTATAATCTCTCTTTTTTTTTCTCTTTATATATACACATATACAAGTGTATGTGTGTGTAGCCTGGCAGGCTACAGTCCAGAGGGTCACAAAGAGTCAGACACGACTGAAGCAACTTAGCCACTGGGGGAATGCCTGCATATACATATACATGTATATATATCATGAGGCTTCCCAAATGGCTCAGTGGGTCAAGAATCTGCCTGCAATGCAGGAATTGCAGGAGACACAGGTCTGATCCCTGGGTTGGGAAGATCCCCTGGAGGTGGAAATGGCAACCCACTCCAGGATTCTTGTTGGGAGAATCCCATGGACAGAGGAGCCTGGCGGGCTATAGTCCAAAGGGTCACAAAGTCAGACACAACTATGTCTGTGAATTTATTTATATGGAAAGAAATTACAAACTCAGTAATTACATCCTACTTCATTCTGTATGAGTTGAACCATCTTAATAGTAAAGAATAAAATTTTATGAACTCAGGACCATCCCAGAACATTAATATAAGAAATAAAATTGATGGGAAGAAACAGTACCTGTCACGAAGCCAGTAAAGACAGTTTTAACAGAAAGAATGTTTTTAAATGTACTTGCTACACCATGGACCATAGGAAACTCCTGACACTCTTGCAGCTCAGGGGTCTTGACCTGAGGGGGATGGTTGGCCCTGTGGGGCATTTGGCAATCCTTAAACTATTTCTGTCACAAGCAGAGTGGGGGCGGCACCCAGTGAGGGAGGGCTGCTGGACACTTGACGGCCACACGTAGACAGTAATTCTCCGGCCCCGAACATCACTGATGGCTGTTCAGAACTCCCATTGCAGCTGTGGTCCTTGGGAATGCCAACAGAGAAACTGAGGAATCAAAGCTAGACCAAGAGCTGAAAGCAAGAGGTGGAAAATGGTACAGCTAGGCCGGATGTGGGGGACTCTGTTCATGCCAGAAAGAAGAAGGAGCAGCAGAGAAAATGGAATAAAAGGCACCTCAATACATAACCAACATGCAACTATACTACCTGAATTCTACTTTTCCCTGGAAAGAGTTAAACCCCAAAGTTTAAATACATCACAGCGTTAAAGAAAAAAAAGAAAGAAAGAAACACATACCATTAACGGAACAAAATTTTATAGGAATTTCTGGAAAATGGGAAGCAAACTGAATAGAACTGATAGGTAAAGAAAACGACAACCCCGAATAGGGTAGGATAGGTCTCTGGGAAAAGATTTCAAACAAGACAGAATCAATTTAGAAGGTATAGGCCAGTGTTCCCTAAAATTGGCAGCACATTAGAATCTGGGCATCTTTAAAGTTTTCAGTGCTCAAGCCACACCCCAGACCAACTAAATCACAATCACGGGGTGGGGGGTGGGAGGGGAGATGCCACATGAACACTTCTGTAAGCTTCCCTGGTGATTCCAGCGTGAAGACAAATTTGGAAATCACTGCTGCAGGAAAACAAAGGGAAAGCAATAGTAATCAACTGAAGCCGTCCTTCTCAGAATGTTACCCGCCTGTGGATCGCTGAGCGCCCCACATGTAGATTCTGTTCCAGCAGGTTCGGGTGGGGCCTGAAATTCTGTATTTTTAATCAGCCTTCAGGGGCTGCGCATGCTTCTGGTTCATGGATCACTGTTCGAAGAACAAGGAACTGAAGAGAAATAAACAGCCCAGTCCGACCCCTCACCCCCAGCCGCCCCCAGTTCTCATCAATACCCAAACTGCTTCTAGTGTTCATTCTCTGGTTAGAGCACTGAGGCTAGTTTTCTAAACTTAGTGGAGGGGAGGCCGGGAGGAGGCCAGCAGGAAAGTAAGAAAGACCTAAGGGCGCTCCTGGCCTGCGCAACAGACGGTGAGAAACAAGAAAATAAAGGCCAATGAGCCCAGGAGCTGAAGGTGTTTTGGGGCATCATTTTTATCCACAAGAAAACAAAACAAGGCTATAGGTTATAGCGAAAATATTTTTGGCAATGACCTTAATTACCAAAATTAGTGAAATCTTACAACTGAACATTAAATAGCCAGTAAGGGAAATCAACCCAGAATACTCGTTGGGAGGACTGATGCTGAAGCTGAAGCTCCAGTATTTTGGTCATCTGATGTGAACAGCTGACTCATTGGAAAAGTCCCTGATGCTGGGAACAATTGAAGGTAAGAAGAGAAGTGGGTAACAGAGGATGAGGTGGTTGGAAGGCATCACCGATGCAATGGACATGAACTTCAGCAAACTTCAAGAGATGGTGAGGGACAGGGAAGCCTGGCACGCTGCAGCCCATGGGGTTGCAAAGAGTCAGATTTGACCTGGTGACTGAACAACAACAACAATTATGTTACGGAAGAATAAGTAATGATATGGAAAGAAACTGATTATGTAGCTTCAATTTTAAAAATAGAAGGGAAATAATAAATGAGTGAGCAAGAAGCACTTTTAAGAGTTAATATACCTACTAAGTGAAGTAGGTATTTTCCAGCACAAGCTGGAATCAAGATTGCCACGAGAAATATTAATAACCAAATGACACCATCCTTATGGCAGAAAGCAAAGAAGAACTAAANGCAAAAATAAGTGAGTCTGCTAGGTTTGAAGAGCAAATTTTATAGCTCTATCAGCAGAGTTCTTACTACCTTTAGAAACTTCATCCTTCTGCCCTGAGTTCTACCCTGAATTACTGCTATCTGAGTAGACAGTTGTAAAGCCTCTAACAAACTGGCTATCACTTTTCCAAAAGAAAATTTTTTTCTCATCAAAGTAAAAATTCCCCATTTCTCCAAATTTACCCTGTGGCATGGCAGAACCAACCTGGAGGAGGGCATGACAACCAACTCCAGTATTCTTGCCCGGAAAATCCCATGGACAGAAGAGCCTGGGGGGCTACAGTCGATGGATTCAAAAAGAGTCAGACACAACTGAGCGATTGAATACACATATCGCAGAACCAAATAATTATTGGTATTATATGTATCCATTTTAAGTCTAGGACCAAGAATTGCAGCTCTAGGAACTGTTGTTAACTTATCTGCTTCTGCAGACCTAACTCCGGACAAAACATCCAAGATTTCATGTCACTGTTGCAGAGGAAGCCTTAAGTCGGCCACTTTTATCTTGAGTACATGACCCAGCAGTAAACATTATCAAATTTGCCTTTTAAACAGAAATATCAAATAAGTTATGCCAGATTTTTCAAAATTTAGACTCCGAAGCTTAGGGTGAGAGAGAAGCTGTAGCCAATATCAATTATTCAAAAGCCTCTTCAGACTCTAGGGATAAACCCCNAACTGAACTGAGAACCTAAAATGATACAAATGAACTGATTTACAAAACACAAACAGACTCACAGACATAGAAACTAATTTATAGTTACCAAAGGGGAAAGATGGTGGGGAGGAATAAATTAGGAGCTTGAGGTTAACATATACGCACTATTATATATAAAGCAAATAACTATTAAGGACCTACTATATAGCACAGAAAAGTCTTCCTAATATTCTGTGATAACCTATATGAGAAAGGAATCTGAAAAATGGATATATGTATATGTATAACTGATTCACTTAGCTATACGGCTGAAAGTAACACAACATTGTAAATCAACCATACTCCAATAAATTCTTTAAGAAAGAGTTTTTACACTTGTAGATTACTTGTCATTATGTCTTTGGAAGGGGTGGTGGAATTGTAGGTGATTCTTATCTTCCTGGGCTTCCCTGGTGGCTCAGATGGTAAAGTGTCTGCCTGCGATGTGGGACACCTGGGTTCAATCCCTGGGTCGGGAAGATCCCCTGGAGAAGGAAATAGCAACCCACTCCAGTATTCTTGGCCTGGAGAATCCCAGGGACAGAGGAGCCTGGTGGGCTATAGTCCATGGGGTCGCAAAGACCCCATCTTCTTCTTAGTAGAGACAAGATAATAGAAATAGACCTCTTTTCCTCAAAACAAAGTATTTAGGTCTCAAACATTACTTAGTCTTACTCCCAATGCCCAGAGGCCAGTTAAGCTGCTCCTGATGGCCTTCCAGGTCCCTGGTGCCTGCTACCAGCAACATCTATGGTCACTAAGAGCCTGTGCTGCTGACCACCTCCGCCCCACAGCCTGGTGCCATTTGGTTAGCGGATGGTCTGGTGTTACTAATGAGCTCTCCTACCCTTGGGCTCTGACGCCACCCAAGAGCTCTCAGAGCTTGACCTACAAGCCCAGCTCATTGCTCCCAGGGCAAAGAACCCTGATTCTGAGTGTGGCAGTCATTCAGGGATGAAATGAGACCAAAAACTATTACAAATAGTGAATAGCCATCACACATTTGTTCTGGTTTTGTGTCTCAAAATGGTACCTTTACTAGGTAGCATGTCCCATCTCAAGGACTTTTGTTTAAGACAAAAGTCTTAAAATCAACTTACGTGTTCCCAATCATAAGGCCCCACATTTCTTTATTTTTTTAAATGCCAAAAACATTTTGTATTGGAGGATAGCCAATTAACATTGTTGTAATGGTTTCAGGTGAACCTTGAAGGGATCAGCCATACATATCCAGTCTCCATTCTCCCCCAAGCCCCATATAGCCCGACATTACTCTTATAATTCCTACACTGGCAGGTTTGGGGAGAGCGATTTACATGGATACCTGGGATCCTCCTTGACTTCTCAGGATTCCCGAGGTTGACACACTGATGATGTTCCTTCTCATGACCCCACACTAACTTTAAAAAAAAAAAAAAGGTTTCTGAAGAAGCTTGTGGCACAATACTTCACTGATGAACATATTAACAAACAGAAATTTTATTTTTTAAAAATTAATAATCCAGAAGACAATAAGTGAACAAAATTTAAGACTATAGGTCATAAGTGACTGCTATACAATGGGCCCAATAACAACACCATTTAGCTATTTTAACAGCACTTGATGCAGAAAGAAAAACTGATCAGAGTATTTCAACTCTCCCTCCCCCCAAATATTGACATGACATTTCAAGTTTCTGGCTAAAGATTCATGGGCAGTTGCCTCTGGTAGACCATTAGTCATTCTGTGTCGTTATGGACAACCTCAGATCTGAAGTTATTAGCTTTTTAACCCTTCTTTGTAATTAGATCAGCATAATTTTCTGTAAAAAGGCAATAAATCAATAAGTCAGCCAAAGGAAATATTTCCCACCTCAGGCAACATATAATTAGCCTATTAGCCTCAAATGTCTTTGAAGTAAATTGCTTGAAGTTTATTGTCGAGTTAAATTCTTCCAATTTGCTAAGCATCTATCATAGGTTTGTTTACATGTCATGCTATACAGTAATTATAATTAAGCCCTTTGTTTAGCCATAGTTTTTTTCATTTAGAGCCCTTTCTTATTAAAATGGAAAAACTCTCTACACACTAAGAAAGCTAGAAGCTCTCATTACAAAATAGAAGAGTCAAACAGTCATCTCTATCAAAGTCACCTAGCTCAGAAATGTTGTTTGTAAATATGTTTCCTATTATATCATCTTTCTAAAATTTTATAAGTTTATCTTTCTAAAATTTCACAGGGAAGACACTCTAAAATTGCAGCTAATGAAAGACAAACCATGATTCTGGAAATCATCAAGGCAAGTGCTTTGAGTACAAAAGAACTTGACAACTAAAAAAAGTCTGAAAAGTAACAATATGCTTTACCGAATATTCCAACTATTAAAATTATGTATGCCCACTAGTTAGCTAATATTCTGGCATTCAGTTTCACAAATCAATCTTCTCTGAGTTTGGCAACATTGATAGATTTTCCAAAGCCCTACCATTTCGGGTGAATTTAACAGCATTGGATTTCTTTCGTTGTTGTTGCTTTTAGTGGAAAAAAAAATGGTTTTTCTTCTTTTTATTCATTTTTATTTAAAAAACTCTTTTCTTTCTTTCTTTCTTTCTTTCTTTTTTTTTTTTACCAACCTTTGTGCTGAAAGCTGATTTTCAATAGATTACAGAGTGGGGACTACTCTGCTATGTATGAAACCTCAACCCCAAAGCACTGGATTTCCAACTGTTCAAAGCTACAAACTACCAGGTACCAACCAAGAGACAGACGCTCTATTAAGCTCCTGTCAAAAAACATCCAGCCAAAACCTTGCTCATTTCCAAGCAATCATTCTAGACCTCAAGGGCCCCAGAGCCAACATGGAGAGAGCTGCGCAGGGGCCGGTGCGCCCCCCGCGGGAGGGCCGCGGCGCGGCTGGGGAAGCCGGATCTGAGACTGCACCTCTCAGTGCCGGGCATGTTGCTGAGATGGTTGCTGGAAGTGGCTTTTTACAAATAAGAACATAAATATATTGGCTATCTCTGTTTTTCAGGGATAGGGTTTAAAAATGAGAAAAACTGTGTCACCAGTATGTAGTACAAGAAGACAGTAAAGACCAAGAAGAAATCATTTCCCTCCAGGGTTTCTTCTCATGCAAAACTCAATACATCTCAAAGAGAAACCCATGTCCTCTTCCTCATCTCTGAGATCTTGGCTTGTCATCCCATGAATCTACTTCATTCAATGGTGTGTGTCATTATTCTTCAATCAAATAGGCACAAATTCTTAAAGGCATCTTTTATCCTTCCTTCTTTATATATCAACTCAATTTATCATGAAGTCCTATCAATAATTCAAAATAATTCATTTCTGTTCTTCCCTATTTCTTCAGATAGGTTCTCAGCCTAAGGCTTCATTAAGATATTCCTAAACATAGAACATAACCTAACAATAGATCACATAACTTACTGGTTTTATTCATTAACATAATGTAAATGTCCCAATTTATAATTTTACATTTTCATCTTGCTTTCTCCAGTGAAAAATCTATTTCCTTGGGATTGGAACCTGATAACCATGAAATAAGAACTCTTAGAATTGACTGAAGTAGGATGTGATTATATTCAAATAACATTTTTGGATTTATTATAGAGTTTACCTTTCTAAATCAAAGTTGTTCTAAAGTCATTTATGCCAAATACAGAGTGTCTCCCTTTTTCCTTTTTTTAAAAATTTATTTCATTTTATTGGAGTAGATTTACAATGTTGTGTTCATTTCAGGCATACAGCATAGTGATTCAGTTACATTGTTGTTTAGTTGTTAAGTCCAACTATTTGTGACCCTATGGACTGTAGCCCACCAGGCTTCTCTGTCCTTGGGATTTTCCAGGCAAGAATATTGGAGTGGGTTGCCATTTCCTTCTCCGGGGAATCTTCCCAATCCAGGGATCAAATCTGTGTCTCCTGCTTGGCAGGCGGATTCTTTACCACTGAGCCACCTGGTAAGATTCAGCTATACAAATACATATATCCTTTTTTTTTTCTTTTCCCATGTAAGTTATTACAGAATATTAAGTAGAATCCCCTGTGCTATACAGTAGGTGCTTATTGGCTCTCTAGCTTATATATAGTAGTGTGTGTATGTTAATTCCAATCTCCTAATTTATCCCCCCCTATCTTTCCCCTTTGGTAACCATAAGTTTGTTTTCTGAAATCTGTGAGTCTGTTTTGTGAATAAGTTTACTCACATCATTCTTTTTAGATTCCATGTATAGTGATATCCTTTGTCCGACTCACTTTACTTAGTTTGATAATCTCTAGGTCCAACCACGTTGCTGCGAATGCCAGTATTTCATTCTCCTCAAAGAACTGAGTAATAGTCCATTATAAATATGTGCGTACTGCATCTTCTTTATCTGTCCTTCTGTTGGTGTATGTTTAGATTGCTTCCGTGTCTTGGCTATTGTCAAGAGTGCTGCTGTGAACATTGGGGCGCATGTGTCTTTTCATCTCCCTCATTCCAAATACTGGATTAGTTACTGTGTGCTTCAAAATCCTGGGGCTGAAGGATCTGCCTCTGGAATAATCCTCTCCTTCCATGGCTGCTGGCAGAAGGCCTGGGTTCATCCTGGGTAGCTACCTGGGCTGCCTGAGAATCTTCACAATGTGGCTGGCTTCTGCCAGGATGAACAGTCCAAGAGCCAAAAAGGCAAAGCCAGGATGCTTCTTACCGTCTGTCTTTGGAAGTTACACATCATATTCTCGTTGGTTTCACAGGTCAGCCCCACCTACTGTGGAAGAGGATTGTCCAACGGTGGGAATACCAGGAAAAAGAGATTCCTGAGGGCCGTTTAAGAGGATGGATACAATGTCAGCAACAAGCGATCATGACTGTGGATGCTGCCGTCATCAAACATTTCTGTGGGTCACTATTTCATTTTACAATTTCCCAGTTTACAAATATATTTTTGATTAGAACAGTAACTTCTAGATTGGAAATTAGAAAGACAGTAACCTAAAGTTTGGTACATAGAAACAGAGCCATAGAACTGGAACCTGTTACTTGAATTCAGATAACTCTAGACGACCTATTGGAATAAACGGCTACAATAAATCTTCTTCGCAGTTCTACATGCTTATATTTATTTATATACCCTCTTTTTTGTTATGTAAAGTGAACGTCACTCAGTCGTGCCCAACTCGTCATGACCCATGGACTATACAGTCCATGGAATTCTCCAGGCCAGAATACTGGAGTGGGTTGCCATTTCCTTCTCCAGGGGATCTTCCCAAACCAGGGATCAAACCCAGATTTCCTGCATTGCAGGCAGATTCTTTGCTAGCTGAGCCACAAGGGAAGCCCAGAAACTCTATAGAGGCCACATGATCATGGGTTTTGATTTCACTTCACCTCTTTTAAGTTTGACACCCGAGGTACATTGCAGANACCCAGATTTCCTGCATTGCAGGCAGATTCTTTGCCAGCTGAGCCACAAGGGAAGCCCAGAAACTCTATAGAGGCCACATGATCATGGGTTTTGATTTCACTTCACCTCTTTTAAGTTTGACACCCGAGGTACATTGCAGATTCAATTACAGCTTTAATAATCTCATCTTCGCCACTCAAAATGTGGTCTAAGGACCAACAATGTCATCACCATCTTGGAATTTGTTAGAACTGCAAACTGACGAGCCTCACTTCAGACCCATTGAATTAGAATCTGTGTTTTTAGCAAGGTGGGAGATAATCTGTGTGGGCGTTGTTTACCTAGGAACTACTTCACAGACTGAAAGCTGTTATGTCACATTTTTTACCTCTTTAAAGAAAAACGCCTACGGGGTCCATCTACATGGCAGATATCTCAGATCACATTTGACTGAGTGGCATTACTATAACCTCGTGTGCTGGACAGCCTCTCTTGGCTTTTCCCAGGGAAAAAAGCAAAAATTCATTGCTATTCCTCTCTGTAAAATCTAAGTGTACAGATAGACAGAAATGAATGTGAGGAATACATTTTTTCATTTTTGTCTTGTTTTCTCCTAGTGTACTGAATACAAAGGCATTAGGTTCTTTCCAAGACAATAAAGAATCTGCCTGCAACACAGGAGACCTGGGTTCGATCCCTGGGTTGGGAAGATTCTCCCAGAAAGAGATTGGCAGTATTCTCGCCAGTATTCTTGCCTGGAGAATTCCATGGACAGAGGAGGCTGGTGGGCTACCGGCCAAGGGGTCACAAAGAGTCGGACACGCCTGAGCGACTAAGAACACACATGGTGAAAATCTTACAAAAACACAAAACGTACAAAAGATAAAATCACAATTCTCTTGAGATAAAATGCCAACTCCCACCATGAACTTGGGCAAATCACCAGCTCACTCTTAGTCTCAGGAGTCAAAAGAGGAACACAACAAGTTTTCCTGTTTAAATTTTTGCACTTCTACAGTCATGTAGAAAGTCAGTCCTACAGTCTGGAAGGCATGGATAGAGAGGAGTTTTCTAGATAATATTCTGGAAATTGGAGCTGCAGGGCTCTTCACTTTAGAGACGAAAGGACTGAAGTTTACCTGAGGCTTCGCACCAAGTAAGTGCAGAGCTGAATGGAGTGACTCCATCTGTGTGAAGTGTGTTGCCGTTCAGTCGCTCAGTCGTGTCCTACTCTTTTCGACCCCATGGACTGCAGCATGCCAGACTTCCCTGTCCTTCACCAACTCCCAGAGTCTACTCAAACTCATGTCCATTGAGTCAGTGTTGCCAGCCAACCATCTCATCCTCTGTTGTCCCCTTCTCCTCCTGCCTTCAATCTTTCCCAGCATCAGGGTCTTTTCTAATGAGTCTGCTCTTCGTATCAGGTGGCCAAAGTATTGGCATTTCAGCTTCAGTATCAGTCCTTCTACTGAACATTCAGGACTGACTTCCTTTAGGATTGACTGGTTTGATCTCTTTGCAGTAAGGTTTAGCAAAGGTAAAAATAATTTATGGGGATGAGAGTCATGTCTGTACCCGCTGGCACCATTTCTCAGGTTACAGAGTAGAGGATGGTGAGAAACACATGGTAGTTTCAGCTCCACACTTACTTCACAGACGTGGAATCATTCCATTTGCACCCAGAGACCCTGCTTCCCTTCACTCAACATGATGATTCTGAGATTTGTGCATGTCACTGACGTGTGAATAGTCAAGTGCTGAAACTGAAATGAGATCTACATAAAAGTCGATATTTCACAAATACTTTCCTGATCTGGATAAATCAAATGAGGGGATTTGGAGGCCTTAAAATTTCCTTCTCCTCCCGACATTGTAGAGTTAGGACATAAAATGTTGTCTCCCACTGAAGACCAAGCTCTGGCTTTGCTGCCTTTCCTTAGATTGGCTGAGATGGTGCTGAGATTACCATCACCAGTAGAAATGCACTGAGCCCTCGTCCTGTCAGAACAGGGGATCTGATAGTTGGACAAGATTGCCTTTGCCTGGGGAGACGCCCAGCACTGCCAGTTACCAGATCTGATGGGAGTCTTCCTGGAGAGCAAACAGCACCTGAGAAAAAAAATCTTCTCTATCTGTTCCATGTCACTATGGCAACATAATTACTACAGCCTCAAGGAAGAAAGCTTTTCTCTACCCAATAATACACTGCTTCAAAACCAGTTGTTCTGAATAGGATCATTCAGCATAAACTGACAGAAAAATAATGTATCAATCACAATAGTGATGAAAGTTTATGATGTGAGTCTTACCAACACGTTGACATTGAAATGAGGATTTGACTGTGAGGTCACTAAGCTGTGATCCATCAAGAAACAAAAATAAAAGTCCTGGCCATGATCCCATGGCCAATGGGAAGCAGAAAATTGAGGCAATCACTTGGCAAATTCAAGCCAAAAAGCATACAAGAACAGCAACACTGCTCATTGCTGATGGTACTCTCTGCAGGATAAATGCAGTTATGTGTCCTGGAGCTGAAAGGTTTAAATGCTTTTTCCCATGGGTCTAATTTCCATTCTTTGTGAGAAAAATTACTTTCTGATATTTTTCAACATTGAGTAGCCACCCCCAGTCCAATTACAAGGATGATTTTAGGTATACATAGATGTAAATACAGTGCCTTTATCATTTTTCTAGACCTCCGATGAGTATAAAGAAGATTGGCAAGATGTTATCCTTGATGTTGAGGCCAAGATATTATGCTCCAAGGAAGATATCTTGGCTTACGCCCACTTTTGATACAGTGAATGGCTACTTTGGAGCTGGCATTCATGAGGTGCAATATACTATAGAGTATCTTTGCAATAACAAGTTATCAAACTCATTTCAAACTGCCACAAGCCACGAAAAGCTTAGAGGTCAGTACTGCTGGAACCTGATAACATGTTCTGATCCGTGTCTCAACTCGTCATAAATCTGTCTCTTTCTTCTGTGATGGCTTTATATTTTTCCCAGCTTTACTGAGACATAATGGACATATCACATGGTATAAACTTCAGGTATAGAAGGTGATGATCTGGTATATGTATATATTGCAAAATTATTATGACAATAAAGTTAGCTAATACATCCATCAACTCACATAGTAACCATCTTTGTGTGTGTGTGGTAAGAATTTTTAAGATTTCCTCTCTTAGCAACTTTCAAGTATATCATACAGTATTATTCGTGATGGCTTTATTTTTAGGTAGAGCCTCTACAAGTGGTAAAGACAGTAACAGCCGACCTAGCCTTGCTTTCTTTAACTTAGCTTCCCCAGTGGAACGTTAGAACCTATTTCCGGATAGTTCCAACAAGGGTCTCAGGAAGATCCAGCAGGGCCCACAGGGCCACAGATTCACTCAGAAGGGAAAGGTGGAGTTCACTGTTATCATTCTGCCTGAAACCCTCAGGGACGCTTAAGTTTGCAAAGTCATCTCAAAGAGAACTGAAACTCGGCTCATTGTGGTCAGTGGGGTGTTGTTAACAAAGCACATAATATCCAACAGAGCCTTGTGTTAAGTTGTCTAAGTTAAAAAAGAAATAAATGACAACGTTAACTCCTATTATCTGAGAGTTTATGACCTAGCAGGGAGGCAGGACTTAAATGAGAAATTAGAGAATCTAAGACAATATTCAGTTCTCTGTAACACTGAAGAATTCAGGTTTAAATAGGTATGAGAGTTTATTAAAGTTATTAATCAGTGTTGGTCAAGTATACTTGCTACCTGGTCCAGCAATGCAACTTGTAGGCATTTACTCAAGAGAAGTTAAATCATATATTTACAAAAGTCAGAAACAAAAAGTGCTTATAGCAGCTTTATTCGTGGAATAATAGATGAATGGATAAATACATTGGGGTATATCCAGACAATGGAATATTCAGTTCAGTTCAGTCACTCAGTGTGTCCGACTCTTTGCGACCCCATGAATCGCAGCACGCCAGGCCTCCCTGTCCATCACCAACTNATTTTTTCATTAAAAGTGGTTGTGGGCTTCCCTGATGGCTCAGATGGTAAAGAATCTGGCTGCAATGCCGGAGACCTGGGTTCAATCCCTGGGTTGGGACGATCCCCTAGAGGAGGGCCTGGCAACCCACTCCAGTATTCTTGCCTGGAGAATCCCATGGGCAGAGGCACCTGGTGGGCTACATGGTGTCGCAAAGAGTCAGGACATGACTGAGTGACTAAGGACAAGCACAGTGAGGTGGGGGAAGGGACAATTAGGAGTCTGGGATTAACATACACACACCACTATACATAATAGATAACCAACAAGGACGTCCTGTACAGCACAGGGAACTCTACTCAATATTCTATAATAACCTACATGGGCGAGGAATCAGAAAAGATGGGAAACATGTATAACAGAATCACTTCCTTGCTGTACGCCCGAAAGTAACACAATATTGTAAATCAACTATATTCCAATAAAGAAAAAGAAAGAACAGAGAATGACATAACTCAAGACATGTACCTACAATCAATTCTTCACAAATGTTGATATTTTGCAAATTTTGCTTCTAATTTTTTCCTTACTAAAACATGAGAGATAATAAAAAATAGTCATGAATTACAGATTGTGTGCATGAGAGAAAAAGAAAGAGGGAGAGATGGGGAGGGAGACAGAGGTGGTTACACTGCCTGACATGATGGGCCGAAAAGAACCTAGACTCTAGATTCAAACCTATTTTTTCTTCGTGTTGTTCTTCCACCAACTGAGAGGAAAGGGATCCCACTCCCACGACCTGTGAAACTGACCAGAACCTATTGCGGAATGTTAAATGCTATTAAATGTAAAGGTTAAATGAAATTAAAAGGACCTGATGATGAAGAAGAAAATCTACTCCATGTATTAGAATAAGGAACATAATAAAGGATAGTGAAATATGGATGACAGAAGATGACAGATGATGACAGGTAGGTAGATATAGAAAGGAGATATATGGTAGTTAATTTTGGCAAATGTAAGGAGGCAATTCTATTCACAGAAGCACAAACTTAGTGGAAAGTCTTCGTTCAGAAACAAGGAAAAGGAGGTTACAGAATGGTTTCACTATTTTGGCTGCGAAAGCAGTCACTGCTATGACTGGGGAATGTTGAGACAAAGATATTCACCAAGAGCAATTTATTCATTTTTACTCCTCCTCACCAGGATTCCTGTTAACAGTGGTATCACAGTGAGATATATCAACAGTGACTGAAGGTCTGACGCCAAGAGTGAGGCATGAGAGGGGTGGTCCTGAGTTTGTGATCAGTGCACTGATCCTACACTCAGGAGAAGTACCACCTGGTGGGTACCAGCCTCTGATGACCTGGTCATTTAATGTAAAGTCATGACCTGTATATATAAATCATGTAATTCCTTGTTGCATGGACTGGCCACTTCTGGACCACCAGTAAGCTGGTTAGAAACAGACTCTCAGGCTCCACCCACCATCTGCTGAATCAGGATTTGCATTTAAACAAGACCCACCAAAGTCTGAGACCAAACCAGCCTGATCCATTGATTCTTGAAAGGAACCTAGGACTGGAAGCAAGGTGATTTTATTCTCCCACTGTGGAGGCTTGTTCTCAGGCTTGGAATTACTGACTTGGAAACTCTTCTAGCCTTTGGCTGCCACCATCCGGAGCCCATTCAAAGGGGTAAAAGAGTCAAAAGCCACAACAGGGGCGGTGCAGACAAGAAGTCAGAAGGACAGGGTTGGCCAAGGTGCTCATCTCAGCCGTGTTCACAGACTTGCACGTTGGATCCGCACTGAGATGGCCCCTCTCACCACTGGACTGACATTTAAAAGAATGGCAGCAAATGTTGATGAAGCTGCAGGGAAACTGGAGCTGCTGACATTTACATTGCTGGTGAGAGGGAAGGGCATTCATTCATTCATTCATTCATTCTGAAGAGCACTTCAGCATTTGTGAATCATAATCTAATGATTAACAGGGCATTGCACACTTCAGAAGCTACCAGAGAAAACCATGCACAAGGGCCCAAGGAAGGTGACATAGAGTTTGTCTCATGAGGCTATTACGGCACGGTTAGTGACAGGGACATGCAGGGACAACCTAAGTGACATCCAAAGGAAGCATCATTAAAGCACAATATGGTATTGCTTTACTCTGGAATACTGAAAAAAAAAAAAAAGTGTTAAAGAGACTTGTTCAGTCGCTCATTCATATACAATTCTTTGCGACACCATGGACCGCAGCACGCCAGGCCTCCCTGTCCTTCACTACTTCCTGGAGCTTGCTCAATCTCATGTCCATTGACTCAGTGATGCCATCCATCCCACCATCTCATCCTCTGTTGTGCCCTTCTCCTCCCGCCTTCAGTCTTTCCCAGCATCAGAGTCTTTTCCAGTGAGTCAGCTTTTCTCACCAAGTGGCCTAAGTATTGGAGCTTCAGCTTCAGCATCAGTCCTTCCAATGAATATTCAGCACTGATCTCCTTTAGGATGGACTGGTTTGATCTCCTTGCAGTCCAAGGGACTCTTGAGTCTTCTCCAGCACCACAGATTGAAAGCATCAATTCTCGGTGCCCAGCATTCTTTATTTAAAAAGGTTGGGTAGTTCTAAATAGATCCACATAAGGAGATTTCCAAGACACATCAATATCAGCAAGTTAGCAAATTAATGTGGAGAATAATACATATAGTATGATACCATTTTTTAAGAAAACACATTAATTTATATAGGTGCGATTCTGCATGTTGTACACAGAAATAGGACCCGTGACCCAGGCAAGTGACCAGAAGAACATACCCCGAACCCTTTACAGGGTTCCAGAGAGGAAGCTGGGCCACCAGGTGACAGCATGGGGGGTTTTAAATTCTGCAGAAAATCATATTGTTCTGCGAAGCTCACTCGTACACCCATATACTGTGAAAAATAATCTTGAGAATTATCATCATTTTATGGGATGTTGTCTGGGTTTTCCCACTGGGAAGATGCTTTAACACCTTTACACATAAAAATGAAAATTTTTGAAAAATGTTTCACTATAAAACTTTGGAATTTTGCTACATGCTTTACAATCTTTGATTATTTTTTTCTCCCAAAAAGAGATTATTAAAATACTTTGAGTAAGGTACAAGCCTAACTTTCCTCAGAAATGTTAACATTTCTCCTCAAATTTAACATAAGGCATAAGGGAGCACAGAATAGTATCTGGTTAAGTATGTTTCTACTCAGCGCCCGGCACTGCATCCGCCTCCTGGCCATGCCCAGGCCCACGCGATTTACTTTGCCTCCTGTTGCTACACAAATATCCTTAATTCCTACTGCAGCTCTGGGATGTGCCTATTACTCTCCCCATTTCTAAGGGAGAAACAGAGACTCAGCAGGTTAATAACTTGCCCCCCATCAGGTTTTGTAAATGAAACATCCCAGTCTTCCAAATTAGTTGTGCCAATTTACATTTCCACCAGTAGTTAATGAATTTCACTTGTTCCATATCCTCACAAAGATTTTGTACTATTACTTTTTTAATTTTTATTTTATCTTTTGAAGTATTTTTTTTCTCTTTAACGTTTTATTGGAACATAGTTGATTTACAATGTTGTGTTCATTTTCAGGTATACAGCAACGTGATTCAGTTATACATAACATATAACTACTCTTTTTTAGATTCATTTTCCATATTGGTCGATACAGAGCATCGAGTAGAGTTCCCTGTGCTATACAGCATGTTCTTACCAGTTATTATCTTTTATGTATTAGAGTATATGTCAATCCCAGTCTCCCAATCTATCCCCTTTTCTCCCCTTGATAACAATAAGATTGTTTTCTGCATCTGTGGTTCTACTTCTGTTTTGTAAATAAGTTCATTGGTACCATTTTCTTTTTAGATTTCACCTATACAACATCATATGATATTTGTCTTTGATTTACTTCACTTAGTATTAAATCTTTAGATATTATTGTGAGTGTATAATGGCTTCACTTTGTTCTAATTTTCATATCTCCAGCACCTAATAAAACTGACCACCTTTTCAGGTTTATTGGCCATTGTTAATTGCCTGTTCAAGTAATTTGCCCATTTTTCTATTGTTATAACAGGGTATTTTATCTGGGAAAGACCTAGGACTCAGATTTTCTAAAATGTATCCATTAACAACATTCTTTTCCTGATTAATCATCTACTTCCACTAATGAACAAGGTGTCTGGAACTTCTATAACAACACTTGAATTCTGCCTACCAATAGGACTCAGACATATTCAAACATCTCACAGACAGAGGTGGTCACAACGGAAGGCAGATGACAAAAAGGATCAATGAGATTCTAGGATAAAAATTGCCCTAAAACATCTGGCACAAGAAGTCATCGTGAACAGAGGTTAAAAGAGCATGGACTCGTGGTTTAGCATGGCACCTAATGTCTGAACTCAGCCCAACTACGGCGGCAAGCGCGTGCCCTGGGGGAGACAGTCTACATCTGGGAAATAAACAAACTGATTTCCTCACATCACACTTTTCTGGTAAAGCAACTTTACTGTGAAGAGTTTTTCCATCTTAGCAAAGATGCCACAAATTGAAGAGTAGGGTCCTTTTTTATCAAGCTATCTTGACTGTCAAATGTCTCTAGGTTTAAACAATGAAAATATTACAATTTTCCTCCATACCTCCTTTTGAAATTTTTCAAATATGAAGAAAATCTGAAAGAATTTTGGTAAACACCTATATATCCACTGCCTTCTGTTGTTCAATCACTCAGTCGTGTCTGACTCTGTGAACCCATGGACTGCAGCACGTCAGGCTTCCCTGTCCTTCCGCATTTCCCAGAGCTTGCTCAAACTCATGTCCATAGGGTCTGCAATTAATATTTGACTCTATTTGCTTCAGCACATAGCTATCCACCCATGAATACATCTTACTTTTTGAAGCATTTCAGAGTAAGCTGCTGACATCAGTACATTCCCCCCAAATTGTGTACACCATTAAACCAGAAATCTTGAACCAGAAAGACTGATGCTGGAGCTGAAGCTCCAATACTTTGGCCACCTGATGTGAAGAGCTGACTCATTGGAAAAGAGCCTGATGCTGGGAAAGACTGAGGGAAAGAGAAGGGGACAACAGAGGATGAGATGGTGGGATGGCATTACTGACTCAAGGGACGTGAGTTTGAGCAAACTCCAGGAGTTGGTGATGGACAGGGAGGCCCGGTGTGCTACAGCCCATGGGGTCGCAAAGAGTCGGGAAGGGCTGAGCAACCGACCTGAAACAGAAATCTAGCGTTACAATTTTACCAACGCAAGGCAAGAGGAATTTTCACTTTCCTAGCACGTGGAGGGGCTCAGTGGCTACGACTTCTTTAAAAGAGAAAGTTATTTGTCGCCCGTGACATTAGAGGAAGGTACCCCCCAAAATCAATAAAATAGCCATGGATTGCATTTTGTTGGGTATTAAAGTTTGTTTATTTTATTGGGATTTTGACGTGAAAGGAAATTGGTTTCTTTCCCCTGAAGCTCCTTTATGATTGCATCAACCCTCTTTTACATTTTATGTATAGAAGTCTGTCAGTCCAGAAGTACTGAGACAAGTGGTTTTGAGAAATTGAAAGGACACTTGTCTGTCCACTGAAGAGGCCAAAATAAATCCAGTGATGCTTCTTTCAGGTTTTTTTTCTTTAATGTCCCAAATTATTCGCAAAGAGCCATTATTTAGCCTCTCAAAGCTTGTCTCTTGTATAGATGTTATAAGGAATTTATGCTTAAGTCATAACCTTTCATGAAGCTTTTGTGGGGGTTACTCTAATCTGCATTGTTTTATTCTGTGTGACTGGAAAAAATTCCTTAAATACATTATCAAAGCCTGAGGAAAATGCTTATTAGTACTCAAGGGTACCAGCATTATACCAGTCATTTTATTTTCAGTTTGACTATTTTAAACTAATTTGTGCAGAACTATTTTTTGTTTCCCTAAAGAGTTTTCCTAATTAATCTGGGGAAAGAAGCACTTCCATTGACACAATTCAGTGTTGTAGGACAAGTTGATGTCACTTTGATCCTCATAAATCATAGGAAAGATGAGCTTAGGCAAAAGTAAGGAATTAGCACTCAAAATGAGGTTCTTTCCTCTCAACCATAGCTTCAGCTAGAATCTAGACACATGGTTACTGAAATAAGCTAACTTTAAATCAAGGGTTTATGTTTTATCATTTTTGACATAAGGTAATTTTCCATATCTTATTTTTATACAGAGCATCAGTTCAGTTCAGTTCAGTCGCTCAGTCGTGTCCGACTCTTTGCAACCCCATGAACTGCAGCACACCAGGCCTCCCTGTCCATCACCAACTCCCGGAATTCACTCAGACTCACATCCATCGAGTCAGTGATGCCATCCAGCCATGCATAATACAGAGTTTCAAATACTTGGCCTCCAAAAGTTCTCAAATAAAAGAATGAAGCTATTTCTACTGGAAACCAGAAACCAATCAGTTGGTATAAAGTAAATCTTTCAATCTAATGGCAGCTTCATTAGACAGACATCTTCAGACTTGAGATGCTGAAACAAGTTTCAAGTCTCTAGAGATTATTTGAAGCTAAAATCAAACACAATTAAGCTGAATCTAGACCTATTTTATGGCTAAATTTCCAATTTCAAAAGGTGACATCCAAAAAGAGAGTCATGGCTGTTGTGTTCTGTTTGATTTTCATTTGTTTGATGGAGAATAACTTTGACAAGCCTAAGAATGGAATTTCCTCTCAACCAGAAATCAAAGATAATTTATTTCAGGGAATAAACTCTAGTCCAGCAATCATTAAGTAGCTGGGTGACCTTTGGAGAGAGATTTCATCTTGCTGGACATTAGTTTCAGCTTCTAAAAATTAAGCCTCCGAACTCTGTAACTGTGATCATCCCTTCCAGGCCTGATTTTATATGATAATATTTTAAAATACCTTTAAGCTCAAATAATTTACATCTTAGTGCTGGTCCTATAAGAGACCAATTTGTAGCACCATAACTAATGAAACCAAGACAAAATACTGGCAGTTGGTGAGCAATCATAATGATAAACATTTTAAATTCAAATCAGACTGCATAATTTACAAAGAGCTTTCATGCTGACTATTTCAGTGTCATTTCTGAGTTTCCTAAAACTACATGACTTGCAAGAAATAGGTTCAAACCAATCATTTGACTCAAAAAACACTGTATTGGACCCACAGATACAGATAACAGACTTGTGGTTGCCAAGGAGGAAGGAGTGAGTGAGGGATGGAGTGGGAGAGTGGGATTAACAGATACAAACTATTACACATGAGATGAACAAACAACAAGGTCCTGCTGAAGAGCACAGGGAATCATAGTCAATATCCTGTGATAAGTTATAATGGAAACTATATGAAAAAGAATATATAGATTATACATACATATATAAGTATAATTGAGCCTCTCTGCTGTACAGAAGAAATTAACACAACACTGTAACACAACCATACGTCAATAGACTTTTTTTTTTAATCTTAAATAAAGGAACTCTGTATTATCCAAGAACACTTGCTACTTTTGCAGTAGAAGAGTGCATAGAACTGGCTGTCAATGTCCAAATTTGACATTAAAGTGAGCTTCTTAAAAGATAGTAGTATCTCATTCTTTCCCTCCTGACAGCATGTTAGAGACACACAGTCGGGCAGAGCTTGCACTTATTTCGTCCTTACTGTGTACTGGTTTTCGCCTTTCTTCCTGAGAAGTACCATGAAACTTCAGCGTTAAAAAATGCCCAAAAGTCCTTTAGAGGAAGAAAAGCATGAACGTGTGTCCAAACTCAGGCTTACCTTTACTAACTAAATGATCTTGGGAAAGTTACTGAAGCTTTCTGAGGTTCAGTTCTCTCAATTATACAAAAACAAGTCTGTGTGTGTGTGTGTGTGTGTGCGTGCGCACGCATGCTTGCACATGCCCGCGTGCATGTGTGTACATGCATATACCATCTTCTAAAAGATCTATTCTAAAAATCATAGTCTGCTTACTAAAATTGCTATGGTGCATACCTGAAACTAATATGATATTGCAAATTAACTATCCTTCAATTACAAATAAACACATAACTGAATTCTTGAGTCCTGAGGATTCAATGGGTCTCAGTGGATTGCACCAATTGGATGGTGTGATCCATTCACTAACGGGGAAAACTGCTACGTTTTCTGAATGCCATGTCATGCTTTCCCAGCAGTTCCTACTACGCTCTGGTCCATTTACCTACTGAGCATGCAAAGGGGCTTTGGGGCCTGTCAAAATGGCTCTAAAAGCACAAACTAGTGACCATTTTTCTTAAAAGAACATAACTACCACAGGTCTTAAACTTAGTAGATATAAATATGAACTGCCTTTTGTTTCTCCCATCGTGAGTCCAAAAAGCCTGAAAAAGTCTACTCTAGTTAGAATGCTGTTTTCCCTCAAAACAAAAGCAAAGAGAAATTTAAAATACAAGTAATTGTCTTTTTTATCTTTGTAGAATCTAAAACCTCACATCTAGTTGGGTCTCTACAGATTCTATTAAAGCATACTTTTTTTCCTGAATGCTCCTCTAAAGTGTCAGGAACTGGACACTCTGAATTTTCAGAGTGACTATTTTTACCTTTCTTTCTTTCTGCCGCTCCAAATAGTGCTATTCACTTTGTCGAGCAATTTTCTTAATAAATGCCCCTAAATTCCCATGAGAAGTGACAGTGACTCAGGAGGTTATGTCTGCCCGCTGCAGAACAACCAATGACTCATCAGTGCCAAAAGACCCGAATGAAAATGACATAGATCACAGCCCCAATGCACAAGTGGGCTTNTCCCAGGAAAACCATATTCACTCTGTGGGTATAGCAAGCATTAGCCCCAGTCCTCTTAAATATGTGGAGGCTTAATAATTTATTTTTTATTTTTATTTTATATTATAGTTGATTAACAGTGTTACATTAGTTTCAGATGTACAGCAAAGTGATTCAGTTAAACTATACATATATTCTTTTTCAAATTCTTTTCCCATTTAGGTTACTATAGAATATTGAACAGCTTCCTGTGCTATACCCTTGTTGGTTATCTATTTTATATAGAGTAGTTTGTACATGTCAATCCCAAACTCCCAATCTAGCCCCTACCACTTTTCCCACCTTCTAACCATAAGTTCATTCTTTAAGTGTGTGAGTCTGTTTCTGTTTTGCTAATAAGTTTGAGTTATGTTTTTTTTCAGATTCCACAAGTGAGAAATGTGCCATGCTGGTTGTCCTTCCCTGGCTTACCTCACGTGGTGTAACAGTCTCCAGGCCCATCTGCGCTGGCCTTGTTTCCTTCCTCTTTGCTGCGGAGTGGTATGCCCTTGTGCGTGTCCCTTCACCTGTCAGTGGACGGTTAGGTTGTTTCCATGTCCTGGCTATTGCCACTCACGCTGCAGTGAACTTGGGCATGTGTCTTTTTCAGATCAGAGTTTCTGTCTTTTCTGATGCCTAGGATCAGGATTGCTGGATCGTATGGTAACTCTATTTTTAATTTCTTGAGGAACCTCCATAGTGTTCTCCATAGTGGCTCCAATAGCTTACATTCCCTCCAACAGTGTAGGAGGGTTCTCTCATCTCCGCAACCTCTCTGGCACTGGTCGATTGTAGACTTTTTGATGATGACCATTCTGACCAGTGTGAGGTGATGTTTTAAACTACAATGAGGCTTAGTAATTTAGATGCACCCTGAAGCAGCTATGAAAACAGAAATTCGTGAGCGAACGTTTGTAAAGCACTGAGTCATGCCTGGCAAATAGGAAATGCACTATAAATGTTCACAGAATGAGTAAACCTCTTTAGAAGCAAGAACTACCTTTTTAACAGACTGTTACTCTATTCTTCAAAATTCTATGATTATTTGTCCTGAGAATAATTTGACAAAGGAAAATGAGGACGCTTCTCTCATGCCTTTTGTTAAACGAGTTAGCAAGGGTTTTCACAGCCTCCTGCAATTTCAAGTCCAGTGTCAAGGTTCAACCTCATAAAGAGGTAGAAAATCTAGCAAATTTGGACTCTTTCAGCCCTTAGATTCCAAACTGTTTTTGTCTGAAGGCTTAGCTCAGTGAACCATCTCAATAAATGTCTACAAAAATACATGCTTAACTATTTCACTCATTGAAATAAACAGAACATAAATATTTTGCCTTGTAGAACACAATGTGTTTATCTCTCCAATATACATTCCATATCATTCCCATTTTGCAGCTGCAATGTGATTTTGTATAGAAATGGCCCATCCAAGCTCCAGAATGCATCCCAGCTGGTCCAAGGCAATTAAGAAAATCTCATACCTTCAACAGAACAGTGTGAGTTGCGAGAGAAGAAAAGACGAGGATAAAGACTTTTGTTCAAAGGGTTGTAGAAAGCTGTGTTCTCCCCACCCTGGTATAAATGTAGAAGCGCTGGCTCTGAGATCTCACTGGCAGCGATCTTGTGACCATGAGGAAGTCAGCATGAGGCTTCATCCGGCACACAGGGAGGGCACAGCAAAGAGAACTGCTCAGAAACAGATCTGACCCTAGTTTATGTCCAAAGGCTGCTCCTCTGGATGAGGGTAAAAGAGGAGACGAAAAAGGTGACTTAAAATTCAACATTCAAAACCTAAGATCATGGCATCTAGTCCTATCACTTCATGGCAAATAGATGGGGAAAAAGTGGGGGAAATGAGAGATTTTATTTTCTTGGGCTCCATAATCACTGCAGAAGATGACTGCAGCCACAAAATTAAAAGACACCTGCTTTTTGGAAGAAAACCTATGATCAACCTAGGCTTCATTTTATAAAGCAGAGACATCATTTTGCTAACAAAGGTCGGTATAGTCAAAGTTACGGTTTTTCCAGTCGTTATGTATGGATGTGAGAGTTGGACCATATAGAAGACTGAGAGCCTAAGAATTGATGCTTTCAAATTGTGGTGTTGGAGAAGACTCTTGAGAGTCCCTTGGACTGCATAGAGATCAAACCAGTCAGTCCTAAAGGACATCAACCCTGACTCTTCATTGGAAGGACTCATGCTGAAACTGAAGCTCCAGTACTTTGGCCACCTGGTTTGAAGAGCTGACTATTTGGGAAAGACTCTGATGCTGGGAAAGACTGAGGGCAAGAGGAGAAGTGGGCAGTGGAGGGTGAGATGGTTAGACAGCATCACTGACTCCACGGACATGAGTTTGAGCAAACGCTGGGAGACAGGGAAGGAGAGGGAAGCCTGGCGTGCTGCAGGCCATGGGGTCGCAAAGAGTCGGACATGACTGCACAACAACAAAGGCTGCTCTGCTTCTGGAATCTAATTTGTTAATTAGTTTGAACTGAAATCATTTTAGCGTTCCAATTTTGACAATAGAAATGTCGAATTGGCAGAACCAAGGTAATAAAGGGCAGAGATGCAGGCTCTTCTATCCATGACTGGGAAATTAATAATGCATTTTACTTAGATTGTTCTAATAGTGAATATCATAAAAAATGACAGAAACAAGACATGCAGAGAAATACCTTCCATGTCTCTGGTGATTTCCATAATCACATCGTTCAGTGATTCTAGCTTACCAAAGTGATGAGAGAGAAAATGGTAGCTTTGCATCAAATCCCTCCTTTTACAAATATAAAATCTTCAACCACTTCTATTTTCCTGCTGAAAGGATATACAAATTCTTTATTATCAGGATTAGTTCTTTTGGTTTATGTGTGCCAGTTCATCCTTCCAAAAATGTCACTCCAATGCCATGCTGGCGATAAATTTCACATCAGAGGTCTTCTGAACTGAATAGAGCTCTGCTTCCAGTATCTGCCTCAAAGCAATTGTTTCACTGATCAGGATACACAGAAATTCAAGAAAGTAACTTGCGTATAATCACTGTGGTACTGGCAAAATGATGATAGAAGTCTACTTTCTTTATCCAGTTTCTTTATTTCTTCTTACTCCTGAATATACCATGAAAACAGATTCAAAAAATACTGTATCTGTCGGGTATTGCTGTGTAACAAGCCACCTCAAAAGTCAATATCTTAGAATTATTTATTCTCATCAGTTTGTGGGTTGTCTGGGATTCCTCTCCTGCAGATCAGTGGGGCTGCTCTACTGGTCTCAGCTTACTTGGATCATAGGTTCACCGGAAAATGTTCTTCTCATGGAGTTGCAAACACTGTGCCCCAACTGCAGAGTCATATTTAAAGTTTCTCCTTGAGTTGAAGGTGGTGAGCTTCCTATTGGCTAAGACAAGTCAACGCAGTCAAGTTCAAGGTCAAGGGGAAGGTATTTAAAAGATGCTGACAGAAAGCAAAATATGAGGGTCAGTCATTCAATCGACTACGAATGTAAGCAGACTGAGACTCATTGAATACAAAGTGTACTTTCTAAAGTAGAGTCAAAAATGAGGCTTGCTATGAAGACAAAAGCCCCAGGGCATTGCAGTTATGCAGTGCCCTGGGTAATGAGTACAAAGCAGACATCTCATCTGAATCAAGTTCATTTATTTAGCTTGAGATGAGGATTAGTGCTATAAATTTCTCATTAAGTATTAAATCACAGCCTCTCATCCAGGCAAATTAGCCTACATACTACTGATACCAATGAAAGTCCATGCAGGCTCTGATGTGAAAGACACAGATTTGAGCACAAACTTGCTTTATATAAATAGAAGACTTTACTATGCACATACAAGTAAATATCTCTTTAACCAATTTTTAAAGTCAATTTTCAAATGTTATTGGAACCACTGAATTGGGGCCAGAAGATAAAACTGAACTGTTTGGCTCATGTTTTTAAGAACCCACCTATTTCTGTCTCTCTCCCCTTTACTGGTGCTCAGGAGGCAAGGGGTTTTTGAGAGGGTGACTCAAAGAACAAACAGCCAGCACGCAAACAACCTTGGCAGGGAAGCGGAGTAGGATTAAAGAAGAGTGATAGGTAAAAAAGTTAAAGTCACAGAAAATTTAAAAGCCACCTCAGAGCAGTCGCAGCAGGGCATTCTGCTGATGCGGATCACCACCACAAAGGGAGGTTCTAAAGGTGGTACCTGTTGTTGCATGATCAGTGGAAAACCAAACGAGGAGTCTTCATAGAAAGAAAAGTGATTGTTTACCAGTCTTCCCACCATGGTTAAGCAGACACAATATAGTCATCCCTTCGGTATCTGCGGGGTATTTGTTCTAGGTGGACACACAGTGGAACCCCAAATCCACAATTGTTTAAGTCCTTTATATAAAATTGTATTTGCATGTAATACACACATCTTTCTGGATGCTTTAAATCATCTCCTCATTTTTTATAATGCCTAATAAAACATACACACTCTGTAAAACATTGTAATGAACACTCTGCTGTATTTAAAATGGGCAACAACAAAGACCTACTGTACCGCACAAGGAACTATACTCAGCTTTATGTGGCAGCCTGGATGGGAAGGGAGTTTGCGGGAGAATGGTTCCATGTATATGTTTGGCTGAGTCCCTTCACTGTTCACCTGAAACTATCACAGTATTTTTAATCAGCTATACCCCAATACAAAATTAATGAAAGGTTTTTAAAATGCTGTGTAAATCATTGTAAGTACAATGTAAATCATTGCCAGCTTGCAACAAACTCGTTTTGGTTTTTGGAACTTTCTGGGATTTGGGGTTTTTTTCTGAATATTTTCAATCTGTTGGTTGAACTATGGATACAGAACTCACAGATACGGAGGGCCAATTGTACAAGTTATATAGTAAAATAGAATCTGGATTTAAGTCTGGATGCTTAAGCACTGGCCTCCATTATTTCATTAGCTGGGAGGATTTTTGCAAATCACTTTGATTAACCTACATTAGCCTCTGTCACCTCATCTGTAAAATGGAGAAATTAGTAACACCTACCCTTTAGTGTTGCTGAGGCAACCAAATAAAGACAATGTATACCCAGCTACTGGCATGATTCTTAGCGAGTAAAAAAGGTTCATAAACAGTAGCTAAAGTAATTTCATGAGCTATTATATTGACGTTTTTACCATACTAGAAACAGATAATAGGTATTTGTTTAAAATTGATGAATTATCTTTTTCTCTTCTATTCTGCATATTACAGGGGGGCTGCATCAATATGTAACAACACTTTCAATAGCAAATCACGATTTTATTAGAATGCACCAAAAACAGTTTCAAGACACAAAAATGAGTGCACTCCTTGTTTGTCAGTGTTTTAGTGATAGGTCAATGAAAATAAAATTTATGAAACATCTGGTTCAGTTACTTTCAGTTACTTTGAGGAATATGCATTTTTAAAAAAACTTCTCTGGGCTATTCTGAGGCAAATAACCTACATGGTAAGGGGGAGGGGAAAAATATATATATATAAAAACTGTGATCTCCAATGTTTAAGAAACAGGAAAATATTTATAACTACTTCAACAAATCCTAATGGAACCCCATGGATGGCCATTTCAAAAGAGATTTAAGAATAGCATTATAAAAGAAAACAGATTACTTCTGGACATGCCTATTTGTAAGAGAGGAAATTTCTCCTCCTACACCTAGTTAGGAATATGGTAACTTCTCTTTCTGTGTGATTTTCCATTATACAGTGAAGTGAGGATCATCTGGAATCAGCAAAGTACCTACAAAAGGTTCTTTTTGGAAAACAAAATGAGAGCTTTAAGGATGGGTCTACAACCCTAGGACACGGCGTGACCTAGTGATGTCATCTAGTTCAAGGTCTTCGTTGACACTTGGGGGAACTAAGGTTGCTCAAAGTGGGAGAGGACATAGATCCCTAGTTTATTAATGACTGGGCAGGATAAGAACCACAGCTTTCAACTCTTGCTTGTTTCTGCAAAATCAGTGATTTTCAACCTAAGGTTCCCAGTGAGTGAATGAGGAAAGGGCATACTCATAAGCCTGTTGCAGGATTCCTAGAGATCTACTGAGAATTGTCTCATAATAAGGTGACGGAGGACAAAATTTAAAAATTGACTTCCTTTGCTTTGCCTAGAATTATGCAGACTCAGTATGGTAACACTGATGTTCTCATGCTGCCCCAAGACTCCAGAAATATTCTGAAAAAGGTTTCAAAATTGTTGCACTATAACACACCACCTTGCCATGGAATTTTCCGGGACAAAATTGATAAGCCCGACTCCGACCCAAGCCCAGAAGACACCCCTATTTAAAAAGAACCTACTTGTTCAGACCAAACTGCAGAGAAAGAGCTAAAACAGGTACCCATTACAATGAATGCTGTTTACTGCCTATGTACCTAACTTCCTTATAATTAAAGTAATGATTTGTGCATTTTTATAACAAATGAAAATAAACTAAACTTGGATCATTGGTTTACATCTGGAGTCATGTTTATGTGAGAAACAAATCTTAACCCAGATGGAACTAATTAATTATTATTGAGGGAATGCTATTTAGTAAAAAAAAAAAAAAAAAAAAACCCTACAAAATAAAAATCTTTGACAGCACACATCCTAAAAACAAAAAAAAAAGAAAGAATCCTGAAATTATTGTACTCTATCAAGCTAAAAATTCACCTTTGACTCAGTTAGTAAAAATCTGCCTACAATGCAGGAGACCCAGGTTCAATCCCCAAGTTGGGAAGATTCCTTGGAGGAGGAAATGGCAACCCACTCCAGTATTCTTGCCTGGAGAAACCCATGGACAAGTAGCCTGGTAGGCTATAGTCCATGGGGTCACTAAGAGTCGCACGCGACTTAGGGACTAACACTTTCATTTTTTTCATCAAGCTACCTACGTTTTAGGACCATGAGCTACAATTTTAAGACTCCCAAGGGGAACCAAATCTCTAGGAAAGAATCCCTAAATTCATTTTTCAAGCATCTGTACATTCATCTTACTTTCCAGTGCTATAAAACGTCTGAATCTCTTTAGGAAGCTGTTCGCTCTTATCCAATCTTGCCTTCCTGTAGGATCCATAAGGAATCCCTATGGAAAAGACATCATGCCATTAAAAAGGAGATCAGTGATTTGTTACCACAGCATTCTGGTCCACATAGAGCCAGGCCCTGTGGGGAGATGTGAACAAGTTTCATAAATGAGCTCTTCCACTGGGGTGGAGAATGCGAGAGAGAATTAATGGGACTTCTCAAGGACTATCCTAGAAGAGCTGGAAAGAGTGTAATTTTGTTCAGCCATACTATGCAGTCATAGCCAATATGGAGCAAGTCCAATCAGACTGATTAAGCCAAGGACCACCCAAACCTTTAAACTGCTCAAGCTAAGACATACCAGTGTGTTTCATATGAATCATTCATGCCATATTGACATAGCCTGCTACAAGTCTTCAAATCACAGTTTTGATGGAAGAAGATAAGTAATTGTTAACTCTAGGATTGCATGAGTAGACATACTCTACTCCTCATGATCTGCATATTAATCTTCATGTAGGGCAAAAGTTCTACAATATAAATAGAGAAAGATCTCAGACAACTGAACACATGCCTTTATTACAGTTAAAGTCATCCCAAAGTCATAGAATCTCATGATTGGAAAGTACTTTGTTTCCTGTTAAATGTCAAATCAGGTAAAGTCAGCATCTTTGCTATAATATTCCCACATATGGTCAGTTTTCCATGACAGAAAAAGTACTTTTTTGTCAATGTGAAGAATGTCAAGTGTGCTGTTGACAGGGAAAAGGAGATGCTGGTTGATTGCACTGTTGAGGGTCTTTATATAAAACACCTCATTGCATTTTTACAACAAACCTCTAAGGTCTTTATATTATCTGTGCCTGTAGTAGGAAAAGAAAAATTGGCAACAGTAAAAGACAGAGCCTGAGGATTTTAAAAAATGTCCAGCTATTTGACCGTGTTTCTGCTGCATCCAACTGGCATAGTCTCTGCTTCCAACATGTGCATTCCTGCATCTATTCCATCGCAGCCATTTGAACAAAGACAGTTCTTTTGCCCCTTGTGATGATTTTCTATCTGCTGGGTATTTCACTCCTTCTCAGAATATTTGGTTGTAACCAAGTCAAGTAACCAAGACTGGATTTAAAGTTTCTCAAGCAATAAGGAAAAAAGGTATTATCTGATATAACTTGAAGTCCAGAGGTAAGGCAGGTTGTTATTTGGTCAACATGATGGACAAATCTCAGCTAAGACCAAAGTTCTTTACTCTCCCACCTGTCATCTCTAAAACCTTTCCTTTGCCCTCAGTCTGGTGTCCTTCATCCCCCCAGGATGGTTAGAGCTGATCGAGGCACCGCGTCCAGACTTGACAACCTATATACCCCACATTTCTCCCCGAGCAATGAGAGAACTCTCCCAGAAGCCTCCAGAATCCTTCTGCCCATTGAATTGGGTCACACACCCATCTTTCAGTCAATAACTGGCACGAGCCATGTGACCTCCTTGACTGGTTGGAACTAATCAAGATGTAATCTCCAGAGCTGGGGATCTTCCCAACCCAAGGATCGAACCCAGGTCTCCTGCATTGCAGGTGGATTCTTTACCAGCTAAGCCACCAGGGAAGCCCGGGGTTGGGCCAGCTTACCTGAAGTATGTGGAGAAGGCATGGCAACTGAGCTACAAGATGGGTGTTTCTTAAATGATAGAAGTGAGGGGGTGGGAGGGGTTAGGTAGCCAACAATAGTGCTAAACACACAACGCAAAGAAAGTCCAAGACCACCCCGGCCAGACTAGCCTGTGAATGGCCCCAGACTTTCACCTCCCAGATTCTTCATCTTTGTATCTTGCTGTCATCCATGACTCTCTGAGAAACAGCCGTTTGCTCTGTCTCTAGAAATCTCAATTTCACCCACGTTTTAGGTTCAGGTCGATCCCACCTCTAGCCTATTGGTCGCTCTTGTTCTAGAGTCTAACTTGGCATCTGACTAGTGACCTTGGATCAGATGCAAACCTCACTGGCTTCCCACTTCTCAGTGTGGGCTGCAACCTCCAGGAACTTGACCAGCCCCTTGCTCTTGGGGTATTAACCTCCCCCTGAGTTACTGCCACGTGTTTGGCCAAAGCAGCCACAGACCTGGGATTCCTGCCTGCCCCTCATATTCTGGGTGTAAATGGAAGCAAGTGATGAGATCCGGCATTCCAAGAAGATACCCAAGGGACTGCGTGATGCAATCCTGCAGTGCGGCAGAGTTAACTGCCCATGATGTGAATCTGGACCTAGGAGATACAGGACATGGGAAGGAACTGGGCCGATGAACTTCCTGTCCTCCACCCCTCTTGTGGACTTCCCTAAGCCAGAGCTCCACCAAACAGATGGTCTGGAGATGTCCTTTCGGTTCAGTGGGTGCACCAGCCGAGCATTTTAGATCGTCTCTTCATAGCTCATTGTAAAGCTTTAGCCAGCTTGGCAACGCAGGGCTTCACTTTGGTTCACATCTTTCTTGGCGTTTGTCTTTATCTCACTCTGTGCCCCAGACTCCATCTCCCAAATAAAGCCTCAGCACTGCAAGCCTCGATTCAGGCTCTGCTTTCTAGAACTCAGGCTATAACAGACCTCACAGACAGCAATGGGCTGCATGACTCTCTAGACCACCAGTCAAGGGATCTGTCGGAAACAGGACGTGGGGAGGTACCGCTGCAGTCTCAGCTGTGAAGCCTGCATAAACTACACAATAGAAATGGGTATGCATTTTCAGGCTATCTGGGGGGGGCAGAGAAAGAGTCATTTTGCTTGAGGACATAGCAGCAGCATAATTAACTCAACTGGACATAAACATTTACTTGCAGAAATGTAAAACTACTATAATATGTAAAATCAATAAAGCCTGTAACATGACGTCACCGCCGAGACCTCCAAATCTTCCTGAGTGTATATCACTGGCTGGCAGGCTGGGCGTGTGTTTCCTCAGTCACTTCAGTCATGTCTGACTCTTTGTGACCCTACGGACTATAGCCCACCAGTCTCCTCTGTCCATGGGATTCTACAGGCAAGAATACTGGAGCAGGTGGTCATGCCCTCCTCCAGGGGATCTTCCAGACCCAAAAGTAGAACCCATATCTCCTGCATTGTAGGTGGATTCTTTATCCACTGAGACACCTAAACAAATTAGAGGGCAGTTTACTTTAGAAGCACCTTGAACCCCCAGAGGTATTTGTTTATATAATTCAGCAGAACTCAGTGACTAAATTTTGATAGCCGGTCATATATAATTTTAGAAGCAAAGAAATCAACCGAAAAAGTATGTTGGCCATGGACAGTGACTGGCAATTTTAAAAAGTCGTAAAAACAACCATGGAGAGAAGGTGATGAGGGTGGACAATTTGAGATGGACTAGACACAAATAGCTTTTAACTGGCTGGTATTGGAAGATGCGTTTTGTTTCTGGCGTGACTTCTGCCTCAGGGCGTGTTCACGGAGAGCCCATCCCCTCCCGTCCTGCGCCCTCACTGCCGTCCTGACCTGAGACACAAGCCGTCAACTGCTGCCATGTTTTGATCTCCATGTTCCCGTCCGCCTGGAATACCTTTCCTTTTCATGTGGTCTGATGCCTCTTTTTAATTCAATTCCTTTGTCAACTCCTTCAAGGGTATTTCTGCACCACCAGACAAACTGACAGCCACATCCTGTGGACCTAACACGGCCCACTCCTGGTTTCCACACAGCCCATAAGCCAAGTGGGCTTCCAGGTGGCGCTAGTGGTAAAGAATTCAGTTGTCAATGCAGGAGACACAAGGAACCCTCGGGTTTGGTCCCTGGGACAGGAAGATCCCCTGGAGGAGGGATGGCAAATCACTCCAGTATTCTTGCCTGGAAAATTCCATGAACAAAGGAGCCTGATGGGTTATACTCCATGGGGTCTCAAAGAGTTGGATATGACTGAAGCAACTTAGCATGCATGCATGAGCCAAGAATGGTTTCTACAGATCGATATTTGCAATCTCTCTGACAACAGAGAAGACTAAGTTTGAATCCCACTGAAGCAAGATGTTATCCGCTCCCAACAAAAAAATAAATACCGGAATTCTGTTCTCATTAGAAGACCTCCATTACAAAAAAGAGAAAAGAAAGAAAATTATACTCGATAACTAGTGGTATATTTTCGGAGAAGGCAATGGCACCCCACTCCAGCACTCTTGCCTGGGAAATCCCATGGACAGAGGAGCCTGGTGAGCCGCAGTCCAGGGGGTTGCTAAGAGTCCGACATGACTGAGCGACTTCACTTTCACTTTTCACTTTCTGCATTGGAGAAGGAAATGGCAACCCTCTCCAGTGTTCTTGCCTGGAGAATCCCAGGGACGGGGGAGCCTCATGGGCTGCCGTCCATGGGGTCGCACAGAGTCGGACACGACTGAAGCGACTTAGCAGCAGTGGTATATTTTACAATGTCTCAGTTGAAATTGATGGGCATTTATTTGCCCTCTTGTTCTATAATACCTATGCAAGATCCTTGATTGTGCCTCTTGGCCTACACAGGTCAAAAATATCAGGTTGGCCAAAATGATCGCTTGGGTTTTTCCATAAGAAGGAACAGAAAATCTGAACAAATGCTGTGACCAACCCAGTATTTACTACCTCACCCTCCATAGGAAAATAATCTGCCAACCTCTACACTAGAATCATGAACCCAAAGCAGCCAGAACCCCCTCTCCAGCGCCCTGATTATAAAGATAAAGAAACCAAAGCCCAGAGGAACGGGAGGTCTGCCCCTCCCTTTCCTCAGAAGCCTTGAGGCTGGCCTCCCAAGCCTCTGGGCTGTGCCAGGCCCCTCCCCCAGACACAGCTCCCCACTCGCTTGTTCAGTGGCTGGAAAGAAGCAGGATTTCTCAGAGAACACGGAAATCAGACAGTGCGCCCAGTCTCCACCAAATATACCTTGCCCCTCCTGTCTTTTGTTCCTTGATGAATTTAATGGAAACCCAATGCTTGGATCACATTCAAACCTCCCTCTGTCTCCTGCAAGAGCTTAAAGATGCTCTGTGAGAAGCAGCTGTGAAGAGGGGATGTGATCGGTTAAATGCGAGCAGAGCCAAAAGCCTGAAAAGAGCCCTACAGCCTAATCATGGTTTATTAAAACCCTGACAAGGCTGCGCCCGCCTGACAGCCTTCCTGCACCCCCAGTGCAACACCTCCGCCTCTGCCCCGAGGCCCACGTGGCACCTAGCAGAACTCTGCACCAAGGGGAGCACTGGTACTGGAGCCCATTCATCATCTTTACCAAAAGGTCAGACAGAACCCAACAGCCTGCCCGGAGATTTCATTCAAATTTGGTGTGTTTTCAAGAAGCTTCGAAAAAAATAAAACAGCCTGCATTTGGAATGAAGGAGCCATTGATTCGTATGATTTGTGTTTCCAAGGTCATCAGCTCTGTGACATTTGGTCACCAGGCTCTGGGATGAGAGGGGTTGAGAGCTCACAAATAATAGGAGCGCTTTCCCTCCGTGTTCAGTGAAGCTTTGTTTATTTATTTACCTCCTTATTTATGTTTTGCGGTTTTTACACAGTGTCTTGATCAAATCCCATCTGAGAACATACACTTTAAAATATATAAACACAGGAAGGGAGAGCAGGGCCTGGCCCTGGCCCACCCCAGGCACGGCCGCTGCTGCCGCCGCCGGGTGACCTCAGCTCCACTCTGCATCCTCTCTGGGCCTCGGCTTCCCCATAAGCTGTGTTACAGGATTTTCACTCTCTGTCTGGCTTTCTCCATCAGTGAAGCTTTACTTAAAAACTTGGTGATAATAGATAGTTCCAGAATATCTGCTTTAAAACCATGGTGATTATAGGTATTTTCAGAATATCTCTAGATATACTGAAGAAATTAGAATTCCAGCTCAAGTGTCTTCAAGTCCTTAGAAATGAGAGATAGATAGATGGACAGACAGATATGGTATAGTTATAATTGAAAAACATGATTTTCTGGGCAATTACTTGATGATGCCAATCATGTGTTATTCGAAACCTTGAAGAAAGGATATGCAACCAGGCACCCTGTGCTCAACCTGTAGCAGAATTTTCAGAAGGAACGTTCACACTATGATGTGACTAGCTGGGCAGGTTTTTCATATATATTTCCTGTATATCCCTAACTGCATTTATGTGACATGCATCTTATTATGGATTCTTCTCTGTAACAGGATGCTTGTGAGGACAGAGGCATGCAGGTTCTGTCTACTGGCACTATTCCTTGAAACAAATTCTCCCCTTCAATCCATTCAGGTAACTTCTGCACAAACAAACTAGCTCTCAAGGGACCACAGAAATATTGTTAGTCTTGATTTGGAAAAAAAAGGCAAAGATCCAGGAAAGTTTTGACAATTTAAGAACTAAAAGAACCAGACAAATATCATATGATATCACTCTAAGCTAATTTTTAACAAATGAAATAAATTAACTTATTTACAGACTCACAGATTTGGAAAACAGACTTATGGTTACCAAAGGGAAAACATGCAGGGAGGAATAAATTGGAACCTTGGGGTTAACATGCACACACTACTATACATATACATTAATAAGATAGGTAACCAGCAAGGACCTACTGAACAGCACAAGGGACTCTGCTCAATATTCTGTAATAACCTAAATAGGAAAAGAATCTGGAGAAGAATGAATGTGTGTGTGTGTGTGTGTGTGTGTGTGTGTGTATGTATAATGGAATCACCATACTGCACACCTGAAACTAATGCAACACTGCAAATCAACTGTAATCCAATAAAATTAAAAAAATAAAATACAAAGAGTAAAAAGGGTGAAAGAAACATATGTGTCACTAATGTGTCAGAAGGTAGGATAAACCTTCAGAACTCCCATGGGTCTGAGGAGGAGGCCGATAAGAAGGGAAAAACAAGATTTATCATCTTTCTGCCTTTTCCAGGATACACTCTTTCCTGCACCTTGGAACCCGATGCTCTTTTGTTTGCAGAACAGATGTGGAAGCCAGAAGAGTGAGTCAGTGGACAGAACCAACTTTGCCATCAGACAATCTGGAAGTGAATCTTCATTCCGCTGCTAAGTCGTCATCTAACTTCTCCGAACCTCAGTTTCCACTAGTCCAGCAGACACCTCAGGACAGGCCTTCTTTGTTTGTTTGTGGTGAGAATTAAGTGAGATAACCTCTGTAAATGTCTCTCCACGGTGTCAGACTTTGACAGACCTTGAAGAAACACAAGGAGATGGGGGGTAGGTCAAGTTCACTGAGGCAGGTGGAGACCTCCCCTGCGTGGCCCTTATCTTCACTCGGAATCGTGAAACTGAAGGGGAGTTTAGGGACCACGCGCTTGGTTCTCAAACGTGAGCGCACGCCTCAATCACCTAAGGAACTTTCTGTTTTAAAATCTAGGTGCTTGGGCCCTTTCCCCACGTCTACTCAATTAGAACCTCTGGAATGGATTTCTGACCTTAGTATGTTTTAGAAAACAGCTCCCGAGTGATTCTAGTAAGACATCGAGTGTGCTTCCTTCTGATTTAACCTGTGCCGTGTGTTTAGTTGCTCAGTTGTGTCCGACTCTTTCCGCCCCTATGGACTGTAGCCCACCGGGTTCCTCTGGGATTCTCCAAGCAAGAATACTGGAGTGGGTTGCCATTTCCTTCTCCAGGGGATCTTCCCAACCCAGGGATCCAACTCAGGTCTCCCACATTACAGGTAGATTCTTTACCGTCTGAGTCACCAGGGAAGTTGAATACTGGAGTGCATAGCCTATCCCTTCTCCAGGGAATCTTCCTGACCCAGGAATCGAACTGGGGTCTCCAGCATTGCAGGTGGATTCTTTACTAGCTGAGCTACCAGGGAAGCCCTCTGATTTAACCTGCTCTCCATCAAATGAAAAATAATCTCCTCTTCATCACCCTTGCTCCAGCCTCTTTAGGGCATATCAGTTGCTCTTCAACAGACAGGATCTTGTGCTGTCTCAGTCCAGTTGTTAGACAGTGTTTTCTGAAGGTCAGAAGTCTTATATCTATGCTCCAAATTTACTTCTTAGTATAAAAAAACCCTTCCTATGTAATAATTTTCCTAGAATATTAAACCTGCTGTGTCTAATTAACCAAGCCTGCTATAGATCTTTTTTCTTCTCTAGTTACTTCAAATATTTCTCCCAGGACATAGTTTCTTATCAGCCACAATCAATCAACAATCAACTTTCTTCCTCCTCATCCTAACAACTAGATCAATTATAACAGTCCTCTCTGAAAGATGACACTGGAACACAACAAAATCCTCTGTGTGGTCTAATTAGCACAAGCAATCATTTCCATGATCTACACAGTCTAATATCTTATCAGTTGTTAATAAGATGTTAGATAAGTAGTATTTCTCTTTTGACAACTCTTTGAACCTGTGATGTGACAGGTCCATCAGAACCACAGATGTTCTTCAGAAACTGCTAGCAAATCATGTCTTCGTTATTTTCACATGTGTATTTAACTTACTGATGCAAATTAAGGGCCAGTTTACTCTGGAGTTTTGTTTTGGAGGCTTTGGAATCATCATCCCAACTTATGGAGGTAATAAATAGAATTTTGATTATAACCAAAATGTGCATTATTTGTCTTTGCTTTGTATCATCTAATTCAGTCGCTGACTTAAAAAGATGCAGTACCAAGGGTTAAAGCCTATGTAACCCCATTAGAGGACTCCACCTGGATGGACATGGCCCCACACGACTAGCGACAAGTCTGAGCCTCTCAAACGCTTTGCTGACATCAAGAAAAAAAATTGATTGGAAAGTTTGATACATCTACCAGCCTCATAAAGTATTTATAAGGGAACTGAAATCAGCTTCAGCTGTCTTCTTCTAAATTAATACAGGTATTCCTCAGCATCCTCAGTGGGTTGGTTCCAGGTTCCCAGACAATTACAAAACCCACAGATGCTCAAGTCATTGGTATAGAATGGACCAGTACATCCGAGGCTGGATTTTGCATCCACAGGTATAGAGAGCTGACTGCAGGCAGAAGTGGCTATAGATCCTTGCCTTGTCTAAAGGTACATAAACAACTTAATGATCTATTTCACAATGTTGCAAGGTTGTAAACATCAAGACTACCAGTTTATATCAACCAGAAGCTAGTCTTTATGAGAATCAGGGAATTATACGACTGTCCTCATTTTTCTGGAACTTCTTTATGTGCCCTCAGAGGTTATTGACAACGATGCTGAGACTCAAATCACATTTCTAAGTTCCCTTAGCATTTCAGAGGCTTGGTTCCTTTCATTCTTGGGTAACCTCAGTTCTGCTAAATTTACTAAGTCTTCTTTTACTGGCTTGTATTTCTTAGGCCAGGGCTCCCCAGGTGGCTCAGTGGTAAAAAAATAAAAGAAAATAAAAATCCTCCTGCAATGAAGAAGATGTGGGTTTAATCCCTGGGCCAGGAAAACCCCATGAAGAAGGAAATGGTAACCCACTCCAGTATTCCTGTCTGGAAAATTCCATGAACAGAGGAGCCTGGCAGGGTTAGGGTTAGGGTTAGGGTTAGGGCAGGCTACAGTCCATGGGGTTGGAAAAGAGCTGGACACAACTTCAAGTCTAAACAACAACATTTCTGAGGCCACAATACTTCCATATTTTGTTTTTAGCATTTTTTCTTTGTTCTTGGGCATTGTTTTTCTATCCTAGATAACTGAAACAAAAATAGAAAAAGTGAATTCTTCTTTCTTTCCATCAAGTTAATAAACAGGTCTGATTTTCAGGCTTCAGGCTTGATACTTCCTCTCTTGCTCCAAAGCCCAAACAGCTTTCCAAGCCACTGCTGCTCTGGGAACGTCCTTCCCAACTTGATCTTCACAGTCCTGTGCCCTGCTTTCAAATTCAGCCTCGATCATTGGACATTTGAGGCCAGATAATTCTTTGTTGGAGGGTAGAGGGGCTGTCCTGTACATGTAGGGTATTTACCACTATCTGACGCCCCTGCCCACGAAGTGCCTGTGGCACACACACACCCCTGTCTCAGCGATGACAATCTGAAGACACCTGAATACGTTGCCACCAGTTGAGATGCTAGTTGGGGAAATTTTTGGAATCATATTGCAAAACATTTAGATGATACGGAAGTCCTGACACGTGCCACAACATGGATGAAATTTGAAGACATTGTGCTCAATATCACTAATTATTAGAGAAATTCCAATCAAAACTACAATGAGGTATTACCTCACACCGGTCAGAATGATCAGCATCAAAAAGCCTACAAATAACAAAAGCTGAAGAGGGTGTGGAGAGAAGGGAACCCTCCTACGCTGTTGGAGGGAATGTAAATTGGTGCAGTCACCATGAACAATGATATGGGGGTTCTTCAAAAAAACTAAAAACAGAGCTATCATATGACCCAGCTGCGGCTAAGTCGCTTCAGTCGTGTCTGACTCTGTGCAACCCCATAGACGGCAGCCCCCCAGCCTCCCCCGTCCCCGGGATTCTCCAGGCAAGAACACTGGATTGAGTTGCCGTTTCCTTCTCCAATGCATGAAAGTGAAAAGTGAAAGGGAATACACTCAGTCGTCTCTGATTCTTAGTGACCCCATGGACCGCAGCCCACCAGGCTCCTCTGTCTACGGGATTTTCCAGGCAAGAGTGCTGGAGTGGGGTGCCATTGCCTTCTCCGACTTTCTCCTCTAGAGCCTCTCAGATCAGAAAGTTGAGATGAAAATAGTGAAATTATGAGACATTACCCTAAAGTTCTCAATGCTTCTAATTCCCACACAGACTCTGGAAAGTAGGAAACTAACCAATTCTCCTGGACTCTTTCTTACACGCGCTTACCTAGAAATGCTGAGTTATACCAGAAGCAATCTTTTCTCCTTGTGGTTTATTTCTAACTACTTTTCCAACAAAGATTTTTTGTTTATTTGTTTTTTACTTTGACCGGCACATCACTCCATGTACTTTTGCTGATGTGTCCTTGTAATAAAGTCAACTGAGCAAAACCCAGAGGGGAGGATGCTTTCAAATGTCTTCGGGAAGAAAGAAAACAATCCACCAAAAGAAAGGCAATGCGGTTCCCTTAGAAACAGCTGCTGTGGCAAAAGCAAAAAACAAAAAAGAACGTACAGAAAAGGACAGTTTTGTGATTGAAAGGGAATGCGAAAGTCAGAATCCCTGCCAACACAGGAGGAGAGAAGCCGAGAACGCTGGGCGAGCAGTTACCAGGCCGGCTGCTGACACATAGAGAACTCCGTGCTTCCAGGAAGACAAGCTGTGTGTCTGCCCCTCTGAAGTTCAGAAGATGGGCCTGCCTCGTCGTGGCACCGTGACCCTGACTTTGTAAAAGTTCCCACCACAAACCCTTTCCCAGAGATTCTTGGGAAGCTTTCTGAGTCCGACGCAGACCATGTCTGACACCTGCCAGTAGCCAATGGGCCAGTATTTGTCAAACTTTAAGGTGCTTGGAAACCATCAGGAAAGTTCATTTTAAATGTAGCATCCTGGGACCTGCCCACCAGAGATTTACCACGTTCAGGCTGGTACCTAGGAACTGACAATTAACAAGCAACGCTGGTAGTTCTGATACCTGGTTGAGAAACACCATCTGAAGTGCTTCAGGGTGAAGTTAAGAAAACTCTGATCCTGTGGCTTGGTCATATGGGCACAAAAATCTGTTTTATCCTGGTTTTTCCCTACTTTTCTCCCCAAGGCCAGAATCAGCACATAAGTAACATAAAACCGAGCTACCAAAGGCTGTATGTAAATCCTTCCAAAAAAGAGAAATATAGAAAAGGCCATGCTGCTCACCAAAAGATATGTGCTCAGTAAAATATGCTGTCACTCTATTAAGCTTCACTGTCTGTATTCTTTTCTCAAAAAAAAAAAAAAAGGCACACACACATATTTTTCTCCCCTAATAAGCCAGGAGGTTTAAATATTACATGCAAATGCCTTGCCAGTATTGTTCATAAACACCCTCTCCATCTGTGAAGCCCCTGAGACAGCCGGGAGCTGAGGTGCCTGACTAATGAGGGCCATCTCCATGGCGGACAGTGGAGAATCCACCTGTCAAGCTGGCTCAGGCATCTGTGTTTCCCGGAGAGAAGAGTTCTACGTTGTCCACCGGAGAGGCAGCTGACTCTGACTTCTCTAGAAACCTATTTCTCAGGCCTCGAGATGACCCCACATGAGCAGGATCTCTCTTTTCCCAGGTTCGGGGGGCAGAGGCTTTTAGAGGAGGTCGCGATAGCATCCTCCCTGGTAGCGGTGGGTTAGTCGCTCAGTCGTGTCCGGCTCTTTGCAACGCCATGAACTGCGTGTAGCCCACCAGGCTCCTCTGTCTGTGGGATTTCCCAGGCAAGAATACTGGAGTGGGTTGCTATTTCTTTCTCCAAGCATCATCTCTATTTGAGCCCAAACTGATGTTGTTTCTACTCATGCTCTACAAAAATAAATGGACACACAAATAGGATTTTTTTTTCTTATATTTATGAATAGATACAGAAACAAAAGTGCACAGAACATCAGCGCACAGCTGGTGAGTTTTCACAAAGTTGAACACACCTTTCTAAACTATCCTCTAGATCTAGACATGAAACATCCCAGGATGCCAGAAACCACCTCTCATACCGCGCCCGTCACTGCCCCTCCCGGATAGGGGCACGAGCATGGCTTCCCTATCACTGGCCCTTACGAAAGAAAGAATGTCGCCTGTGCTCTTTTGTGTCTTGGGTCTTTCCAAAAAAGTGCTTGTGATATATGAATGCCCAACCTTGTTCTCCTGGGATACTGTTGTTAATCAAACCTGTAAGATGTATTCAGTGGAGCAAAGCGATGGATCTACCTTTGAGAAAACTCTCTAAATTTTAGCAGCGGCTTAAAACATAAAATTGGCAGGTACCATAGAAACCGTTGCTGCCTTTCCATGACATTAAATTCATACCAACTGCCACCTGCGTGACCCCACTGGACCATCAGCTCTGCACTAAGACCAGGAGGGAGAAAAGGCCTGGCCCACACCCAGGAAGCACCGAGAATGTATCCAGAGAAGTCAGTGCACACCGAAAAAGAAATAAATATCAAGACTGTGTATATGTGTTTTCAGTACTACACTGTGCAGTCCAGACAGAGGAGAGAACAGTAAGGGTCTCCTTGAGTTACAGACAAAACTTGCAAAGTGAGTTCTGGAGGAAGGAGCCCAGCGCACGCTTCCTGTCAAGGGAAGTGTTCCCAGGACAAATGGAACTGTGTCCTGCTCACTGTAGCCGGTGATACAAACTCTGTTACCCATGGCACAAGGGCAGGAGCCCCAATCCTGCAGGGAGGTCAGGAGCAGGTGAGCCCAGGTGGGCAAAAATAGGCAACAGGTCCCCGTTAGAGGCCGAGGAGAACTCTCACACTGTTGGTGAGAATGTAAATTGGTGCAGCCCCCATGGAAAACAGTAGGGAGTTTCCTCAAAAAACTGAAAATAGAATTGCCATATGATCCAGCAATCCCACTCCTGGGCATAAACCTAGACAAAACTGTAGTTTGAAAAAAATACATACACCCCTATGTTCATGTAGCACTGTTTACAATAGCCAAGACATGGAAGCAACCTAAATGCCCAGTGACGGAGGAAAGAATAAAGATTTGGTGCCTATACACAACAGAATACTACTCAGCCATTAAAAAGAATGAAATAATGGCATGTGCAGCAACACGGACCTGGAGATTATCATTCTAAGTGAAGTAAACCACACAGAGAAAGACAAATACCATATGATATCCCTTATATGTGGAATCTAAAAATGATACAAATGGGCTTATTCACTAAATAGAGACAGATTCAGAGGCTTCAAAAACAAATTTATGTGACCAAAGGGGAAATGTGGGGGAGAGTGATAAATTAGGAATTTAAGATTAACATATACACACTACTGAATATAAAATGGGCTTCCCAGAAGAAGCAGTGGTAGAAGAAGCCACCTGCCAATGCAGGAGATGCAGGAGACCCAGGTTCAATTCCTGGGTCGGGAAGATCCCCTGGAGGAGGAAATGGCAGCCCACTCCAGTCTCCTGCCTGGAAAACCCCATGGACAGAGGGGCCTGGTGGGCTACAGTCCATAGGGTTGCAAAGAGTCAGACGACTAAAAAACCAAGCATGCATACATGAAATAGACAACAACAGGGACCTACTGTAGGGCACAAGGAACTTTGTTCAATATTCTGTATTAATCTATAAGGGAAAGATCTGGAAAAAATGGGTATACAGATATGCATAATGCAACCACTTTGCCATACACCTGAAAGTAAGACAACATTGTAAATCAACTGTACTCTAATATCAAATAAAAAAGTAGGTTCCTGTTGCCAAAAAGCAGAAAGGAATGTCAACATTTGAGAGTGAGTAATGGTTTGCCACTGTGTTATTTTTTCCTCAGGGAATTTCAGCACCTCTTTATGAAATCCTAGTGCTTGAGCCAAAGAGGTTCCATAACCGAATCTTATGTCTTGGTAACAACATTCAGGGTCAGGCAACAGTTTGCTCCTTTTAGTGCTGAGGAGTTCATTTAAAGTTGGCGAAAGTTAAAAAAAAAAAAAAATTCATTGACCTGGTGGCAGGAACTCATTCATATGGGCTTCCCTGGTGGCTCAGGCAGTTAAGAATCTGCCTGCAGACTGCCTGCAATGCAAGAGACTTGGGATCAATCCCTGGGTCAGGAAGATCCCCTGGAAAAGGAAATGGCAATCCACTCCAGTATTCTTGCCTGCAGAATCCCGTGGACAGAGGAGTGTGGTGGGCTACAGTCCATAGAGTCACAAAGAGTTGGACACGACTTAGCAACTACACCACTTTCCCATACATATGTTAGCTATAATCTCCATCACATCCTAAAGAGCAAATATGTGAAAACTAGGACTCAGCCGCAACACTTATCTTAGGATTCTGTGGCTTGTAAGGGGAGTTGACTAGATTTGAAATAAAGCTACCTAGATACAGATATCTAGGTAGAAAACCTAGAGAGCAGAGGGTTACCCCTTTCAGACAGGTATGCTGGTGATGATCACAACAGCCCAGTGCAATCAATAATCATATAGTATTTTCTATTCTATCTATTCTTTACTTTGTATTGTCCTTAACAGTCCCACAAATAAACTCGTCCCCTTGGGACCCGGCAGAGGCCATACTAGCAAGCCAGGCCAGTTGCAGGGGGCTCTGCAAGCGGGAGACCACAGCTGGAGGCCAGGACTTTTGGTTTCCTTGCCACTGTTGTTCCCACAGAATAGAAAAGCAAACCCTCGGTACATGTGTATAAATTTGGAAGATAAACTGTAATGTGGTCCTGGAGTCATGGGTGAAATAAAAATCCAAGATATACACACGGATGAAATGCCTTTATAACACAGTTGCTCAAAATGCTCTTCTTAAAAAGAGACCTGGGGAGGGGGTAAGACTCAAATAGTCCTGACAATGATTTATTTGATCAAATCCCAGCTTTCTCCAGCAGCACGGAAATGTTTACAGAAACGGCTTTGCCCGCATCTGTCTGAGGAGCAGAGAAGCAGAGGAAGGTTAAACATGCAAATGAGGCCGCAAAATTCATGACTGTGGATGCGTCTGAATTCCCAGCCTGCTGCTTCAGGGCGGCACCTGGCTCCCCTGGATGAAGGAATAGACGCACAGAAAGAAAGCTGGCAGGTTGTCCCAGAAAACACACCACGCTTGGGCGCCTTGGCTGAAAGAATCAGTTTAAACCCTCAGTGGCTCACCTCAGCTCAAGGGAGCCTCGTATGGGCAGTGCTCCCTGAGATCCTTGGACTTGGCCAAGAGGCCAGGCAGCCACGCCACTAAAGAGCCACGGAAAAGGAGCTTCCTTGGAGGGCAGCACGAGGCCAGACAGCCCCTCACCCCAGGGAGTCGAGAACACGGTTTCCAAGGGCAAGTGGGCTGCGTAGTCATCGCAGTCGCAAAACACGTGGCTTCCGGCAGCCTTAGCCACCTCCTTGACGACTGAGTTATCTACTCGCTTCAAGTGTTCCCCTTGGAGTAGGCAATGGCAGGGCTCCACCGAGGCCCTGGGAGGTCTTCTGACCTTGGCACACACCCCTCCTTCCTTTGGTGCGTTTTACATTCTGAAAGTTGGGCAAGTTTTTCAAGAAGGGAGAGCTCCAGGCACCTGAAAATTCATGTGTCCCTTGGAGAACCCTGAACCAAAGACTGACAGGTGTCGGCATTTGAAAGACATCTGCCTGGGCTCCAAGACAAGGCTGGTTGCACCTGGAATTCCAGAGATCGTCATTCAACAGCTCTTTCCGCTTTCCTCTAAGCAAAATCCCGCCCAAAAAACCAGCAGGAGGAGAACAAAAATGTCATTCTCCACAGCACACCACCTGAACTCCGAGAAGGCCACCTGCACAAAATGTGACTGAAGAACCTCCTGATGAGGACAAAAGAGGAGAGTGAAAAAGGTGGTTTAAAACAGCATTTGAAAAACTAAGATCGGGCATCTGGTCCCATCACTTTGTGGCAAATAGATGGGGAAAAAATGGAAGCAATGGCAGATTTTATTTTCTTGGGCTCCAAAATCACTGTGGACAGTGACTGCAGCCATGCAATTAAAAGACGCTTGCTCCTTGGAAGAACAGCTATGGCAAACCTAGACAGCATATTCAAAAGCAGAGACATTGCTTTACTGACAAAGGTCTATATAGTCAAAGTTATGGTTTTTTCAGCAGTCCAGTATAGGTGTGAAAGCTGGACCATAAAGAAGGCTGAAAGTGAAGTGAAAGTGAAAGTTGCTCAGTTGTGTCTGACTCTTTGCAACCTCATGGACTATCCAGTCCCTGGAATTCTCCAGGCCAGAATACTGGCATGGGTAGCCTTTCCCTTCTCCAGGGGATCTTCCCGACCCAGGAATCAAACCCAGGTCTCCCACATTGCAGGCAGATTACCAAAAGTGATGCTTCTGAATTGTGGTGCTGAAGAAGACTCTTGCGAGTCCCTTGGACTGCAAGGAGATCCAACCAGTCAATCATAAAGGAAATCAATCCTGAGTATCCATTGGAGGGATTGATGCTGAACCTGAAGCTCCAACACTTTGGCCACCTGATGTGAAGAGTAGACTGATTGGAAAAGACCCTGATGCCAGGAAAGGTTGAAGGCAAGAGGAGAAGGAGACAACAGAGAATGAGATGTTTGATGACTTCACTGACTCAATGAACATGAGTTTGAGCAAACTCTGGGCGATAGTGCAGGGAAGCATGGTGTGCTGAAGTCCATTGGCTTGCAGAGAGTCAGATATGACTTAGCTACTGAACAGCAACAACAAAAAGAATGTCAACTCCCATGCACCTGTTCCAGTTACACAGATCAGGAGGGGCCCCTGTACATCAACAGATGCAGAGAGATCCTAGCAAAGATGGTAGAGACGTGCTCTGTACCTGCAATGTCTAAGGAACAGATGGCAGAGTCCAAATGCTGCACCTGGATTAAGTGTCTGGAAGGAGATAACCATGACCATTTGTAGCTGAGTGTGCAAAGAAAATCTGCCAGCAGATTTGCACTGGAAAGAAGTTCTGCACAGCCGTAGGTCAAAAATAAATAAATAAAAAGTGTGGCTGAGGCAGAAAGTCAGTCCGAAAGGAGAGACAGCAGTGGTTCCAGGGCCACAGTTTTTAAAGTCTGGTTCAGAGGCGTCAGCATAGTCTCTGTTTGAGTTTGTTAGAAATGCAAATCCTGGGCCCCAATCCACACCTCCCCTGGGGGTGATTTACAAGCCCCTGGGGATGGTTCTGATGAATCCTGAAGTTTGAGAGTCCCTGGTCTAAGGTTTGATTCTCTGAGAAGCCTGATCCCAGCACTGAATAGCTGTTGTCACACCCTAAGCACCAGGTATTATGGAGTCAATGACTTAGGTTTTACGATGCTGGTGTAGACACGGTAAAGCTTGAGTTGCAGGGGTTTGTCACTGTAGCCTTAAGGCCGTAAAAAGAAAGGTCAAATGCATTGCTCCCTGGTGTGTGGATCAGGCAATGGGGTCCCCTTTGTCTGCCCTCTTTTGTATACCTCTCAGCTGGGTGAGAACCAGTTCATGTTGAAGTCCCAACATGCCCCTACCCGTTCAAGATGTTTAAAAAAAAAAAAGGAAATAAGGAAGATAAACAGAGAAGCAGAGTCAAGAGTCATGTTTTCTGAGTGGCAATGTTGTGAGATCTCAGGGGCCTGAGGGACCTCTCCTGGCCTCCGCTTTTCTCTGCTTTAAAATGAATGAGTCAGCTGGGGGACCTCCGCGGCCAGTTCCAGCCCTAAAATCACAGCCCTCACCCTGCAGTCTGTGACTCTCCCCTCGGCGAGCGCCAGAGTCCCTGGGGCTTTTATCACTGCTTCCTATTCTCTGGGTCCATTTTTGCTGCTGATTTTCCCAAGGGCAAACCTCTCTGGATTAAAAAAACCTTTCAAAGCCTCTACTTTTGAACGGGGTGTGCGACTGGTGACTACAAAGAAAGTAACCAGGGTAAGCATAGGTGAGAAAGGTTCATTTTAGCAACGGAGGACAGAAAAAAAACAGAGTTTAAGAAGCATTAAAACAAAAACAGAGGTTAATAATATGAAGACAGATAGTCTCTCTCTCTTAATACGTATTCAACTATTTTCTCATAGCTAGAACTCTCCTTTCTCTTACTGTTAATTTTAAATTCTCACTTCATACTTTGCCCCATTCTTCACCTGCGTGAATAAATTCTCCCCACAGTCAGAGGAGGTAGGAGCTGTTCCATCTCCATGTTACCCTGAGAGAACTGAGGCTCCAGGACATTAAGTCACAGGCCCAGGGTGATGCGGAGAGCAAGCGGCAGAGTTGGGACCCAAACAGGGAAAAGGCTGGGTACTGAGCCAAATGCTAAGTCCCCCAGTGTGCGACATCCCCCAAATTTCTTTTTTTAAAACTGTCATTTGGAATGAGTTTAGGAAGCCTTTGCATGTGGCGTTTAGTCACTCAGTGGTATCTGACTCTTTGAGATTCCATGGACTGTAGCCCACCAGCCTCCTCTGTGCATGGGATTTCCCAGACAAAAACACTGGAGTGGGCTGTCATTTCCTTCTCCAGGGCATCTTCCTGTCCCAGGGATCAAACCCATGTCTCCTGCATGGGCAGGGGGGTTCTTTACCTCTGAGTCACCAGGGAAGCCCTGGTGAAGGTTGCCCTGCTCCTTACAGCGGCCCGTCCAGGTTGCTGCAGACTCCCTTGGGCAGAGGGGGGCACCTGACTTTGAATCCCCACAGACAGTCATCAGAAGAGCATCTATTTTCCCCACCGCCAAGACGAACGACACCAAGACAGGCCCTTGAATGATACCAGGACCTTCGTGTTCACAGTCAGAGCCTGAGTACCACTCCAGATCTGAGCACCACTCCAGACCCATCCCAAAAGCCCTGCGACCTTGGAGAAGCCACCTGAGCTTGCCAGGCCTTAGTCTACCTGGAAATGAAGGAAAGATTCCTTTCCAAAGGGGAAAAAAGAATCTGTGACTATCCTCAGATCTCTCAGATCTTCCTGGAGATATGCTGATTTGCAGCCCAGGTCCTTCACATGCACAAAACAAACTGTAGAAAAGTGAGACATGCAGTCAGGACCCAGAAGACAGAGCTGGGACTTGTGTTCCCTACATCGAAGGCTTCTCTTGACCTGAAGTTGCTATATTTACACGCCATATATTTGTATGTGGGTTTGGTTCTTGCTTTTGTGCCTTTGCTTCACCTCCCACAAGTTAAAATATTGTGAAAAACACAGTTGACTGATTATCCTAGAAATCAAAGAAGCCTTTGTTTTCATAGAGAGCAGTTGCCATATCCTACACGTTGGTATCTAGCCTGCTTACATTACTGCTTCACGTCTCATCATCTCACACAATTTCGCTTTTCCTTGTTTGAACTAAAAACGACCCTATGACTCCTGGGAAAACGTCCTCTTCCCCCCTTGCTGTTTTCTCCTCCACCTTTCCAGAAACAAATAGTTCAGAACAGGGGGAATAATTAGGTATCCCTTACTTTGAATCATATCCACTAGCATTTCCAAACGTGTCGTTGATTTTCACTTTTTTGGTAAAACTTGGTGAATTGCAGGTTGAGAGTTCAGAGAGGCAAATTAGAGCTACTTGGGTTTGAACCTCGGCAAAGGAAATGACGGTGTTGGTGTACCCACCAGGGATAAATTTGTCCTTCCTAGTTTATTTCCTGACAGGTTCAAAATGCAATCTCAGAATATGTAAAATTTCATCTCTTCGCGGTACTTGTAATGAATCTCAATTTCTTCTCAATACCCAGTACACAGGTTCCAGTTCAACTTAGTTGTCAAATCACGGCAAGATTGATAACCCTTTAGAAGAGTAATCATCTTACCCAACTAACTCAATGGATTTCCCTCAGTGAGAATTTTGACTCTTGTAATTAATCCATGGTCCTAGGAATCATGAGACCCAAAAGAAACTTAAGATATGTTCTAGGTCATCTTCACATTTAGGTTAAACCGAGTTCAAAAAAAAACAGAACCTTGAGATCTTTACTTAAAACAGCCAAAGATTCATTAGTAAAGAAACGCTTTTGGGCAGGGGGGTGGGTGCGGGGGGCTTCCCAGGTGGCTCAGTAGGTAAAGAATCTGCCTGCAATGCAGGAGATGCTAGCAGACAAAGGCTCCATCCCTAGGTAGGGAAGAGCCACTGGAGAAGGAAATGGTAACACTCCAGTACTCTTGCCTGGAGAACCCCATGGACAGTGGAGCCTGGTGGGCTACAGCCCAGGGGGTCACAGAGAGTCAGATATGGCTGAAGCAATTGAACACAGACAGTACTTATTTTAGTAGACCAATACACAAAATCATTCACTTCTATTTGTCCAAGGGAAAGAAGAAAAGGTTTTGACAATCAAGTGTTTAATATAATTTAAACCTAAATGAAATTTGTGCAACTGAACTGAAGTGACTGAAATGAAATTTGTACTTTAACTCACTAAGAATCTTTTACAGAGTCATGAATTTAACACCTTAAAAAATGGCTGAAATAAAGTGTGGGCATTTCTAAAATAAGTGTACTGCTGGCATAGACAAGCAGTGGCATTCAGAGCAACTAATTCAAGCTGCCAGAAATATATTAAAATAACTCTGCACATTAACAAAGAAAATTCTAAAATTAATTTATATATTGTATTACTCAGGAATCTTATTTGCAAGCAATACACTCTGTGGCTGATTTAATCAGAAAATGAATGAATTGAAATGATATCAGCTGCTTGCAGAGTTGAGTTGATAGGAAGGTTAGAAATTGGTCAGGAAGAGGCAATACTAGCCACAATCCCAACCAGGGCCAGCAATGCATCCCAAGACTTACCCAAAGGAGACTCTGCTTCTGATGTCCTTGGAAACCAAACCCAGCAGTTTAAACAACATCCATCCGTGGCCCCAGATTCCAGGCAATACTACGTACTTGCTGCCTGTGAGTGTCCCAGAAATACATTTTTCCTCCTCTGCTGCTTTCATGGGAATACGTGGGACTGGATGATGCCCTGTTCTAACTCCTTCGCATTCCTAGCTCCCAATCTATGTATGTAGGTGGATCAACTGACTGATCAACTTTACATCAAGTGGCTACAAGAGAGGCCACGAAAGGAGACTTCTACCCGTTTACACCTGTGTTACGTGAATGAACCGGGCTCACCAAGACCCATGGGCGGGGGTGGGTGACAGTCAGGATGGAACAAGTGACGCTGCAGTAACCAACAACCCCCAAATCTTAGCGGCTCTAACATAAAGCACTTCTGTTTCTTTCTTTTTTCGCTCAGCCATAGTTAACGCATCTGTAACTAATTAGCTGGGAGCTCTGCTCTGTGTCACTTTTTTTTCCCCTCAAAATTTAAGCATGTTTATTGCAAATTAAAAATTGTAACTTTTTAAATTCCTCCAAAAATATGTGTAAAACAAATATACCTGACTGAGTAGTTAGGATAAAGTTGAACACTGAGAACTGTATACATAGCACATTTCCTGTTGATGGAATCACATCACTGTATTATACTATACTGTGTTTCTATGTTACTACACTCTACTATTCTATTTTTTAGTTAAAGGACAGTTGCTTTACAGCGTTGGGTTGGCTTCTGTCATATAACGTGTGCGGGTCTCTATCCTCACTAAGGACAAGGGCTGACGGCGTCGCCTCTGCATGCAGCTGCAGGTTTTCATGACAAGGGAAGTGCCTGGTGAAACACTCAGTGCCCCTGAAAACTTCTGCCTGGAAGCAACACACGTCCTTCCTGCTTGTCTTTCAGTGGCCAAAGTCAGTTATGTGGTCACATACAAGTTCAAGAGGAAGGGGGTTTGCAGGAGCACAAAGATACTTGCTGGACAGCACTCATGAATAATATAATGGCAGGTTCCCAAATATACGAAGGGGACTCAGACATTGCTGCTAAGTCACTTCAGTCGTGTCCGACTCTGTGTGACCCCACAGATGGCAGCCCACCAGGCTCCACCGTCCCAGGGATTGTCCAGGCAAGAACACTGGAGTGGGTTGCCATTTCCTTCTCCAATGCATGAAAGTGAGAAGTGAAAGTGAAGTCGCTTGCTTGTGTCCGACTCTTCGCGACTCCATGGACCACAATCAAAAACTGACACACAGCTCTTCTACATTCATGATGGTTCACATTTATTGGGCAGCTACCTTGTTCCAATCACAGTTGCTATTAAAATTGCCTTATATACCTTATCTCACTGAATGGATTCTAGGACCTCGCTTTTAGCCTTATCCTCATTTATTAATAAGGCAAAAAGGAAGCTACAAAGGTTATGTGACTTGTACAGGGTCACACACTAGGGAATGAAGAGCTGAGACTTCAACGTACAATTATCAAGAACTATAAGCTAAAGACCAAAATCTATCAGAGTCTCTTCCTGCACAGGCCCCAGCCACAGCAAGTGCACACGGAGGGTGGCTGAGGACTCGCGTGGGAAGCAAGGCTGGCCTTCGGCTTCCCACCCCCCACCCCCCCCCCCCCCCCCCTCCCCC